>JAWNOI010000222.1:1200000-1558674 GCA_035046045.1 Zaprionus bogoriensis
ACAAATTAAATTTTCCATAACATTTCCCCAATATATCCGTATCTAACTTTGATCGCTGTGGGATTGCGTTCCGCGATCTAAAATTTACGTAGAGTAATTAGAACGCTTTATTCCCAGTTTTTAGTGTAATATCAAATGAATTTTCGCCGCAGCATCGCCCTGCCCCGTTCTATATACGATTTATATAGTATACATAAATTTATATGCAAATGGCCCAAAAACTACCCCCCACATTTGCGCAAGCTGTCCGAGCTGGGGGTGGGAACGAGTTAGCGGACTTCCAAGGCCCGTTTCACTCTTTTGCGTTCTTGGTCAACTGCGACGTCGGCGGCATTCGTGAAATAGCCAACTATGACACACACACACACGCGCTCACAAACTGAGACAGAGAGAGACGTATACACTCACACAGGCGTATATTTTTGCTGTCGCAAAACCGTCTCCGTCTTTCGTTCTTGCCTCCCATTCCTTGCAATCGCATACATGTTTGTGTATTAATTTACCCTCCCACTAGCCACGCACACGCTCCGACTCTGACTCTAGTTCCATCTACAGCTACAGCGTCAGCTCCAGCATCAGCTCCGACTCCAACTCAGGCTCTCGCACTCACGACAGGCCACAGCGGCCAAGCCGGCCGAGGCGACTTGAAAAGTCGAATTCTCACAGCCTCCTCCAGCTCGTCGACATACGGCAGAAGCTCAGCCGTTGCCCGAGCTACTCCTGCTTCTGCCCCTGACTACAACTTCAACTTCAATCGGCAACGACGGCCAAACGATGGCGATGGCGATGGCGATGCCGATGCCGACGCAACGAAACGTGACCTAGCCGGTTAGTACGTAGCCCACATCCCGCCTCCATCTTCATATCCATTACACGCCGCGCTGGACCATGCCCCCGCCCACTCTAGCTACTACTCTCCTTCCTCCCTTTCTTGTTCAGACCCTTCTGCTGTTGTGCCATTCAACTGCCACACACACACATAGGCACACACTCACACACACACATACATCTGATGTAGCAAGCAATCGCACAAGCCGTATGCAAACAAAATTTTCCACAGCAACTGGAGGTTCTTGTCGGTCGCCTTCGTTGGGGCTTCCTTTACTTCGCTTCGCATCGCGCTCGCCTCTGTCCAGTGTGCCTTCTTGCTGCATGCTGGTCCTCCTTCTGCTGCTGCTGCTGCTGCGGCTGTTTCTTCTTCTTGCGCGTCCTGCGCGATGTCCGAGCTAGCACACACACACACACGTGCATACACACACACACACTCACACACTCGTGCTGTATATTGCGATAGTCCAGTTTGTGTAAGTGTTCGCTCGCATTTCTAAATTCGCATATACAGCGTGGTCAACTATGGAAATTATCGATCGACTTGCTTTTGGTGTCAGGTGGTTGGGCGATGGATGCGGTGGCAGCACAAGGCAGCTTGATGGACACGCAGCCAAGAGTGGAAGTGGAGCGCCAGCTTCTGTATGGCAACGAACTGCCGCTGCTGCTGCTGCTGCTGCCGCTGCCACTGCCGCCTCAACGGATTTCGGGGGCGGCGTCACCCAAGGCGAACATGGCAGCTGGATGGGCGATGAGAATAGAGGTGGGGATGGCGATGGAGATGAGACAGGGTTAGGGATAGATTTTGGAGTAGGGACCATGGACGAGATGGAGGCAAGTGCTTGTCCGAGCTGTGCTTGCGACAGCGCCAACACATTGTGTAGGTAGCTTTCGAGGGGCATGGGGGGGTGTCGGCAGGGCGGACATTCTGGCTGAAGCAGTGCGACGTTGCCTATGTTTGTGCGAGCTCGAGCTCGAGCAGGAGCTCTCTAGCTCGAGAATAAGTTGGCATCAACGTTAGCGACAGCAAAATGCCACTGCCTGCACACATGAATCACCCCCCTGCCCAAAGCACCGTCTGTATCCAATTCTCAGCACGACGAATCTAACGACCAAGAGATGACGATGACGAGGACGAGGGCGAGGACGACGACGAGGACGAGGACGAGATGACGATGACCAAAAGGAATGAAAGCTACGGCTACTCTGCATTTGCGAAGCATTCGGCGGAAATATTTCAGCCCAGTCCGTCTTTTCAGCCGTTCTCAACTCAGACACTCCTCCTACGACCCTTCCCTCCACTCACACACAAACACACTCACACATACACATGACCCCCATGGCACATCAAAAGGTTGCTGGTCCTATTCGAGCATTCAAATGGGCAAGTGGGCTGTGGCAAGTCGTTGCGAAAGGGCGGTCAGTCGTTGGCAGGGAGAGGAAGCAATGCAACGGAGGCCAGAAATTGCTTATGCGACATCTAGCGCTCCTGCTGTCGCTCCTGCTGCTGTCGGTCCTTCTGCTGTTGCTGCTGCTGCTACTGCTGCTGCTGCTCCTGCCTCCAGTTTTAGTTATGGCAGGCGAAGTCAAAGACGGCCCTCGCCGGTCGCACAGGTCCAATGCGAGTTCGAGTCCGAGTCCGATGCCAAAACAAGAAAACACAACACGATCCACACACTCGCACACACACACACACACACACACCCATACTTATGCATGCATATAGCTTACTATGTATGTACTGCAGTAAGTATATGCAAAACGCCGCGTTTGTGTGCGTGAATGGGTTTGCAGCACTAAAGGCTGCGTTCGATTTTCCGACGTTAACTTGGCGGCCTCCGATAACGAGACGGCGAGGCTCTATCTGGGCAGATTGCGGCAAATACATTGCAGCAATACTTCAGCTTCAGAGCAATCGCATTCCCAGTCAGCTCTCTCGCACATCCCTACTCACTGGGAGTCAGAGAAAGCAGGGCAGCATCAGCTCGACCATGCGATGTTTTTCCCGCACTCATTTGTTCATTAGCAATCGGACGTCTGTAGCCAGTGGACCAGGTTGTCATTCACTTTGCGTAGGTGTTAGACGTGGACCACCCTGTGGAAATTATTGGATTACGATTGCCGGTGACTGGAACTGGTTCATTCGATTTTCGAATCGCAACTGAAATCAAATTAAATCCCGTTTTTCTCGCTTCAATTCGTTAAGCACATATGCACCTGCGAGCGCTTGAATTCGCATAGAATTCGAGGGGGGACTCAGAGAATGACGACATCATGGATTTCCCTTCTGGCACACTTCAGCTACTACAGCTTCGGCTACTTATCAATATGCCGTTAAGCGTTAACTTTTATTTCTATCGCAGCGCAGACACCGACAACTATGCAGACGTCTGGCCATCTTTGCGGGATTAACCTAGTCCCGGCCAACAACAAGTGGCCCATAAAAATACAAACGAACATACGGATGGGCATAATAATTTATGCGCTCCTCGCTGCTCGCTCCTCGCTCCGCTTGGCCCTGCCACCCACCTCCAGCCTGCTCTCTGCTAACAGAGCTTACGAGTGCGAGCTTTATTTTATTTTTATTCTTATTCTTTTATGTATGCTCGCTCTTTGCCGATGCTTATACGAGTGTTTACGTTTTCTTTGTCCAACTCATCCAAGCGCTTAGAGGGAGCCTCAGACTCTTGCCGATTTGGGGAAGGGGGCAGGAAGCAGTGGGAACGTTCATAGGGTGATTCCAGCCAACGACTGGTGACAGCGTGCAGCACAAACGTTCTCTAGGAACGTCGGAAAGGAACAGAAAAAAAGAAGACAACGCTCAAAGGCAGAGGAGAATAAAATATTTATTCATCCATTCTGGATTTCATTCATGAACGTTTACTACTATTTCAGCTCGTTTCGTTTCGTCTCGTGCCATGCCTGGGTATCATTGCCGCGTATAGCTTTGCCACGCTGGCACACAATCCCTCCCTGTCGCCCTCTCTCGCTCTCGCTCGCTGATGCAGACTTTTTTATTCAGTGCTCCACTCAGAGTTACAACTTAACTGTTATTTTATTACAACATTTAATAAAAATCAACAAGTGCATGAGTCTGCTAGAAAGGAGTGCGCTGCCTGCTGCTATTGCCCCTGGTCCTCCTGCTCCGGCTCCTGCTCCTGTTGCCTGCTCGCAGCTTCTGCTTCTGGTTCTGCTGACTGCCGTTTTGTGTGCTCTTCCCTCTTTGCCTGCGCCTGTCCTCGCCCTTGTTGCCATCGCAGGCGCTTGAGCAAATGGAGCGTGATTTTGTGGCTCCATCAAGTTTATATTAAGTGTTGGTATTAAAATAAAAATGCTTGTTATTTGTCTTGGCTTTTTATTCAGTTGCTGCCTGACCATCTTTTTTATTGCAGCCGACAGCGCAGTCGATGCCGCAGGCGAACTCAAGCCCCGGGTACGAGGTCAGCGAGGTAAACTACACCTACACGTACACGTACGGCAGCCCGAGCATCAAATCATGCGTAATCTAATTACCCCACGGCAAACCCGACGGGCTGCCTCAGGAAGCGACAAAATATCGAATTTCGATGTCCATGTCGCTGTTGCAGTCGGCGTCGCCGTCGCCGCCGTCGTCTCCAAATTTCGTGCTTAATTTATTCGCTGGCGTAGATAATGCCATAACGGTACTCCGCAAACATTTGCCCCGGCTGCTTAGTGTCGCGTCAGAGGAAGACGACACATGTAGACACCGAACTTGAATCAGCTGACCTAACCAGAAGGATAGAACGATTATTATAGCTGGACTGACAGTTGCGATTGCGATTCTTCGTATTCTCAACTGTCATCTCCTTTGGAACGTGATTGAAAAGTACCAAACAGAATATGCTAATTCTACAATGTATTAATAATGTGCTTGTGCTGCGAGCAATCAGCATATTATGGGTAAGTTTTGGTGTATTTAATTTAAAAAATAGTCTTTCTCTCGGTAAGCTCTGCGAATGTTTAGCAAACGTAACAAATTGATATATTTCCAAGGCACAAATTGTATTTGCGTGAATTATGATGAAATCTTGTTAATAAATTTGGTTTGACCCAGTTAAATCATATAAATTGCGTTTGTTATAGCATTTACCCTTTAAACCTGAGAAATTATGCTTTGTGCAAATAAATGTCTACACGTTACAAAAAACTTTATAAGGCGGGATCATACGAAGTATATATATTCTTGATCAGTGCGTGCACAAATTTGGTATAAGGGTTCGTGTCTAGTATAGATTGCGCGATGCACCTCATTATTATGAACTCGTTAAACATAGGTATTTAATAACTAATATCAAATCGATCTAATGCACATGAATAAATCTATATATATAAAATCTATTTATATGCGAATTACGTCTACGTCCTAACTTAGGCAATCAATTTCAGTCAATTAATTTCAGTAAACATTAGCTTATTAAATAACTTAATTGAAGGCAGACGCATGACAGCAAAGAAATTAATACCTTCTGATAATTTCCAAATACCTAAGCAAGAACATGCTATATATTTAAATATGAAGGATGAAGAAATTTCTACTATTGACAATTGCACTGACATGAACTTCTAGTGCGATATGCTTGAGTTCTTATTAGACCTGCAACTTGTAGAGTTCAAAAACCTTTGAACATATCAAGTATAGGAATTCCCAGGCCCACTAGATATGCTCTATGTCTCTCTCTATGTGTGTGTGTGTGTGTGATTAAATACAGAGGCAATTATTGCAAATACCAAGGCAGACACAAGTCCTTAAAGAGAAGATGTGTGTCTGAGTGTGTCGCCGTTTGTGTCTGTGTGTGGTGGAATCACTTTCTTGCTATTATTTTCGGATCGGCTTGTGGCAAAGTTTTCACCCTATAAAATAAAGCAGGAACAGAAAAAATCGGCATTAAGTTGTCTGACACTGACCTAGCCTAATGCCTTTCATGTTATTTAGCCCACAAAAGAAATGAAATAAAAACTCTGAATGCGGCATAGTATCCTTCCGAACAAACACAGAGACAGACACACACACACACGCACACATTCAGTGGCAGGCAGACACGCACACATACTCGCCTAATACATGGGCACACACAAGTGTGATGGCAATACATAAAAAATTTAATAAGCATATAAGTTGCCGTATGTGAGTGTAGGTTTGTGTGCAGCTTGTGTGTGTGTGTGCGTGCGTGTGTGTATGTACGCTTAAGATGGGTGAAGGCCGCACTGAGATTCCTTAATAAAAGAACTTCGTAAATATCTGCCGGGGATTATGTATCAAATAATCTGAAAGTGTTTAAAAGAATACGAATCCGACGCAACAGTTGAGCAGGTCTGAGGCCCGAGACGGGACTGCAGCTGGAGCTGGCGCTGGAGCTGGAAGTGGTGATGAGGGGCGGGGTGTGACTGGAGTGTACCGTTAGGTACTTGTGAATTGAATATAAAAACAAGCATAAAAGTTTCACGCCAGTCGCAAAACTGGTCAATTTTGCCCGGTATGTACATGTGTATGGTTGTGTGTGAGTGTGTCTGTGACTGTATGTATATATTTTGGTAAGTGTACTGAGGTCCTCTTTCCACTAGCGCTAAGTCTGCCGAAGAAAAAAGCCGGCCAGTGACCAGTCCAGATCCGCAAGCCCAACCCCAGCCCCATCGCCAGCGCCAGCGCCATTGCCAGATCCAGCCCCTAGACCCGGCAGCAACCTCAGCCGACCTCGACCTCGACGCCAGTCTGGCTTTGAGTAGACCAACGACTGAGGAGCACACAACATACTACTACGACATGCAATATATATTTTTATGTAGACAAAGTCTGCTCGAAAAAGTGCAAACAAAAACGGAAAACGAGAAAAAAAGAAGACAGACCTAGAGCGGGAGAGAGGGAGAGGGGGAGAGGGAGGGACAGAGTGGAGGCAAAAAGAAAAAGAAATCCTTACACATAGTCGGAAAAGAAGTGGAAAAAATTGGTTTTATGATTCAAGGACAGGAATCACATTATTCTTACAACAGGATAAGACCCACACAGACACTAGGTTATGGGAATAGACCCCCAACCCCCGACAGCCGACTGCCGACTACCACACTCTGACCAGCCCGCGCTCAGACATGCCATTGCGGTCATACGCCACTCGCTTTTGGCTCCATTCGAAGCAATAATTTAAGTCCAGCATTTTTATTGCTACACATGCACTCTTAAGTATGTGCATAAGTATGTGTGTGTTTACCGACACACATACACTCGTGTGTGTGTGTGTGTGTGTGTGTGGTGAACTCTCTCACTGTGCCCGTAATATCTATAGGGGAACACACACATGTGTGTCTTTCTGTCTCGATGTACGTAAGTGAGAGTACTTTCGATTTCGTTCAATTGGACTTTGAACTTTTGTTAAAAGAATATAAAAATGCTACAAAAAAATCACAAAAGTGAAAAGTTGAACGCTTCCTCTCTCTCTATCTCCTCCTTTCTCACTCTGCGCCTCTGCGTTTTCTTTCGCACTTTGTTTCTTTTATATAAGTATTTTCTGGGATCCCTTTGACAGCATTAAAATCGTTGAATGTTCTATATCATTCAGAGCAGTTAGCTGCACATGCAGATATGAGAGTGTGTGAGTGTAGGTGTGAATCGAAGGTCGCAGAAGGCGAAAATAGTTCCAAGACTTAAGTGGGCCAATTGAAATATATATATATATATTTTTTTTTATTTAATTATTTTCGCCGGAATCGTTCAGTTCCTTCTGAACGTAACCAAACGTTTAACATTTGGAGGGGAGTATGGTACAGAGGGACCTTAAATGTTTAATAGTTTTTGAAATATATAAGTTAGCTTGCAGGAAAAAGACCAATCGAGTCTTTTGAAAAACCCCATAAGTATGCTATACCAAATCACCACTTTCTTTATTTTCTTCTTTTTATGTTCGCTGGAATCATTCAATTCCTTCCGAAGAGGACCGTACGTTTGACATTTGGATAGAGAGTATAGTATATTATAGTATATTTACAGTATTCTACGGGTGGGGAGATCAGGTTTCAGAGCGATAGTGGGTCAGCAAGCCTGCTTGCCAGTGGATTTGGATGAACCACCAGTCTGTTAGCATGTCGGTTGCTGTGTAAGTTTATTTGGTCTCCCACTGGTACAAGCACTATTCGTGACGTACCAGAGGAGTCCCGAAGCTACCAGAGCAAATTTTTTATCTAAATCTATACTATTTCTGTCTTCAATCAAATTTTTGGTATAGCTGTTTTGATTAATGGAGGCTTGAAGCGTATCTATAAAGAAGATAGTCTATTTTAATTTTTAATAATTTATTTATTTATTATCATTTTTATTTACTAATTTCAGTCTAGGGAAGATCTCTGCTTTTAACAATATTTCGTAAAAGTTCAGAGTGCTGTATCTGAAAATGGCGATTATATAGATCATTTTAGACTATTTACTCGTTACACCGTATATTAGTTATGTATAATATATAGTAATTCCTAATCCTAATTGGTTCTCTGATAAACCGACGTTTTATGATATAATTTCAATACAGTCACTTGTACACTGATTTCAACAGTATTTGAACCAAATTTGCCAGATTTATGAGCACATTATCCTGTCCGATTACGGCGTGGTAAGTTAATGAGCCCTTTAAATAGGTACATAATATTTCTGGTAATAAAAAAAATAATGCTGTGAGGCAGTTGGCACATCTTTCGCCAAACTCACTCACACACACAAACGGCACGCGCCTTCAACTGTGTTCACTTTTCTTATGAGCGTGCGAATATGTGGGCGTGTGCACTTACATCTGTATGCATAAATACACACTTGACGCGCTAAGCAAGAGATCGAGACGCCTTCGCATCGCTGGGGCCGTGGCGAGAGTAAAATATTTATTTCCATTTTATGAGCTAGACTAAAACCGACATGTCCTTCATGCTAACAGCTACGATTGCCGTGAATTCGCATAAGTGGTGGATACACCGCACGAAGCCAGAAGGTTGTGTGTGAGGTTAGGGCCGTTCGGTTTACGATTCAATCTATTGTGTGCAATTTCACTTTAATAGCTCACTTCTGAACGCTTTATATCTTGTACCTGTGGCTGTAAATTGCGAACATAAAGACGTTAGCATGTTGTAGCGCGATACATTAGCGTCTATTGTTTGTCCTGAAGGAACTGATCGAACTGAGATGATATATTTGTTTATTGAGTAATAATTGAGTTGTTAAGGGCGGCTTCTTTCAAATCCGAATTGGCTTTTATCAATATTGAAATCAGCGAACAGCAGTAAATTTAGTTTTCAGTTTGCTTTAACTTTCTAAGTTTTCTTATATAAGTTTGGTAACAACAAGATATTTTTTAGCACAGTTCCAATTGAGCATCAGACCTAATTTGTATACGTAGAAATTAAATTTTATTAATTTTCAACTAATTTTCATTGTTTTATTTCTTTTACAACATAGCCATCAAAAAAATTTACTCTTTTCTCCAAAAATACCATTTTTACCGAAATGTATTCTTTTATACCGCTGCTGTAGGGCTATAGGGATTAAGTTTCACTTAACGTATCTTATGATGAACTTTGTGTTACGCCGAAATTAATACGATGAAATTTTAGAAGAAGAAGTTTCGACCTTAAGTTAGATTTAAGTCTCTAAAAAGTATTCTAGGAATAGTTATACGGCAGAAAATTGTTTACCGTAGTTTAATAAACTAATAGAGGTTTCAATGGAATATATTAGTCTGCAAAAAGCGAAGTATTAAGATTAAGGGTTCAATAAATCTATTATAGAGACAGGATATGAAGATTTTACAATTTTGGAGTTGGGAGTTTTCGGAGTGTATATGGTACATATATAAACAGATATTTACTAAAGTAGGGGCACACATATGTGCATAGGTTAATTTCAGTGGCACTGACATTGAACTTTGGTATGTGCACATTATGCCTGGGCCCAGCGAAATCAAACACCACATGGGGGTCAGTCGCACCGACACGCTGCTGTCATTGGCACTAACACTTCTGCATCAACAAGTCACGCCATACATAGGCACACCAAAGAATGTAAACACTTTCACGAACACATACACACGCACAAACGCACACCTTTGTGTATATGAGCAGGCTAATATGTGTGACCAGACGACATAATGTGTGTTTCGTTATTATAATAATTATAACATAATAATAATTTCGCACAGACATTCATGCATTCATACATGCACATCGGACACACATACACATACACACACAAACACGCATTCGTATACATATGCATTATGTATGGGCACATTAATGCGCACGTGTCTTCTGGTCGCACGCATACAGGCGCATTTTAACAAATTAGGGCATCGTCAACCTATAGCCTATTTAATTATAATGAGCTGCGTCTGATTACGACTGCAGTTCGGCCTGAGCAAATCATATGCAAGTGTTTGTACGCAACATACACACACACATTCATGCATTCATCGCACAAACATTTGGGTACTTAGCATATACGCAGATAAACATATATAGATTGGCAGTCGACAATCAATGCGATAAGTATATACTCATTTACTTATGTACCATATGCGATTGTGGTTCTATGTAAATATGGATGTGTTTGTTTTCTTATTCGCCGATACATATGTATCTGTATCTGGAGTCAACCTTGAACTTGAACAGGTTTTGTGCCTATATACAATATTCTTATATATTTATGTAAATTGATTAATAATTCGGAATCGGGGACTGCCAAGGCTGATAAGTAGGAATGTATATAACAAACACTGCTCACTGTTCAATAGAGTTATAATTTATTAACATAAAAACACATATGGTATATTAATATATGTAAGTCTATATCAATATTTAGACTATATATACCGAGTGCGTATGGAACACTCACTCCAAATGTGTTTTGTTGTCTGTAGCTATTTTTTATTAAAGTAACATTTTTTTTCAAACAAACTTTTTGTGAAGCGGACCTTTTATGTTCATTATAAAAATATTGTAAACGTGTAAATGTATATATTAATGCGTATAAAAAACCGATAATAAATTAAGCTCTATTAGCTTTTTGCAAAGTTTATCCTTGCACATGGAAACAAAAAGACCATCTTTATATACCATTAAACCATTAATATTGGAAAACGGTATGCAAATGTTTTTAACAGTATATATATTCTTGACCCGCATACGGATTTTTAACTTTTGGATGCCAAGCCCACCTCCGCTATAAATCGTTATTTTTTAATATTAAGAAAATTACGAAAGTTACAATATATTTGGACATTGTCATAGCTTAAGCTTTTAAGTTACAAGCCGATTGGACAATAAGAACAGAATTTATGGAAATTTCAGGTACGTTCAACGATAATGCCTCAGCGAAAGCTGTTTATAAGATTGTATGTGTAAGAACGAGAAAGCAAATTTGCGCACTCTTAATAATTCTTTAAAAATTGGTACTTGGTATTTAGAATTTGTAATAGTTTTATGGTCATAGGCAAGTATTTCTCCAGTAAACTAGCCTTAGCGCTTACGTTTAATGAGGCTTGCTTTAGAGATTTGCCTTCTAATACAAGTATATAAATTTGATGCTTTAATTACAGAAAAATTAATATGATGATCGCTTTCCTGATTAAATGTATTTTTTTAAAAGAAAGTATACTCAATCGTTACATATCAATATTTTTTTTAAATTACACAAATTGTGCGTTTTATACGAGTATACGAGGTCTGTCCGAAAAGTATTCGACCTGATATTAAATTCTGGTAAACCAAAATCTACAGTTTGGAAAATTTTAAGACTACCGCTGGCGCCGCGAAATAATTGCAGGTCGTATACTTTTCGGACAGAGCTCGTATAGTATATAATGCATTTCATGACCAAACATCTATGAGCTTCAATGTTTTTTCCGGTTGTATAGTCATGCTTACAAAGAATATCACTCAAAAAAGTAGAGAAAGCTGCAAACGAGCATTTTCAACTGCAAGATACCGTTCACCCACCGTCACTTAATTTCAAATATCAAACACTTCTGCTTCATGAGTTCACAACAACGTAGGTCTCTCACGTGCAGTCAAACACGAAAACTTCTGTGTTTTTTACCAGATTGGATTGAAATGGAACGCGTGTGCCAAATAAAAATAATTATACTGGCAAAGACTAATATTTAAATTCTGGATTGTAAATATACTTCCGTAGCGATAGCTGTTCAAAATTTGAAGGAAACCGTACGTATGATGGGATGTACCTACCCAATTTGATTTGGTTAGATCATCTTGCTACTTATGAATATATAAAATATATTGCGATACATTCGCTTAAATCGAATTTGTCAATTCTATTTATCGCAGTAGTGAGCGGTATATAAATTCAATCCAGCTCAAGCTTGAATGAGAGCGCGTGTTCCATGCGTGCAACATGCATACAAATATGATGGCAACTTGGTGATATTTTCAATTGACAAGACTATAACCTGCTCATTACAGTGAATTGGGGAGCCTACAGTTGTGCGATGAAGCTTAAGACATCCGACTTAGACTCCACTAGGAATATTTCATGGGCTCAATCTGTTCTTAGGCCCTACCATGAGCAATTCCTTAAAGTACCTGCAGAGTATCTAAGAAACAAAACCCCTGCCACGAAGATGCACACAAATGAATTAATTCACACACACACACACACACACAGACAAGTGTGTGTACATACGTTCACGCGTATATAGAGCTCCTTGAAATATGTTGGCACCTAACTGATGCTGGACTCTGCACTCGCATCGCAGCCATGCGAAATGCCCGAAAATATCAAAATTTTGCTTAAACATCCACTTCTTTGCCTTTCGCTTACACACAAAAACACAACAGCAGCATTTGCCTATGTACGGACTTTCATCTTGCGTGCGTACACACACACACACACATATGTTTATGTAAAATATGTACATATATACGGATCCAGATATATACCTTATATAAATATATAGTATAAATGTGTATGTGCATGTGTCCAATAGGTGGAGCAGTTGTGTGTGTGTGTGTGTGTGTGGAAGCATGTGTGTGTGTGTGTTTGCTTTCGAGCAAACGTCTAATTCTCTAAAATGTGAAATTTTACAATCGCCTAGCGCACATCTTTACCTCCATCCGCCAGGCGCTCCCACGACGCAGCATCAGCTTGAGAGATGTTGCCCGTTGCCCGGACAATCCGCACAACCCCAACCCGCTCCTCGGACCGAGGGACCGAACGAACGAGCAACCTAAGCATCAAGTCGTCTGTCCCGTCTCAGTCCCAGGCAACGGCGCGTTGCTTGACCAGAATCCCCAGCCCACGCCCAGGCCCATGCCGCGCGCCTCTCCGCTCCGGTCGAGTCCGTGGCAACACTGCCCACAACAAGTCCGGCAAAGTCCGGCGGTCCCCAATCGCGCCGAACTCCCACTCACGTACTATTTGCGGCATCGTCCGCTATATGGCACTAATACAGCTCCAGTTTCCTACACACACACACACACACAGGCACACACGAGCGCACTCATACACGTGCACAGACACACTCTTATCCTTTTCACATGTCGCAAGTAGTATGCAAACAACATTTTGCAGAAACAGTTCGTTCCTTGGTCTTCGTTTTATCTTCATGGCAGACCCTTACTTATTGTGGGACTGACCAGCGCTGTTGCCATCGCCATCACACCAGTGCCGCTATATGGCGTTGTGGATGTGCATGTGGATGCCGATGTGGATGCGGATGGGGATGGGTTGGGGATGTAGATGGGCATGTGGGCGAGGCTGTGGATGTGGCTGTAGAAGCTACTGCTTTCGAAGCCTGATTCAGCTACAGCCTCAGCCACAGCTTCGTGTGTGTCGCCGGTGCTTCTAAGAGTAAATGCTTAGTCTGTGTGTATGTGTAAGTGTGTGTGTGTGTGTGTGTTAGTTGTTAGGGGGTGATTCTGCCGTACGTTTGCCTGTGTTTGTGCAGATGTCCGCTTCAAAATTCGCATACACAGCAGTGGTCAACTATGGAAATTATCGATCGACTCGCCCCTGGCGCCAGGTGGTTGGGTGCTATGATGGAAACGTGGTGATGGCGACAGCGAGGACGACGACGACGACGACGACGGCAGAAGCAATCTGCGCTGCGCCGCAAGTTGCTGTAGCATGTGTGGATCCATCGTCGTACAAGTACCCGCAGTGGCAAGGCGAGTGGGCAAAGGGATTCACATTCAAGCTAAATGGCAAGAACGTTGACGGCGAGCAAAGGGCAGAGACGGAGACGTAGATGGAGGCCGAGGCCGAGGCAGAGGCGGCTAAGAGATGCCCAAAAAGAAATTGCGGACATTTACATTATGTGTCCGTGTGTGACTCTACCTAGTACTACTGCGGCCAGCCCTGGCTCTAGCCATGGCCAAGTGTGTGCATGAGCCTGACCGTATGTGCTTCCTGCACACGAGCACACAGAGCGAAATATCCGTGGCCCGCCGTCGTCGTCTGCTGGCGATGTGTCCTCTTGTACTAGTTCAGGCGTTTCGAGCTGCCGCTTGTCCCGCTGCCCAGCTGCCCAGCTGCCCAGCTGCCCCGCCGTCCCGTTGCTCCCCTCGTGCTCCACTGTCCCGTTGTCCCCGATGTTCCAATGTCCAAACGTCGCTAGAGCTTGCTGGTTCGGTGTAGTGTGGTGTGGTCTAGGCATTGAACTCGGAAGTCTCTGCATCTACATCAAAGTACAAAGACTAACGGGACGGGTTCTTGCCCATGGATGGACACTGGGACGCTACGATGCTGCGATGCTGCGACGCTGGGAGCCATAACAACAAGCAACGGTCGGAGCGAAGGAAACGAATGACTAACGAAGGAAATTGCTGATATTGTATGAA
Organism: Zaprionus bogoriensis; assembly: GCA_035046045.1. Lineage (NCBI taxonomy): Eukaryota > Metazoa > Arthropoda > Insecta > Diptera > Drosophilidae > Zaprionus > Zaprionus bogoriensis. The sequence goes on from JAWNOI010000222.1 coordinate 1,214,668, forward strand.
GCAAAAGTTGTGCATGTCTGTCTCTGGCAACGGCGCGCTTTAGTTTTGACAGCACCTAGAATAGCTCACAGCCAGGCCCAACCTCGCTCTCAAACTCCAAGCTCCCCTCCACCACCACCTCCCACACTCACACCAACATTCATATTTCAGTGTGTATATGGGTACGGTTGTGTGTGTGCTTGTATCTACAATACATGCCAAGCTTGCAGAATTCAAATATACATGTCCAGGCACCGACATCGCAAGCCGTCACTGTACAGCTGTGTCCGGCGTCTTGCCTTAGCCTGCTCTTCCATTTCGATGGCTAGCACTGGTCATTGCCTGCCTCCCTCCATGCATGCACATCTCACCTCGAGCAGCTCGAGCAATTATGCAACTACAACGGAGCGCAATGAAGGATCCCTGCAAGCCTCAAACGAGGAGATATAGTATAGGAATACGCTCTTCCTTCAAATTGATATTATTATTGAGTGAAGCATATTAGGTAGAGGGATATGACGGATAGAAGGTGTGCAAAATTCCCAATATTTAACATATGAATATTGGTCTTATAACTATTAACAGACTTTCGGCTCAAGGATTCTCGAGTAGTTTACAGTATCATAAGTAGTAGCATTATATTACGTTATTTTTCGGGGTGTAAATAATAAGTTAAATAAACGAAATTAAAGATAAAATATCTTTATTCTCAAATCTGAAATATTTACAAAGATTATACTTAATTTGACTACAGTAAATTACGTTGACGCAGGAAAACACTTGGATTACAAAAGACAAAAGTTGTGAACTGAGCAAATGGGTAAGTCCACGAATTGTATATATATATAGTTATGGGTCAATCGGTGTTAAGAGCTATATAGGCCGATTTCACTCTTGCTTTTTGTCCGTTCGTCCCTCTAAACCATTCTAAGTGTAACTTCGATAATAGAAGCACTGCTGAATTATCGTCCGATACAATATGGCAAGTTTAGTTAAGGAAATAAATATTGTCCACACTTTACAGTAAACCAGTCGCACTTCTCTTTGCGATGCCCTTCTTCAAGCGCGTACGCTGAAGCCTTCAGCTTTACTTGATTAATTAATGATATAGATTTCACAATATCTTGAAAGTGGGGTTTCCTTTGCATTTCGTTAAAGTAATAGTTAAATTTATAGACATTTTAAATATATGAAATGCGAATTTTCCTATAATCATATAATCGGAAAATTAAGAAAAACTTGTTACCATTACACATTTTTCTCTAATATTATAGGATCATGGCTAGAAATCAATTTAAGCGTTAATTGAGAATTTGGCCAGGCACTTACCTCTTTCTTATAAGTCGATTGCTCCAAGAAACAAATTTGCAAATATATTCTTAGAGTAATTTATCTGTGCAAAGAGTCAACTTATAATGGAAACTTTAGCAAATTGGATTAATATTATGTATAATTATACTTTTACTTAAAATTTTTTTTTTAATTATGTCTAAAACTTTAAACCATAAAAATTTCATTCACAATAATTTATATTAGCTATCGCAATAACTTGACACTTATACAATAGCTTAAAAGAGCAAAACCCAATTTCTGCGCATAATCAGGTTTATTCAAGCGAATTCCACTTTTCGCGCAACAACACAATTATTTCATAATTCTTGTCTTTGATTATCTGCGAGTGTATGGTTTAAAAGTTCAGGCTCTCTGTGTTGCTTCGAACCGCGGAACAATACTCGCCAATTAAACTGTTAAGCTGTGGCAAATAGAAACATGCCCAAAAGCCAAGAATGCAATAGGGCGTGGGGAAAAAACGGTTTTTTTTCGCGACCGTGTGTGGCATTGTGTGCGGCAGTGTCAAAAAGCAACAAACATTCGAAAACACACATCAGAGGAACAGGCACTTTGCACGTCCATACATGCCTAATCGGCGACAGTATCACATGACGGTCGAGAGGAGACATCTACATCTAGCGCGGAGGGACGCCACATGACGCTTGCACACTGCACACGGCGCGATGTAGTGGTCCGAGTAGGACTCGCAGCAGCAGCAGCAACAGCAGTAGGAGACGGAGTAGGAGGTGCAGCTGAAAAAACAGTCAAGTGCATCAAGCTGCATGCCACTGGGCAAACAAGCGGTTTCCAACTGACTGCCTAATCCCCTTAAACGGCGCGGCCTGCTCGCAGTACTGCGATTTTTTCTGGCTGTTCTGGCCTCGGCGTGCCCCCGCAAGTGCTTAGCGAGCTGTGTGACGGAGACGGTGCACAGAGTTTTTGTTTTACCGCAATTTTGGCGCATTGGCGAAAGGCAGTTGGCAGAAAAAGCGACACTTGATTGACCTTCGGCTGCAGTTTTTTCCTCGCTCTCTCGCTGTTTCTCTGCCTCTTTCTCACTTGCACTGCTCCTCGGTCGCTGGCGTCAAACGATATCACGGCAGTTGCCAACTAAATTTCCATATGGTGCAATTTTGATGCGTGCTAACGCAAAAATGCCGTTATTCATGGCGGCCAACAAGATTTTTTTACGTATCCTGTGTGTGTGCATCCTCTGCGTTGTGTTTTTTCGTGCCTCGCGAACTCACTCGAAAAGTGAATTTTTTGCTTCGCAGCGAATGCAACACCTTCGACGCCGGCAATGGCAGCGTCAGCAGCAATTCAATGCGAGCGCGCTGCGTGCTGCGGCTGTTTCGGCTGCTGCAGCAGCAAGAAAAAATGCGGGCATTCAACAGCTGCCAGCGGCAGTAAAACTGATACAGGATACTGGCGCCAGTGTCAGTCATGGGTACGGGGGACAACTGAAGTCGCAACGGAGTAGTGTGCAAATTTTGAAGGAATCTTGATCTGCGTAGCGAACCTTTGCATGTAGATGTTTAGTTAGCTGTGACTTAATTTCAAAGAGTGAAGATTATGTGGGGACTGAGCTCAGCTTATATGTTTCAAAACAATAGTAAATATAATAGTAAAGATAGGTGATATCTTTCAATATCAACAAAACCATTGAAAAAGGCCTTATAGCTACATAAATTAAAACATAATTTAAAGAACAGGCGCACTGTCGATGCTGGCTATATGCAAGTGCATACCTATCGGTACTTATGCAGACACTTAAAGACTACGTACACATTCGCACAGTTCTATATACTAATGTGCTTGGCCTTCTGCGACCCAAATGAGAAAAACTTACTTCGAACGTCTAGGGTTTGGCTAAATTCTTTTGCGCTTAAGTCTAAAAGTTTGCAAGGTCAAAAAAACTTTTCAGTCGCTTCGTAAGTTGTGAAAGTCAGTAAATAAAGTATTCGAATGCAGACGTAGACATAACATACCACAACAGGGCGAACAATGCGAAGAACTATGCCATGCTATTGCATGGTCCTGGCCATGTGCAGGGAGTAATACGTATTTGTTTAGAGCAATCAAAAATAAAGACACCGAGAATGTGATAGACACACATATTAATGAAGACGTAAAAGAGGCAACTGTCAAGTTTCATCTATTGGTAGATGCTTAACCGAAAAATACCCTTTCCGTATATATACATTGACATTAACACTAGAAAGAAAAGTAGTGCTCAAGAAGTGTGTTTTTAATTATTGATCGGATAACCTAATATTTTATTATTCTCATAAGCAGATTCTTCAGCCCTTTTTATTTAAGTCTATAGAATTCGAAACGGACAAGAACTTTAAAATTAGCAACTTTAATAGCATATAATAGGCTGATGGAGGCGAGATAGACCATACTAAGATATGTATTCTTTATCAGCATTCATAGCCGGATCGATTTGGTCATGTCCGTCTGTCTAAATTTTTGTATAAACACACAAAATCCAACTATTAAGAAAGCTTAAAACCTCAATTTTCGTAGGAAGATCCATGTACCAGGCTTGGCAACTTCTAATGCTTAGGGCATGCACACCGTAAGCCTCCACAAGCATTTTTTGGGCTTCTACAGCAGTTTTCTTTATTTGTGGGTTTGTTGTTTGTGGGTATAAAATTCGACATTTTCAATATTATTTCATATGCATAGACCTGGTATACCATACGCAGATGAAGTTTATTTCATGTTAAAAACCAATGTGACTTTTTTCCGCTTCAATAATAAATTATGTAATATTATGTAATAATGTAATTATAATGTTGACATTCGCTGCCGATCGGACAATAAACACAAATTATAGTCGTGGGAAAAAGATCAGCGTCAATGCTAGCATTTGACTGAAGCGTTTATGCATGCGTTTGATTGTGTGTGTGAAAACGGATGGACAACGCATGTGACATAAGCAAATCAGTTAAAATGTGAGATGTTACGTGTTTAAGAATTAAGTTTTAACAGAAAAAGAGGGTAATTGGTATCCTACTGTCGAATGCACTCGGATATAGCTGTCTTTCTTGGGTTATACACTATTGTGTATTTTATTCTGCGACTGCTTACGCATACATTAATTAATTAATTAATTGTTCGTCGGATATCTTATTATTCTTCTACCCTCATTAACTGAATAGATTCCAGCTGCAAGCAACAGATTCTTTAGCAAATTTGAAACATCTCAGCTATGGTTGCCAACTTTTTTTTACAAAAAAAAGTATATTTCGATCTGAAAAGAATTTTAAACAGTATTATAGGAAAATAAACCGTGTTTTATTTATTCTTTAATTTAACATACATATTTTTTAGAGCTTTTCGCACCATTATTAATTTACAATCATTTTTAAAAATATCATATCCTTCCCCACAATAAAAATTAAAATATTTAAGGAGCTCATTTTTTTTATTAAATTTCTTATTTATTAATTTTCTTTTTTCTTTCTTCTCACCAGTTTGCATTCATCACTGAAAAATTGAGTTCAATAAATGCAGAGAGATGCCGGGAACAGAGAGTAGAAAAGCTACAATTTTAGAAATACTATTTATGAATTCTTGAGAGTTGCTTACTATTAAATAGCTCAATTTTTGCCCAATATTCATTTCCAGAAAATTTTTCTCATTGGATCGTGATGACATCAATATAGATAGATTTGAAATAGCAGCAATTCTAATTTACCTTACAACACTGTCAATAATGAACTTTCTTCTGTAAAAATATATACATACTTATAGTGATAAAAACTCTTACGCTGAAAACAGTATTTTGTTTTGTTTTTTTTGTTCTACAGTAAAAAGTATATTGCAGTCAAAAACAGTATAATACTGATTTTAAGAGTATGGTTGGCAAGCCTAATCTCAGCAGCTGAAAATTATTGCCGAACCTTCCTATATGAGATATCATATCCCAGTTTAATTTCCAACTGGGTTCTTCTGACCATCCATAGTTACCGCATACATCACGTTGGAGACCTGTTGTCTAGTGGGAATCAGTTCAGCTTCAATTGCTGCCACGTGTGAGCTGTTAAATGTATGCCAAATTTTACAGCTTCAGTGCGGCATTTTGATTACACTACACTACTAACCCTATTTCTGGCAAAGTTGGACTTAACTAAACATAATATTGTAATAAGGGCGACAAGCTCGCGCGGTGGCGACATCGCTCGCTCGACCGACGACCTTCTTTCAGGACATTCGAGGGCTTAACGAACCTTTGCCAATCTGTTGACCACTCTTACGGTTTTATATGCCGACGACTGATTCATATAACATATATAATATACCTGCCAGTATGCTTACACGTGCACACATACATCTCTCCGTACACACATATCTTAAAATGTTCATTTGTTATTGTTTTACATAGACCGTACGGGGAACACCTACTAATATTCCGGCACACTTGGCTATATACAAGTGAGCTCTCCCGCGCGTCCATATAACTATATACTTGCCTATGTATTTATTTTTAATGAATGTTACCGCAGTGCGCGTATGTGTCCGTTACTTACACATACTTGTACATACCCATACATACATATATAGTTGTATGTATATGTATGGGCATCTGTATGTTTGTCTCTGTATGCGCATAATATATTCGTAATAACATTTTCCAAACCCAGTCGTAAGCATTTTTCAGCCGTTTCATCCCTTTTCTGGACACTTTGGGTCCGCCACGGGGGTACGGGATGGTGTGCGTGTGCTCAACACCTCGCGTGCATTTGTCCAGCCTCCACAAACCGCATCTATCACAAATTTTAGCTGCTGGCAAATGGTCTAGTTCGTTCTGAGCCGGTCTGGTCCGGGAAGGGGCCGGTCCCGGGACGGTCCAGTCCGGTCCGGTCCGATGCGGTCCGCTGCGGTGTAGTGCGGTCCGGTACGGTATAGTCCGGTATGCCCCGCTCCTGCTCCTGCTCCTGCTCCTGCTCCTGCTGCCGATCCGGGACCCGGTTCAGTTTTGGGTCGGCTTGACAGGCCTAACGACACGGTTGATGGTCCAGCGACTCAGTAACGCGCATACCCAAATCGCACCGCACTCTGAGCAATTATTAAACGAGTCGGTGGCACGTTAAATTTCTGTCCACTTTGGAAACGGACCAGGGCCGTCTGTATTATTAAGTGAGCGGGCGAGGGCGAATGCGAGTGTGTGCGGTAGCGCCGGGATGGACATCGCAAGTTTGTTTAACAACAAGCAAAAAGGGTTTGTTTTTAATGCCTCCTCCGCACATGACACAAAATATAGGCCTCTATCCGACACCGGTCATACATATATACATATAAACATAAAAGTAAATACATAATTGCAAAGCACATGCGGACTATATACTACACTATGTGTGCGAACTACTGCAAACGACGCCAAATCATACAATCATTCCAGCAGAATCTGGACATCCTTTGGAAATTTCAAACTCTCCATTTTATTTCGAGTACCATTCAGGCGTTAATTAACGGCTACAAGAGGGCTCCCTTTGCAAAGTACTTTAGTGATCAAACGAAAAAAATCGGCGCAGATGTTGATGCTGGCCAGGAATATATATATTTATGTATATTCAATTAGCACACGCCTCCTGCTGCCTGCGACTGTCACAGCCAAAGCCGACATCACGTCATTTGTAAAGATTAGGAGCATGCATAAGCAAATGACTACTTAAGAATTCATACGCAAAGATTCAGGATCCAACCCGATTTCGATGAGAGTTTGATGACAACAAAAAATAGAAATACAACCGGTATCCAGTCTGACAGTTTATCAGCCGTTGTAGGTCCGATGTATTTGTCTTGCCATTCTCAAACCGGACACAAATTACCAGCGAAACAGCGTCGGATTGGGAGATAATAGGCCCTTTTCTCACGAAACGTTTTGTTACGGGTAGCACATGCCATAACGGATCCGCTTTCGGGCCACCAAGACATTCATTGACGCCACTGACAAGCAAAACTTGATGAAATCGGCAGCGACAGAGTCTGGGCGCCGTAAGCATGTAACGATGACCTTTGCCCCTTTGTTTACCATTGCAGCGTAGCCCATGTCCCGCCGAAAATAGATAAAGAACACCCCAAGAATAAGGGTTATTTACACAACATGCCAACAGTCTTGTCTTCTCGGACGCGCGCTTTATAATGAGGAAGCATGAGAACAAATGTTGTCGACTCGCAGCATTGTCCCGTTGGTTTTACGCCATTTCGGGGATTCATTAACCGCGGTGTCGGCAATAACCTCACAGTTAGTTCAAGTTATTGCAATATCATTGCGATCTGAATTTGATAACATATGCGAATCAATGGAAATTCGGGTTTGTTAGGACAGTTGTACTTGACGAGTTTATTATGAATTTTTTTCAAATTCCTTGACCCGCTCACACCTGGAAAAGTGCGTGTCTTTTTGTTAAACTGTCAGATTTAGATCTCAAACAATATTATGAAGCCAAGTCAAGTCGTTTCTGTCAGACCGCCAGTCTTAAAGAGAGATATCCTCTACATAAACTGTATTTTTAATATACCCTATTGTATGCTGGTTCTCAAAGTATGCGATACAATCTAACCTTGAATCAAAGGATTGTATTTCTATTATGAGATAGAGTGTAACAAATTAAGATTGGAGTATAATAACAACCTTTTATCAGAGTATCCTGGGATCATACAAATAAAGCTTATTTATTTTATTTTATTTATTTATTTCTTTAAACTTAACTTTTATTCTGTTCTATTCATAAAAATTCAAACAAAGCGTTGAATCCACCGCACATGCCACACTCGCACAGTCAAATGCAAGTAGTGACGCGGGCCCTCCCCTGAGTCGCTGCTACTTTTGTATGAGAAACTTCCACGCCTATAACTATATGCTTCTTTGCGTTGGTGCTGCGATTTGCAGCCAATGTCAATATAATATCTACGAGTATACCAAATGGCAATGTTATCGCTTTTGTACTTTGCTTAATTTAAGCTACCATAAAAACCGAAAATATCAATGTCGAAGTTTGAAATAAACTTGATTTGCCTTTGCTACACACGAATGTTCATACCAAATTTGGCGTCTTTAGCTTTTGTTATACGTGAAATCTCTATGTGCATACAGACAAACTGACATGACCAAATCTACTCGGATATTGATGCTGATCAGTAATATTTATAATTTGTGTGGCGTCCCTCTGCCTATTACATACATTTGCACAAAGCTAATATACCATTTCCCTCTTTTTCAATGGGCAAATGTTATAAACCGTATTTTTGCATACCCGAACCTGCTGCTACCGTACTTAACACTAAAAAACTAGCTTCAACTAATTTTGAGAAAGCGCAAAACCTTTGCTGAAAAAAGCATATTTTGACACACGTCCGTTTAGGGTTTTTACATGGTGTAAAATGTTATGCGATAAGAAACGGCATTTTACCCTTAGGCGTATTCTGTCCGTTTTGTAGACTTCTGAAGTTAGGAAATCTCTTCAATGTCTAGTGTCAGCCTGACAAAGGTCATTGAAAATGTCATTGTATGAGATAAAACTTAAATTTCCTTACTAGATTGGAACGTCTGTACTTGCGGAATGGATTTAAATGTTTGAATAAAAGTGGTAGATGTCATTTTTGTTGTACTGTTGAAAGAGTTCATCAAAACAGAATGCTGTCTGTCTTCTCTCGAAGGATCTTTTAATAGTTTGTGATCCAACTTCCAAAAATACAGAGAGTAGTTTCACATACTTTGTTAATATTTCATATAGATTATAAGTTATATATCACATATATTTCTATATGTTTCTAAAATATAGCCTACCTATCTGCCACAAAATGTTATTATTTGTTTGTTTAAAATACTTAGAAATCGTAGACTGAACCAATAACAATGAAAACTAATTGACATATTGGTGTGGCAAATAAATAAACTCAAAAATCTTAAATAACGTCTGAAGAGGCTCGACTTTAGTACACCCTTTCGACGTTTTGGGTGTAGGGTGTGAAAACATCATAATGACAAAGGTCCAGAGATGCTTTGATGTCTGCAAGGACAAAGAAGTAATAGAGCAATGGGCAGCTGTAAAAAGGAATGTGAAAACAAAAACAATTTCGCCGAAAGACAAAAAAGTGATTTTTTGCAAAAGATGCTGGTTTCCATTTGCATGCTCATAGACGGGAAATATGAATTTGAATGAACAAACATCTAAGTATATGTATGTACGTACCCCTGTCAGTGCGACATTATGCGGATATCTTTGTGTGTTTGTGGGTGTGTGTTTGTGTGTATGATTATGCCTCTGCAATTCGTTGTTACAAAAAGAGGACAAAAATGTAGCCTAGATTTTAATAAGTTGTAAACACACTCACACATAAAACATTCAAGTATAAATACCGCCGACGAAAATGTTAAGCCTGAAGATATCCCTTAGCCAACAATGTAGTGTCATCCGAGGCGTATTAATTTATGCTTAGATATCGGTGCATTTAAGCTTCTTAATTTGCAGAACAAACCCAAAACCGACAGCAACAGTTGATGCTACTCAACTGTGAAAATATTATATAATAGTCTTTAGAATATCTTTAAATTCACGTTAATTTAAAGATCAGCAACAATACCATAGTCAAAACTACAGTAAAACAAAATACAGTCTTTACCCAAACAAAACTTAATAATCAGAGTATTATTAAATATTACAACTAATTATACCCATCACTGTGCGATTCCGCATATTGTTTCTTTATATTCTAGCAAAGAATACATGGTAGCAGTGGTCAGCATTAACATTCGAGTCAAGCCAGCTATTCCCGTCTGTTGCAATCCAAACTGCTCTACAGTTTTAAGCTATATTGGCTAAACTTCTGCGCGTTGTCAATAAGTCGAGTGAATATAACGTATAGATGCAACAAAACCTTTCAGCATATTTTTGCAATTGTTCCACCCATTGTCACATTTTATATTAAAAGTGACTCTGACAATCTATCTCAATGTAGTTAAAAAGGTCTACTGTAAGATAAGCCTATCATAGGAATAATTGATCCAAGCATGGGTTATTGTACGAAATATTGTACAAAATATATACATCATTAACCTATTTAATAAATTTAAATGCAATTTGGTAAATAACAGAAAAATCTATAGATAGGCTTTGGATTTTGTTTTTTTTTTTAACATTTTTATAGTAAGATTAGAGTAGATATAATATAATTTATATATCGATTAATATCGAGGCTCAGCATTTAGAACTATATAAACTGTATATATAATATATCAACTCTAACATCGCAACTAAATCAGAAGTATGTTTATATTTCTATATAATTCAATAAATAATAATTTGTATTGGTGAGTCACATTTTCATGAACTGACTACACCCTTTTCAATACAATTTGAATGGGTTCAGGGTGTCCGAGGAATTCGAGAGCTAATTATATTCGCGATCGCGAATAACCAAGTGACGCAATTAACGAAACACAAAACAACACAAATCTTTAAGAGAACCAATGAGCGAGAAGCCTGCGCGTCGCGTTGCATTTTTAACGCGATTTTGTGCATGCAGCAAAGCTGCCCGCGGGCATGCAACTAATCTGATTGTAATTGCTGCGTGCTAGAGAACGCAAACCGCTTGGCACGCAAAACCCAAAGAACTTCTTTGAACTTCCAAAGGTATCATCGCTGCCAATTATTCAAACGCGATCGAGATGCGATCCAATATAAATTGGCTTTAAAACTTTAGAATATGCATAAATGCGCTGTAAGTGTAAAGTTAATGACAATTTAGCAGGACGATAAATGAAGGCATCTATATCGGAATATTAATCGAGACATATACACATATATGTAAATATATATGCAAATAAACACATGTACATACGCGGCTACCAGCTACTTTTTTGCTCTTACACGCAATCCATAATTATAGGTCCTATCCGGAAAGGTTGGACTTGGAATTCAAGGGAACGACTCGATCGTTTAACCGGCTGCTACAATTGTCAGTCATATGTTCCAGGGATGTCAGACACATCGTGCCCCATTGATGAACTATTTATGTATATAAACAATGCTGTACCAGAAGCCGCAAGTTCGTAAGTACCTGTAAGACTTTCAGAAGATTTTGGATTGCGGGCTTTGCCTTCTGAACGGAACGTGTAACCGAAGTAATTATGAGTTCTCGATTCCTGCGAGTATGTATAAGTTTGTGTGTCTGTGTGTGCTTGTGGATACTGCAAGGCTATATACGATATAATGGTGCATTTTGGCGATCGGTTACGATCATCCGGGTTACGAGGCGTCACAAAATTGACAGCGGTTTGATGCCGATACTGTTGATATGCCCAGAGGTTCGCTTTTAAGTAATTTTATCCTCATCCAGAATGCCACGAAGATGTCCACAAGCACAACGAACGCCGCATGCGATGCGAGCCGATGCGGACGCATGCATAGCGAGTTTACCCGGTCGGCAGGTTGGCTGCTTGGTTGGTTGGTTGGTCGGATCGCTGGATAGTTGGATGGCCGGATGGACGACATGAATGCATGGGAGCATTGTCAGTCGCGTAATCATCGTAATAATTCGCTTCAACTTCAACCGTTGGCAGCAGCAACGAGAAGTCAGGCGGAAATTACCAACACGCGATATTTAATTTTACCGAAAGGTGAACCAATAATTCGTCTGCGGCTGCGACTACTCCTGCTGCTGCTGTCGTTGCTGCGGCGGTGGCTGTTGCTGCCAATTGGTTCGGTTTTGCGAGTCTGGATATTCTCTGAAGCGAACTTTTACCGGCCAGCGTGAGCGTAGACTTTTTGCACCGTAGAAATTTCCATCTCAAATATCAACGGGGTTGGCTATGGTTACATAAAACTGAGCTAAGGAAAGACAGATCTAAAGATGCATTACGCAGCACCTTTTGATTCTGATGATTTGAATATTAATATACCCAAGCTAATCCTGACATTTAACTTATAATATCTATAAGAAATATATGTTCATAATAATAATGATAGAAAAGTCCTTTAATTTTATAGGCACCGCAGTTATTCGATTTTTGAATATAATATTATATATTTAACGCAAGAATAATATTAAGTAAAGCAAAAAAAATAAAGTATAATAAATAAAATAGTCCCAAACGCAGTTGACTGTAAAATATCGTATTCTTCATACCAAATGTAAGTATATAATACACCCATACCCTTGCACTATTCATTGTCCTATTGTCGCATCTCTCCTCTGATTATACAGTTATATTGTAATTTTTAAGAAAACTTAAACACGAGTAAACATATATATTTAACATACAGCTGGTATTCAGCATATAAATATTATATTCCATGGAGCAGAAATTATAAAACAATATACTACTCGTACTAGAAACTGCTCTCTAATTTATCGAGCCTTCTTCTCAGATTTTAAAAACTACATTCGCACTGCAGATTTGTATCGGAAAAATTCGCAAAAAATTATAAATGCTGTAAATTATGCTGTAGGTAGAAAGGCAAGAAATTCAAGTTTCATTTTAAAAGACGTTTTCATTTATATACTCGAAATTTATGTATTTTGAATCTCAGTTGTATTTAATTATTATTTAGTATACCACTTATTACTATGTAGGTTTTTCATTTTATGAAATAAAAATTAAACAAATTATACACTAGTTTACAGATATGCCAGAAAATTTAAGCTATTTAATACGACTACAACTTCTTACTTATGCACGTAATTTTATTGCATTTGGTTTTTATACACAGTCAACGATAAATGTTATATAAGACATTGAAAATGTTTAGTATTTAGTTAGTTTTCTGAATTTCTTTTTTCTTTTTCAATAATTATTGCTTTGACAAAATTTGAAGATTATACTCGCAATTATTATTTTGCCCTTATTAAAATGGATTATAGTAAAAATCTAATTATTTATTTACGTTTAGACCCGATATAATAAATTAAAAACATCTCAAATTTGTATCTACAATGTGAGTGAGGCTTTAAATTGACTATTGCTCCCCATCGCTGTGAACCGATGTACTCGACGTACTATTCTTATCCGGACTCTGCGATCTGCTGTTTATCGAGCTGGAGACCTTTGAGGCACACGATCGCACAGACAAATCTTCCGGTTCGCTGTCGTAATAGCTCTCCTCTGACGACTCACTATGAACTAGGGGACTCAACCGCTTCAGCAGAGCATGGTTGAAATTCTGCGTATCCTCTGTCGCATTACTTGGAGTCTGCAGTCCAGCAGCCGCCGCTGCGGGCCCATTTCCAGGCTGAATTGACGCCGCGGCTGCAGCGAAAGCAAAGAAATTCAAACTTGCGCTGAACATTTTGCACCAATCCAGCAGAGCTCCGCCCTGTCCGTCGACATCTATGGGTGGCTGCGCTAAGCGCGTGTCGAAAGTCGGCGGAGATAGCAAAGAAACTTCGGCAGGAATCTGTGTGGACTGACCCTGGCTGCCGTCTGGGGATGATGTAGTAATTGCTGCGTCAACGTCATTGTTGTTGCTATCGTTGGCGTATTGGGTTTCAGTGGGGGGCACTTGTTTGGCTGGATCCTTTGCCCAGTTCTTTACACTTAGCAAGGGGCAATTATATTTCTTTGATTCGTCAGCTGGCGTTGTCTGTGGCGGCGAGTCATCAACTTTGGGGCTGCCCTCGGCTGCAGTAGGGATCGCCGTACCATGATCTACCTTGGGAGACAACTTCGAATTGAAGAGGGCCAGCAAATTTAGCTGATGGACCATGTTGTTGGTTGAGTACCCCGATATGGCGGAAACCGAGTCAGTGTTAGCAGGACGAAGATCGGGCAGAGGCTGCATGGACTCCTTGTGCAGGCCACTCCGCTTGATAAAGTCGACCAGGGCGAACTTCTCCAGCAGAGCCTCATTGTGGGAGGCATAGTCCATCGGCGGGATTGGGAAACTGCCAAAGCCAAGTTCATCATAGCTTGGCATTGTGGCAAACTTTGGGGGCAGCAGCTGTAGTTCGAATTTGGCGCGTTTCTCTGGCGGAGTGTCGAGACTGCCCAGTCCCAAGTTGTCCGATCCCAATTGGCGGCACATGAACCGTAGCTTTTGCTCATTTTTACACCAACCACGTAGCGTTGATTCCGGCACTCCGATGTCTCTCGAAACACTCGCTTTAGTTTCGCCATTGTGAATGCGCTGAATGGCCCGCACTTTATCGTTAGGCGTGAGATTGCGAAGTGGGCGCTTGCCACGCGTACTCATGCGAATGTTCATGTGCTGATATGCCGATATATCCATTTTAGTATTTTTCAATTTGAGACAGATTTATCACTGTAAATTGATATTATTTAATTTTTTTCTTTTAGTGATATTTTTTTTTGAAAGTCTGTTTGCAATTAGCGGGCTTTATGCGCGATTGTCGAGCATTGCGAGTCAAGAATGCTTCACTGCGAGTTGTGCGACGACTGTTGTTCACTCTTTGGGTTAACAGAAGGATGTGATTTTGCTTCTGCCAGCATTGTCCTATCGAAGCTTTGCCTCTTCGCCAACAAATGCGGCGAAGAGCGCGGCACACACACCAATAGCACACTTACGTATGTACGTATATGTATATACGTGTACGCATAGGCCACTCACTCACATTCACACACCACCCCAGAGAGAAACAAGACGTGTCTCTCTCTTTCGCTCGCACTCCCTTAGTGCTCTCCGTCTCTGTCGCGCACTCTGTCTCTTTAAGCAACAAGAATACTGCGAGCGAGCAGTGTGCCATCACAACAACTTGTTACTCTTGTCCGGCGCGAATTCGCTGCGCGCAAACTCAGTGCAAAAAGAAGAACACGGTTCTCGCAAGGACCAAAAAACGAAGCTCTTTGAGGAACTGATTTCGCTCTCTGAGCTCTTGCCTTAAGAGTTGGACTTCTCTGGTGCATACGATTTCGATGTGATGCTTATTAATTTCTTGCCCCATTGGGTGCGCTCATCTCCGCCGACAGTCTAGAGATTATTTTCATGTTATTTGTTGACATTCTTATAAGAAATCCGTCAAATAAAGAATGTATGGAAATACCTATGCCAATTTATGCTTAATCAATCATAAATTCCTTTTTAATTTAATCGTTTCTTTGCAATGCTTGGCAAATTAAAGGTTTTGAGTTTGAAAAAAGACAGTTAATTCGAATTTGGATTTTAAGTAATTCGGAAGATGGCAAACATTAAATAAAACTAAACCTGAAATCAGACCAAATGAATACCTCATTTTGTTGTGTTGGTAAGAGTGACAGCTAAGAAGGTGCCAAATCAGAAGTATCATTCAAAGACTGAACACCGTTACAATAAGTGCATGTGCAACACTAATTCCTATTGCCCATTGCAAATTGTTTCATGTTCATAGAGACAATGCGCACATCCAAAGATTATAAGTACTATGTTCACATATCCAATATTGTTAAGTATATGTTTTCTAATAACTTTACTGCAACTTAAGTACAGTATTAAGTTATTTAAAATACATATGCTCACAAATTGACAGACAGAAGAGTGCATTTAATCAAATATCAGAGCATAGATCAAAGTGAATTTCTAAAAATTAACAAAGGTTAAAATCGAAAGGCGAAACTTACATAAATAATAATTAAAAAAAAGAATACAAAAATAACTAATAAATATTAAAAAAAACTAACAAACTTTGTTCTTCAATTTGTTTATACTACAATAAAAATAGCAAAATAGACGGAGCTGAAAGTGAAAAACGTGGACTTGAGCGAAACTCTTACCGACCAACTGTAATTCCAAGATTCATAGATATCCATCGCTTTCGTTTATTCTAAGCAAGTTGTATTAGCCCACTTATCACGCTTTTATTGTTTGTAACTTGGTTTTCGAAAAAAAATATGCATACATATGTACAGTACAATATACGATTACGAAATAAAAAGCTGTCTATAAACTAGAGACATGAGTCTTAGGTAATAATCCCATAAATTTTAACTTTTACATTGTTATTGGCAGTAATATTATTTGTATTTGAATATGTTTTTAATGTTCGTGTATAATTTGTGCACCTCCGATTGACCAGTTAAAATACTAACTTAAATCAGACTTAAATTAATCGTTTCTCATCCATTTTTAATGGGTACAGAATTAATAAAACTGTAATGAAAGTCAGTGTGTAGAGTAGAAACTAAAACTAACTAAAATTTGTATTTGTTTGATATAAAAGGTTATGTCAACTTCATAATTGTTTGCTCAACATTATCATTGAGAGTCATTCTGGCGTTAGAGACGATGTAAGTTTTTATTCTTTGGCCATGGTTTTTACTATTTGGATACAAAATCGTTTATCGGTGCTTGGTGAATGCTTTAAATTTGATACGTATTTACAGTTATCTATGTACAAAATGGTTTAATTTTAATATACAATACATATGTAGACCTTAAATAGTTCAACAAATTTATTTATACGTCATATAGGTATAGATTAATTGTTAATAGCTTATAGATAATGATCCCATTTGACCAATGCAGCGGCCCTCTTCATCGAAACTGGCCAAAGTCAGTCGTGACAGCTTATTGCATAACACTCCATTTCCGTTGTTTTGAATGGGATTTGGTTCTGCAAATAAATCATTTAGTTAAATTTAAATTTTTTTATGAATCCATTGTATTCTTCAAATCATTTACCATCATGAAAATGTTCAGCAGAGTTTCCATCTTGTTTTCGTTTCTTAATTTGTTCCGTGAAGTGTGCAATGAGTGCGTCAATCATTGCAGCCTGTTTTGAGAAAACCTGCACTAGCTTGGATATTTGTACGCCATTTTCCACAGCATCAAACTGGAATTAGATTAAAATATTAATGTTTGATATATTTTTGTATATAATTTGATAGAATTACCTGCAAGAAGATGCATGTTAAGCATTCAGGATCGTCGGTAGCACTCGGCTTTGCATAGTCCCAAGACATATCCTCATAACGAAGACCCAGTAGCAATGTCTTTGAGAAAAAATGAAATTGTAAATAAAAACATCTTGCATCTTCTAATCTGTATGTGCAAAATATATGCAACTTACACTCTCGTAGCAATCTATTATAAAAACACCTCGCTCGTTTACAGCAATCAAAACTTCCATATCTTTTTGATTGACCAAAGACATGATTCCCCTAACCGGTTGCTCCATTTGTCCATGAAAAAACGCAGCACTGCAGTGAATAAGCAGGATATTGAATAGTTAGTAAATTTAAAATAGCATATTCTGCTCTATCTGCACTGCTATAAAAAACGGCATACCCATAAAATGGAAGCGCCCAGCAAAATTCTAAATATTTTCGCATCAATTTCCGAGTTGTAGCAGTCTGTGGTACACGTTTGAATTGTTCCAAAAGTTTTATTTCTGGAGAGTTCTTCTGGCTTATGGGCAGCCACAGCCATTGTGGACTCTTTGCGACATGTGCTGGTAAAAATCGAGACTGGTTTTCCCTGTAAATTTAAATTTATTTAATATTATTATTATCAATTATTTTATTTTCTAAATCTTTTGCGAGTGCTTGTAATTTACTTGAATTTTAATTTCGAGTTAGTCTTATTAAATTGTAATTAAAATCAGCTTTTTATGCTTACCTGAAGAAGCCTACAGTGTGCGTGTGAGAATTGTAAGGACCCAATTCGATTCTAGCTTGTATGCCCCCTAGCATCTGCGAATGTACCGGCTCCATAATATACCGTCCGGCCAACACATAGTGTTTTGCCTCCTCATAAAGCAGTTCCACAATTCGATGATCCCTAAAACCAGGAAAAGGAACATTGAATAGATATTAAATATTAAGTTATAGCAGTTTTCACTTGATCTTTTCTTCATCTCGCTTGGAAAAAAATACGTTGCGCTTCAGAACAATCATGGGCTCGTCAAATTTCTTTTCAATTGGATTGCCGTTGCTAAACTTTTCCAGCAGGGAAGACCACGCCAGCCTTATAATGTAGGGGCAGTGATGAGCCTTCAGCTGCATTTCCAGTAGGTTGCTGGTCATCCAAAGACCGAAAATACTTTGGGCCAGCAACTTATTTGAGATTCCCAGCTCTTCGCAACCCAGCGCAGCTGCCAGCATTACTTGCGATGGACACTGGGCCGTGCCTTCAATTTCCATGTGCACGGCTACTCTCGACATCAAGTACACACAGGTTGGTATGACCTAATTAAAGAGCTCATTAGATTAGGGAGCATGTCTAAGACTTTTGCCATCCTACTTACATTTTGTAGCGTTCGAGCTACCATTGCATTGGATTTACCAGCATTTGAAAACGTGGCTGAGGGGTTTCCACCATGTATTCGTTTCGATATCGTGGGATTCTGTTGAGCGTCCGTGCTGTTGCCACATTTTGATTGAACTGGTAAGAGGTTCGAAAGAATATCTGAGATCATCACATAAACTACGATTAAGAGCTAAGAATGATTCAACATTACCGGTTGGACTGCGGACTCCAGTCAGAGGGCCAAGCGAGTTTCCGTTATTCATGATATTTCCGCCCATGTCGGTTATTTGTAGGCCACTGTGGCAGGGATCGTTGGCCGTCATTGACATCGCTGAAGTCACCTGTGCCGACGTCATGCAGTCAGTCTCATTTCGAGAGGCACTAACCACACTTGATACACTCGCCGACGATGCAAATGTACTGCCCACTGCTGTCTGGATCTGGGCGGTGGTAACCACCCGGTGTACGGTATACATTACGGGTGGAACAGGCACATTGACGGGAACTAGGGAGACTGGGGTTTGCGGCACTAGTTGATCACAGGCTACAACGTTGGTATTGGTGTTAATATGTGTTTGGGTTGCAGCCACAACGCGGCTACCGCCACTGGAGTTGGAAAACATTGTACAATCATCGTTATCCTCGACAGGTTCTATGACCGAGGTCGGGCTGCATGCAGTTATTTGCTGATTATGTTGCAACTGATGGTTGTGTGGTTGTGGTTGTGGCTGTGGTTGTGGTTGATTCAAGTGCTGAACTTGGTTCTGGATGTGATGATGGCCTTGTGACTGTTGTTGTTGTTGCTGCTGATGCTGTTGCTGGTGTTGTTGTTGTTGCTGCTGATGCTGTTGCTGGTGTTGCTGTTGTTGTTGTAGCTGCTGCTGCTGATGTTGTTGTTGGTGGTGTTGCTGTTGTTGCTGTTGTTGATGTTGTTGATGTTGTTGATGTTGCTGATGTTGATGTTGCTGCTGCTGCTGTTGGTGTTGGTGTAGTTGTTGTTGCAGTTGGTGCTGCTGTTGATGTTGGTGTTGCTGTTGTTGTTGCTGTTGTTGTTGCTGTTGTTGTTGCTGTTGGTGGTGGTGATGCTGTTGGTGTAGTTGTGGATGTTGCATTTGATTGTTTGAAGGGGAAGCAGTACTTTCGTTATTAACTCGTTTCATGTTGTTTCCAGCATAATAATCGTCCCGGCACTTTGCGTCTGCGGTGTTATAATATAAGCGTGATCTGTGGAGAGTTAAAAAGAGTTTAACATTAAGAGAATGACAAAAAAACGCTACTATTTTCTTTCAGTTGCAAAATAACGTAAGATAAAGTTAGTTTTGAATTAGTTTGTTTTAAATAAATCCAAGTACACGTCTTTACTTACTGGTAGTCCTGTGTTGTTGATTTCTTGCGATTATATTGCAACGTTCCCAATGGAACCGTCATTACGTTAATATAGTTTCCTGCACTCTGCGCATTGGTGCTCATTGTATTTGTGCAATGTCCGCTATTGTTACAGTTGGAGTACACATAAGGGCTCCCGGCACTGCGGTTGCCAGCTAACGATTTATTGTTGCCAGTCCGCGAGGGCTCTCCCCTTGAATGGAAACTGGCTTCAGACTGATTGGAGCTACATGGTACATACTCCTGGCCAACATTATTCGCATAACTCATTTTGGCCATGGAGGATTGTGGGGTTGCCGCTGACGAAGATGGAGTTTGCTGGGCTCCACTTCGGCAATAGAACTGGTTTGTCTCCATGTTGTCAGATCATGTTCTAAAACTACCTAGAATACAAATATCAGAACATACCATTAGCAACAAAGTCGTAGTGCTGTCCGTATAAAAGCATGCATATGAAATAAATAACAACTGAACACCCTTTCAGCTTTACAGCTCTACCATACAATGTGTATTCATTTGAGTAAAATTATACCTATATCCTTCCATTTCTTCTCGTCGAATTGATTTTGAGCATTTTAAAGTCTCAGCTTATTAAGCAAATTCTCAACACTCAAAAGCTCATAATTCCATCATCGGCACCATGAAGAGTGTTGCATTCAGTTTGCCTTATAATTTGCGATGTGTTTTATGGTTTTCTGTCAAGGCATTGCAGCTGCAAATGCACCTGCTTTCTACTGAAAGGTGCAAGTACATACATGTTTACCATACATCTATGTATTTCGTATTATTCAAATCAACATCCGTTTTCAGAAATGCGCCTGTGTACTCGCGTTATGCGTGAAGCTTAACTGAAACAGTCTTAATTTTTCGCATAGCAACAATGTTTGTAGGACGTGAGGCACAGTTTGTCCTGATGCATTTCTTTATTGAGGTATGTGTGTGTGTGTGCGTGTGTGTGTGTGTGTGTGTGTGTGTGTGTGTGTGTGTGTGTGAACTTGAGTATGCGTGAAGTAAAAGCAGTCCTTGCATTGGCTATAAAGCAAAACTGAGAGTGCTGTGCGCAGTTGTCGGATCTTAAATCAATTAATTGATTTTGATTAGGGACACTCCAAATGTTTTTAAACACTCATTAACTTAATATTCACACTAAAAGCAGAAAGGTACATACACATGGACACACATATGAGTCGAGGAAAAAATCTGTAACACGCAATCCACAAAACGCCTACCGAATTTCATTTGTCTTGTATTATTATTGCTTTAATTCATCTGAATGAGAGTTTATTGGCCTATTATTAATTTATTGCCACCGAATGTATGTGTCGCAAAAGTTTTAATTTTGCTACACAAACATCAATATATTTGTACAAAGGACACACCGTTTTTATGCTGGAATAACTTTAATAAACAAATACATGCAAACTTGGAGTCCACATTGGTGGGCTGACTTGACGCCTGCGCACAACTTTTCGTAGCTGTTATCGATAACATTAATGTAAACCGAATATCGCGTTAAATGAGCATTTTTTCAAATGATACTAAAAATGACTGCAACAGTATTTTGCAGCGTAACGGAAATTTATATTCGATTCAAGAGAACATTAAGCTCTGCAATTAATAAAATATTGAAAACGAATTAAAAAAGTTTATATCATTTTATTGTAACAATGCATCAAATTTAAGTTCTTTTATGTGCACATCAATTAATAAAGTTTTAAGTTTTTAAATCAGTTGATTTCAAATTTTTCTGCATTTTTTCTACTTTCGCAACTTCTGTAAATGCGGCGCTGAAAGTTTTACTTTTCCGGGTATATTTCTCGCAAGAGCCTCCTCCTTGATGCTTTTTAGTAAATCCTTTTCCCTATTATTGCAGGATCTATCCTTTGAAAACATATTGAGAGCCAGCTTTGCCGTTTTACCTCGCTTTCCGGTACCTGGAGTTAGCTTTACCTTGAACCTGCAAGGAATGAAAAATTATACATTTGCAATGAGAAGGAGTTGCTGCATTGCACTTACTTATATTGTTGAAGTGCTTGATACGGGGCAACTACTGGAATAGCAAACAGCAGCTCGTCATCCTCTAAAGGCTGGCCAGTGAGTGTGTCTAGCAAATCGGCGTCAACGCCAATGGGTACATCGTCATTCTCATCAATTTCAATTTGGTTTTTGGGAATCGATTCTCCGGTTCTATCAACCACATGTTCCTTTTTAGTAGTAGTTGATTTTTCATCTTCTTTACTATTATTGTTGGTCGGTTTTTCTTTTCCAGAGGAACTTAATATCATCATACGTATCTTTCGCTCTTCCTCATCCTGATCCTTATATTTGGACTTCATTTTCTTTAATTTTGCCTTCTGGCCACGCTTGATACGGTTAGACGGCGCTCCTTCCGATTCTGTTTGATTTGCTTGGGGCTTTTCCACTTCAGCCTTTTCCGAACGACCCTTTGCATCTCGCCGTTTTTTGCTGATTTGGGTTTTCTTGCGGGAAGGTCCTGCTTCTATAATCGCAATTTCTTCATTGTCTTCATTGACTACGTTCACAGTTTCCGTTTGCTCGTCAATGGTTGCGATTTTTTGATTATCTGTTTTAAGGGTAATTCGGCCTGTATCATGTTCGATCTTAACTTCAGTATCTGGAAAGCTGTTTGCTGCAGACTCCACACCCCGATCACTTGAGTCGCTTAGATCGTCGATCTCAGTGAATGTTATTTTCTCCTGCTCAACTTTATCAGCTTCAATGTCTTCCTCAGTGCTGCGGATTTTTCGCTCTCCTATATGACGCTCAACGAAGCTATCTTCCAGTTTAAAAAGTAAGCTAAGTCCCATAATGAGATGGCATGACGGTAAGAAATTCTTTTTACCACGGATCATAAAGCTTCCAGTGCCCAAATACTCTCCCGTCGGAGCGGTTTTACTAACTTGGTCACTGTGCACCCAATAGGAATTTGTAACCACTTTCGCATCCCAAGCAACACTATAAGAAATTGCCATGGTTCCAGCTTCTAACAAAGTTTTGGGTGGAATATCTCCACCAGTGGAGTTGCGAATTATAACACTCGAAGCTCCTTGAATATCAGCATGGACATAAATATCTTTTGGCCGCATATATCTAGACATGATAGACAGAAAACAATTTTAAATAATAAACTCCACAGTAAATAACATAACACTCACCTCTTCACTATTAACTCGTTTTGCTGCGCATCTCTGCCTCCAATTACAAGATAGTTTTCAGAACTAACGAACCAATAAAACTTTTCAAACCAAAAGACTTTACGTGCCTTGGCTATGTTTGAAATTGTGCGGACTTCCTTCAGAGTTTGCTGTGTTTTGCGCTCAGCAGACTTTAAGGCCTTTTGGGATGCATCGATGGTTTTTTGTTCCTTTTTGGCCGCTGACCGTTTCAAATCGTAGTATCGACATGCATTAGCCCATGCAGACAACGCCAAATCGACATCTACTATGGTAGAGTCGTTGTTATCATCGCTGTCGCTTGCGGAATCGTTACTGCCTTTATATGGATCAGTGAGAAGCAGCGATATGTGGTTGATCTCCAGCTTCAGTTGTTTAATAGAACTTGCCACAATGTCGCCATTGGCTTGGGCCTCCTTTACAAGTTCTTGAATATCGGGCCAGGACAACTGACTGGCGATAGCCGACTGAATAGCCAAGAGAGCCTTATCGACTAACTCCTGATTACAGGTTATTAGTTCCGCCTTCCTTTTGTCAATATCCTGTACTTGAGTAAGTTCTTCTAGACGCTTGCTGTGATCCTTCTTTACGTTAGAAAGCTTCTTCAAAGCTTCGCGTTCTTGCTGTAACGTCTTCATATCAATTTTCTGTGACTCCTGTGTAGAGTAAAACTCATCAACTGCCTTCATAAAGGTTGCATATTCAGTGAACGGTTGATCCTTGTTCTGGGACAACAGGTACGGATGAAACTCCACATTTCTAAAGAAATATTCGGTTTTTTCGGTTTCCGTCGGTTTTTCTTCTTTAACTTGGATTATATAACCTTTAGAAGGTCCCTTGCGACCCAATTCAGTTATTTCCGATGCTTCCTGCAAGATATATAATATATTAATTGATGAACAGGTTCAATTCCCTCAAATTAAAAACTTTTAACCAACCTTACAGGCTTCCAGCAACGCTGGAAAATCGGCTTCCATGTCAAACGATTTGACGTCTGCGTTCGATTTTTGCGAGGCTTTCGACTTATTTTTCTTTTTTGAATTTTGGGCTTTAGGCACGTCTGCTTCCGCTTTCTCAGGATCGTTGGACAGTTTTACGACGTGGTTCTCTAATCCATGTTTGACCAGTACATGTTCAATTACGGCAGGACCACAGTCTAAAACCGGCAGTAGGATACGCCTCAAACTTTCGCCAGCATTGGCAGCTTCTACTTTTTTGCGTAATGAGTCTTCAGAAAACTGATCTTCCGCCTGCTTTGCGCGATCAATGGGGTATTTTTCGCGCACCGCGAAACGAATACTGTCGGCTTCAGTGTGAGGCCGCAGTATGTATAATATAGTCTGTTCATAATCGGTCAAAATAACATTTCCGCGATCGTAGAGCTCCAGCAAAACATGATACGCAGCGTCTCCGGTGCCGAATTGAAAGTCGACAATTCTGTCTGCGCCCACTTGATTGACACGCTCCAGACGCTTGTTCTTCAAGTGCTTTCTCAACTTCATACTAAAGCCCGAAGGCGCCACGTTCTTGGGCCATTCAAACTCCGTTGTGTGAAACCGCGTGCCCGACTCCAGAAGCAAGGTAACCTTCTCAGCAGCGCCACCGCCATGAAGACGGAAGAGGTAAGTCTTATTATCAATATCATATATCTGATTGACGCGCATGCCAACGAGCCTGCAAGGGAAAACAAGACGTGGTTGATACTGATTGATACTGATACAGGGGAACAACTGCATCGCTGCAGCTCACGGCAAATACCTTTGAAGCTCCGCAACGCCGCATATTATGTCATACGAATTGAAACGTGTCTTCATGGTGGACCTTCCAACGTATCGCAGTCCTCAATTCTACCTGAATGAAAAGAATGAAAAGTCTTAATTACAAAGAGCTGCTAGTAGTAGTAGTAGTGTCTTGTAGTCGCACGCGTACACACACACATACAAACGTACACTCGTATACACGTAGTACCGGCTGGGTTATTACAACTTCCAATGAATAGAACTATGTAGAAAAAGCAATTACTCAAATTGAAACAATTTTCAAATTGAATCTACAACAAACTCACACAAGTAATCGTTAAATTAGTTGAAATGATCAATTGCTCAAAGCCGCCACGTATAAAAAAAATGCAGGCATTTATTATTTAGTATGCAAGTAAATCTGCAATTACACTTGCATGTGCAAGTGAATTCTACTCTCCAAGGTATATATATATATATATATATATATTTGCAGCGGAACCACACTTTAAAATCAATGCAATATCCATACAAATACAATGTTTACAATCTGCATAGCATTTTCTACATTTCTGCTAGCGTACAAGCACATCATGTTAATTTAACTCACTGTGAGCGCTTTTAGTTACTGGTGGTAACTGTATATATTAATGTCTCTACTTACTTTATGATTTTTGCACAAGTTACTAGCCAAGTTGTATCATAACATGTGAATTTAGCAAAGCCGTGAATCTATTGATGACAAAACATATGATGAAATTCGCCCATATGTGCAAATACACACAGGGTGTTTCTGTTAAGAATTTTGATGCAATATGAATAATAATCGAATATCATACAAAAATAGCATTTAATCGAACTGTCCATTGACCCATTTGATTTCTAGCAACGAGAATAATACTTAAAGCAAATTACATATTTTAAATAAATTCACAAAATACCTAAATACGGTTAGTTCTCGGTTGTCCAGACACTAATCGCCTTAAAAGCGATTATTGGGTATCCTCGATATTTGTATTCGATTGTCTGTGGTGGCAAACCGATAGACAGGCAGTAACTGATCTGCTGCATTCCCATATTTTACGATATGTGTAAATAGTTAATTATGAGTGCTGAAGGAGAATTGCCATTAGTAAATATCAACGTGCTGTTTTTTGCTAAAAGTCGTGAGCTGGCAAAAACATCTCGAGCTGTTCTTGCTATTCAGCCTGTTGTTATCGCAGAAAATTTGCTCAAACAGCTGATTGATACGTACAACTTGAGCTGCATAAGCGACAACTTGATTTTGGCCCACAACGAAAACTACATCGACAATCTGCAAGCAGAGATCCACTTGAAGCAAGGCGACGAAATCGGTGTAATTCCGCCCATCAGCGGAGGTTAATCCACCATGGACTACGTACAGCTTGTAAAAACAAAAATCGACATTAAACTCATCCACAACTTGATCATCGATGATAGTTGTGGAGCCTGCTCGGTTTTTGTAGGCACGACACGTGACTCTTTCAATGGGAAAAAAGTACGCAATATCTCCAAATGAGGGAGTTATTTTTATGTAAATAGATATAGACAGACTTAAGTTAAACCTGTGAGTGTACTACAGCTCTGTACAATCTATTGTATTGATGTAGAGAGAGCGCAGAGCAAAGGACTGCAATTTCACAATATTTGAAATTCAATTAATTGATAATATACGAGGGTCGTTCAATAAGTCCTTAGAAAATCCGAGTGAAAAAATCCGAAATCCTATTTTTTGGACGGGATAAAAATGTTGGAAAAACGATTGGCAAAGTGTGTAGAGCTAAAGTGTGTAGAGCTGCAAAAAACAGGGTTTTTATATTTATTATTTTTATTTATTTTTTCTAAAGACATATTGAACGACCCACGTACCTTAACTATTCTATTTCAGCACGTGGAGCTATTAGCACCATAACTGAACTACTTCGCATTACTAATAGCTAGAATAATATATAAACTTCTCAGTATGTGTTTTACCCTATGTCTCCTATTCATGATGTGCTCTTCAATTGCAGGTGATATCCTTGGAATACGAGGCCTACGAGAGCATGGCCTTGAAGGAGATGCAGAAGATCTGCAACGAGTTGCGAGTACGCTGGCCCAATCTTAAGCATATTGCCCTCTACCATCGACTGGGTGCCGTTCCTGTCAGCGAAGAGAGCGTAGTTATTGCCGTCTCTTCACCCCATCGCGCAGCGGCCCTGGAGTCGGTGAGCTTTGCCATAGATCAGTTGAAAGCGCAAGTGCCGATATGGAAGAAGGAGATATACGAGGACGACCCTGTCGGGGAGTGGAAGGAGAATAAGGAGTGCCAATGGCCTCGTAAGAATTCACTTACTTCATGATTTCCTATGTATAGTCGTTGTATAGAGTTGCCTGATAAATGCGTGCCTTACACAAGTCTTACTATTTTTATTTCAACCTACAACACCTGCAGGGCGTTCTGAATCAGAGTCGAGGACCTTCGATGTATCTTGTTGCACAGTTGATCAGCATCCGTCGTGCGATGTGGAGGTTAGCGATAGGCTAGTGCAAATCAGAGTCAATGACTCCGAGCTGAACAGGCGCGTAGAATGCTTTTTAAAGCGGAAACGGGATGAAATCAATTTGTGCAATATCAACGATTTCAAGAAAAATTGTTATGACGATAGCTCAGAGTGTTCGGCAGTATTGGCAGCGCAGCAAACCTCCTGTGCGCGCACTCAAAGCTTCCTCATAAAGCAGCAACAATCTACGGGGCATTTGAAAGGTTTGTATCTGATCTTCCGCTAGCTTTTTGCTTAGTATAGGCGAATGGCATTTGTTAACTTGATGCACTTTCTTGAATAACGCAGTCAGGCGTGTCAATAACCATTGTGGACCGCAGGTGCGACCAGACTATTCGCATCAATTAAACAAGCTAATGCCGCCGCGCTGCAACAATGATTCGCCATCTGAGAACTGTTTGGCGAGTTCCGCACGTCTGAAAAATATTGAGTCCTACATGTGTATCAATTCAGACAGCAGCGATTCAATCCAAAATCGCATTAAAAATGTTGAAAACCGAATTTTACTGCTAGAGTCCAGTTCGCCAGAATATAGGAACATGGTAAGTAACTTCGCGCTCCTCGGTTTGCACAAGCAAAAACCCTAAAATCCACAATGATTCTAGATACAGCTCAAAACGGAGGACAAGGATCGCGCGTTGAGGAGACCGAAGAAGAAAGTATATTTGTCCGACGGCCTGGAGAGCTACATTGTAAAGCTTAAGAGAGAACTGGAACAATAAAACGTGCTAAAATGCGTATAGAACTGTCTAGAACGACACAACTTAATCTGCTGAGTAGTTGCAGTTCATTTGGTCAAAAGGAATAATGTTCTTTGGGCTTATCCATTGATAGACATGTTACTGGGTGCTTTATTCATTTGAACTTCGTTTATAGCTGATTTTGATTTTTATTCATTTCAGTTTATCTTAATACACAGTATTTTTAATATTGACCGTTATATCGGTGCAGCAGCTCGACCCTAACTTAAAGATGCGAAGTTGGTCCAGTCACATGTGCATATTCATTCAACGGGAGGATACTTTTAAGTTCATTTGATTCAACACTAAACTATTTTCAATAGCTTATTTAAATGCCTCGCAGCGGTAAGAAAAAGAAACCAAAAGATAGTAATATGAACTCAAAAGGAGTTCGAGGAGCTTCATGTTTGTAAAAATACATTATCCGTAGGTCAAGCAGTTGAATTTACTCTCATTCTATGAACTACATAGGAATATTAATGGACTTTAAAAAGACTTGCTACACGTAGTTCTGGCTTATGAAAGTGTGGGAAATTGAATTTCGTCATCGACCTTCAACGGTTTTGCGCCAGTACGACGTTTTTCACCCAGCTGCTGCTTGTAGGACGGCAGCTTTTCAAAGCCATTGTTGGGTCCCGCATCTTGGCGATTGCCGACACGCGGTGGCCCGCGGTTTGCTTTGCGAAAACCAGTTTTCCGTCCATCATTGAAATTGAACTGAATATCGACAATGCGCTGAAGACGCCCAACACGCTGGGGATACATGGAAGGATCGTACTCGTATTCATCTTCAGTGTCCTGTTCCTTCTTTTTGCTCAGCACTGTCATCTTTTTCCATTCCGAATTATCCACGCCCTCGCCAGCTTTTCGAAGATTGTAATTGGGCTTGGCGCGCTGCTCCTTCAGAGCTTTCCATTCGTCCAGAGTCATTTGCTTCGAGTCGTCCTCCTCCAGAGTATTCGCCAGATCCCCACCAGAGTTTTCGTTTGCAGAGTCATCCTTATCTGTCGCAGGCGCGCTTGTGCCAGCCTTGATGTCTTCAATGTCCTGCTTGGCAGATCCCCAGTTGTGTGCACCGGCGCCGTCGCGTTTGTCAACAGATTTGATGCCTGTTCGAATAAATGAATGCTTATTATTATAATAATTGTGTACTTTTTCAAATACTCCAAGTATAACTGAGTTTACGCTTGCACATGTCGACACATGCAATGGAAAATGAGCATTATGATTTGTACCTGTTTTATCGGATCCGGATTGACGGTCGAATTCGCGCTTTCCAGGTTTTTCATTGTTGCGGAAACGTGGTAGAGGACCCTTGTTATCACGATCTCTTATTTGGCGTTGCGGAAGATCATTATTGTACTCGGTGGCACTGGAATAATTGCTTGTGGCTGGATTATGGCGAATATTTTGTTTTGTACGCGCATCGTTGACTCCGTTGGGGGTACCATGTTTTGTACCAGTTTGCTTTTGGCCGGCGTTTGAACTGCTTACTTTTTGCTGTGCATTATTTTTATTTAATACACTGGATTTATTTTCCTTCTCAGTTTTAGTTGACGGCTGGGCGGTATCTGTTTTCTTTTTGCCGGCTACGGCAACCTTTGGCGGTAGAACTACGTTAGCGGCCTCTTCGTCCATGAATAATAGCTCATATCGATTATTGTTAGAGTTCTCCATTTTACAAAAAATAAGAAAACAAGCCTTTAGGTTCAGATGACAATAATACAAAAAGATTAAATTTGCCTCGCAGACTTCATTCGTATGTTCAACGAAAAGCTTTGTGAGCTACATGAGTGTACATGAACGACTTTTAAAATCGAAAAATTAATCGGAACTACATTTATCGGATACTGAAAACCACATGGGAACGATGGCAAAGGAACAAAAGACAAATAAATTTGCCTTGTTCTGTTACTAGGGATAGTAAATTAATAAACAATGAAAATGGTTAATGCTAACAACGCCTAAGTAAATTATTTAAACGAGCTAATATCAGATATAATTTGCATATTGAATTTTTCCTCTTTCTGTTTATATGGGATATTGTAATATTTTTACTTGAGTTTTCTTCTTAGAATCTTTATCCTATTACCAATTAGCTACTGAACTAATTTAAATAGCTGATACCGTTATCTCACCAGAATACAGATTTATTTTCTTTTAGTTTTTGATATTGCGTGGGGCTTTTCAATAATTTCCCTAACACTAGATCATCATTATCAAAACGTTACATAAGGTTTCCTCAACGATATTAAGATAGATTATTTAAGGTTAAGAAAAAAATTTAAGCAATAATCATTACAGATAAAAAATGTTCGAGGCTATACTATTGTAAAGCAATTCCAGATCGTATAGAAAGTTTACGAAGAACAAACAACTGCAGCGTGTGTGTATCGTACATTTTAAATTTGCAAAGGGAATTACCCTCTTATTAAGCATTGTTTTCATAAAATATATCGAAATGTGATTATTTATTTATTATGCCCATCTCTAAAAATTGTTGCAAATTACATATATTCCTGTACTTTCGTTGCTATCGAAATTTTCAGTCGACTTCGTCCTAGTGCACATAACAAATTCAAGTTATTGCAAATTTCTGTGGAAATTGAAATATCAATCACCCCGACGTTTCTGCACTAATTTGGGAGTTAAAACGCAAGGACTTAAATTATGTACGTATCAATGTGCCAATCAATTTGATAGCTTTATGATATACAAAAATACAAGTGCAAATATGTCAGATAAGATCTAGTGTATATGTGCGTGCAGACGTATATATAAAAAAGATCATAACGGTATTTTCAATATATAATTAAATACTATTTGTTTTTCCTTACGGAGAACTTAGTGACGTTCGCGAAAAATATGTTATTTATGTCTCATGGTATAATGTAAATATTACCGGCAAACCAATAAAATGTCTTAAAACTATATAAATAAATACTTTTAACAATCTTCCGATATTTCTGCATATAAGTATGCAAAATATATATTATATATATATTTGTATATACAAAAGTACATATGTAAAAAATCAATGCTTACATGACCTCATGTCATATGAGTCTCCAAGCAGAGACACACACTCCATATATGTTTGTATGGACGCGATTGGTGTCACGATGCATAGCAACATTAAACAACAGTTAACTGTTTAATGGGATTCAAATTAGGAAATAAGTTTGGGTACCCGTATATTCGTACGACAATGCTAACATGTGTTCACATGTTTTATTTCTGTAATAATAATAAATAAGTAAGGATGGTTAGTTGGGAGTTGGTTAGGAATCGTATTTCTATATATGAAGTGTATATGAAGCTCCCTAGAAAAAATTTATTTTCCGTCTTATTGCCTATTACATCAGTTGCCACTGGAATTCGATCGTCCTTCATATGATTACATGTTGAATATATTCCAATATATTCGGCTTTAAGAATGTCAAAAGCCTATATTCGATATCTGTACTTTGGGAGCCGCCAACGCCCATTCAGTGCGCCGCTATATTGCAGAAAGCTAATGTGGGTACAGGTTATCAGTAGTCGGTTAAGCTCGACTCTAGGCTTTCTGCCTGTTTTTCAGGTATTTCTTAGGCACGTTAGACACAAATGACGAACAACACCGAAAATATATTCTATCCATGTTTCTGCATACTCGCCCATCCAAAATATTTAAATAATAAAACGTTTCAGAAATTATAATTCTGTGTTTATTTAACTACTTGGCTTATTTTGATATAAAAGTATTTTTCCTTCAATTTATAGCGATACAATGTCTGAAAATTAAAACGAAAACTAATACTTGTATAAATAATATCTATTTTAAATATAAAAAAAAATATAAAACCAAGGAAAAGCCGATCGCATGCAGAAGTAATCTAGTTTCTCGTTGTTAATAATCATTCGACACAATGGCTATGAAAACCGTGAAGAATAAAGAATTTTATGAGAGCTCTGAGTTTATAGAACTAATATCAACATTATCGTTGAAAGAAGTAATGCTGCTTCAGTTTTCTTTTAAAAATATAAAAAAATGGGAGTCTCTTGTTGCTTGCAAAGATCTACAAAAGAAGATGTATGTCTGTAATATTTGTAACGTTGCGCAGTATGGAGAAAAGAACCTATTTAGTCATCTAAATGGTAAAAAACATTTTTGGATGATGGAAAACGTGCAGCAACTGCGTTTTCCTAAGGGAAACGAAAATAAAAATGTAACAAAGAAAAAATTTGTTCCACCAAATAAAAAAGATAATAAAAATACCAAGTCCGAAAATGTTGACATTAAAAAGAAAGCACTCCCGACAACAAAGTCTGTTCAACCAGTTATTAAGTCTGATGATAAACCATTAATAAAACCCTTAACTACTGAATCCGTTCTCACGAAATCAGTCGTGACTCAAGAAATTAATAAGCCTGAAGCAAAACCAAAAGTTGTAAAAGCTTCAATTGTCACAAAAAATGTATCTGAAGAAACAAATAAATTTGAAGCTAATTCTAAAGAAGTGAATGCTTCAGTTATCACAAAAACTATTGTTTCTGCCGGACCCAACAACATTGAAGCTAATAAGTCTGAAGCTAAGCCTAAATATGTCAACGTTTCAATTGTCCGAAAAACGGCCGCCTCAGAGGTCCTGGTTCCAAAGCCAACACCTATAGGTGAACCAAAAACAATTGTAAATAAGTCAAGACCAAATACACAAAAACCAACTGAAGGTAATGAAAAACCTGCAGCTAAAACCTCTAATGCTTCATCTGAAAACAAGAATCAAACCAACTCGAAAAATTCGAAAGTTTCCAAAACGAACGTTACTGACACTAGTATTATGACACCCAATGAAATTGTTCAACCTAAGTTGGAAACTATTGAATTAGATGAACCGGACACTGTCAGTCCAATAAACTCTGCATTCAGATCAAATATTGTCTTAAACCCTCTATCTAAAGCTGCATCAAATGAAGTGAAGATCTCTTGTGTTCCACTTTCAAAATTGATAAGTACTGAACCCAAAGATCAGGTTCAACCAGTCAATAACGAAACTGAGGTGATTCCCGTACTTCTGCGTTTATTATCCGAAAGTAATTCCGCAAGAAATGAGAATAAAAAAAAAGAAAAAAAGAAAAAATTGAATGAATTCAATGAAAATGTAAAAGATATTGTTAGTACTCGTAGTGTTTTGCAAGTTTCTACTGTAAAGCATTCCGTTACTTTTGAATCTTCAAATATCACCGACGTTATGGGACTTTTAGGAGTTGAGTACGTTATCAAGATTATAAGAAATATGAGAGATAAAGATGCTAGATTCCAGTGCTGCCTTTGTGATATCATCGCGGATGAGCAATCCATGCACAATCACCTTATCGGTATCAATCATCGTTTGAAATATTGCGAGAAACATTTTCCGACTGCTATTAGCCAATATAAACAGTATACATCGTACGTACCTGAGGAACATCAATTTAAAGTACTAGCTCCAATTTTGGAAAAACTGGCAATTGCAATTGAGAAACATCATGGTCGTGAAAATGCTTATCTATGTTATGAATACTCTTTTAGTAAGAACAGCCAAAATATAATTGCAAATGTTTTTAATCGAAAACATGCCTCTGAAGCATTTGGTCCTACGTTTACACATGTTATAGATTCAAAGGACGTAGATATGTTAATAGAAAACGCTTGCGGTCAGTTGAAGACAGTAAACAACGAAGCTCCACTTAATTCATTCACTAAAAGAAATACTTTGTACGAGCAGCAGAATGCCATATGTAACTACCCGGCTGGTTTAAACTCCATAGAACCGAATAATGTCCAAGCAGTGGATGATGAGACACACAAACGAATGGTTGATATGTTTCTACGAGATACGAGAGAAACTCAATCTTCACGACATCGCCATTCATCACGAAATGTCAAACGAGACCGATCAAGATCGCGTTCACCCGATCGAAAACGAAAACGGCCAGTTTCAATAATATCTCAATGGAATATGGAACGTAGATCAGTGTCGCCCCTGCGAGATGGAGATATTTGGCAGGCATATCGGCATTTAGTTGATCAGAGTATACGTGAGTTGAATACGTCTTTTGAAGCATACAAACTAGATCCCGAAGAACATCCTCAGTATAAAAAAGAGTGGCAAAAATTTTGGAAGCGCCGTAAAGATGAGCTTATAGCAGCTGGTATAAACCATCGAACTTATAATTATCAGAATGAATGGATTCTTTTCTTTAACGCTCGTCTAGAAGAACTGTACAATCAAGATGTAGAAAATATTAAAATTAAGTGCCGAGAAAGATTGTGCTTGCCTATGACCAACAATGAATTGCCAAATCCGAAGTACCACGTAAATTTCTCTGATAATGAAAAGGACTATGACAGTACTGTTAATCCGAACGATCAAAATAACGATAAAGATCAAACCCAGCAGAAAGATAATAAAGCGGAAGATATAAATGTTATTCACGTGCTTCGACTTTTAACAGCTTTAGAAGGCTACTTAGGAAGTCTGGGTCCCAGCATTACGGAAATGTTGGCTAAAGCTTTGCAATTATCAAAAGTGGACCCTAATAAAATCAACTCAACAATTCTTACAAATGAGAATTGTGCAGTTTTAGAAATAGCAAAGGAAAAATTTACAGGTCTTGTAATATCTAAAATACTAGATTCTGCACAAGAGCGCGCTATTAAAAAGGCGATAGCTGACACCGAGCTGTTATTGGAGTATGCAGAACTTAATGGAACAAAATCAGCAAAAGGAAACGAATCGGAACCCCGTCCGTCAGAGCGAGTTGAACAGACGTCAACGTTGGGTCAATCAGCTATAAAGTTAAATGCAAACATTTTACACAACAAATTAGATCAAATTAACAAATCAGAGCTCGCTGCTAAGTTAGCTTCATCATTGATTTCGCAAGGCAAAACGAAAATAAACCAAGAACAGCTCAAACAAATCATTCAAGTCTATTCTCAAATCGAGCAAAAGAAGCAACCAAAGATGCCATCAAGTTCAATATCTTCTGCCAATAACATATCTAATCGCTTATCTCCCACCATGACATTTCATTCAAACAGGAATCCAGCTCCTGCCAATGAGCTGACTTTTGAAAGAAATATAAACGAGGACTTCAACATGCACAAGCCCTTGTTAGGTCAATATCCACCAATACAAAATTCGAATTATACCAGTGACCGCCCTGTATTTTCAACACATTCGCAATTTCCACGTTCTAGCACATTATGCGATGTAAACAACATGGAAACTAGGCAAAATTACTTCTCTGCAAATATGACTCGTACCAATTATACAAATATTAATAATCCTAATGAAATAAACTTCGGTTACAACATGAAGGACCAACAATATCAAAATCAATATGATTGCGGATCGTTTGGACAGGGAAATTCAACAGCACATGTTAACGATGGCTTTATAAGCAGACGGAACCAGCCGTCTTTTAATGAAGAAGACGACAATTATTCTTTTGGAAGGACAGAGAATAATAATAAAGAGAGGTCTAACTGGATGTAGAGATCTGAACCTTAGATTTAAGAAATTAATATACAATATAAATAATACATTACCGAATACATATTATAACTTTTATAACTATAATAACTTAAAAGAGTACATGAATAAATATTGTGATCATAAAAACATGAATGTTAAAAATGAATGTTATTTATAATGAGAGAAACTACTGTATTATATGTGTAAATACATTTTTGAAACAGGAACTATCTGAAGAAATTGCGCACCAATTTCATTTTTAAAATCAAATTAAGATGTAGATTTGTAGATTTCTGTCAGTTGAATGGACATGTTTATCTAAAAACGATTAGCATTCGCAGTGCTTGACGAAATGTATTCATGTCACACTTTAAACTTAGTTATAAGCAATAAAATCGACGATTATCAGAAAAGCTAATAAGTTGAAGTCTTACCGAATTTTATTACTATATAATACTATTGTAGCTAAAATCTGGTTAAAACAATAACATCTTCACCTAATTGTATTCATAGCGTGGATTTGTTTTACTCTATACCGACCTGCAGTAGAGAACCTACAGCAGGACGTATCTGCTACTCTATTGTCGTAAGTAAATAATAGATTCGAGTTTTGGGATAATCTGGTTAACTTACTCGTATCTTGTGTCTCAGTTGGATTCAAAAGGTAAGAAATTGTAAAGTTAATTGTGGAATATTAGAAGCAAAGACAGCATGCACATAATGAATGTTTGCTATTTAATAAATAAAAAGAGAGTTTCTCTTATAATTCAATGAAAACAATTTATGGGGCGGTGGGCATGGTATCCAAAAATTGAAAATCCGCATTCTGGGTAATGTTTCCAGGGACCATACCTCCAAATTTGGTGCTTCCAGCTTTTATACTGGAATCTAACTGTCGAAATCCATCTTTTGCATAATGTTGCTTCTATTTCTTTTCGTTATTGAATTATTTACAAAAAATCGAAAAACGCATTTATCGATTTGGGGAGACGGTGGGCATGGCACATCAAGTTTGAAATAAACTTCTTATGTGTATTGAATACAGGCACACTCCCACCAAGTCTGGTGCCTCTAGCTCTTTTAATAGCTCAGATCCGTGTATTCATACAAACGGACATGACCAAATCGACTCGGCTATTGATGCTGATCAAGAATATATATATACTTTGTATGGTCTGCCACGCCTCCTTCTGCCTGTTACATACATTTTCACAAATTTAATATACCATTTTTTAGCCATTTCCTATGGGTAAATGGTACAAAAATTGATAGTTTTAAATTAAAATAAAATATATTGAAAGTCGAAGATTGACACTGAGGCTTCTTCAGTATCCGGCTGTTTAGACCCATGCCTGTTTCGACAGATTATTCATATCATCCATCTCTGCGCGTGTATGGCATTGTTTTTTTAAATGTTCCTAATTTCACCATTCATGTTTTCGTAAAAGCCAAACTTGTTACTGAAGAACGTGAAGGTGTGCGGTGGATTTTCCCTCGATAAACCATAAATTTTAGGCTAATACATATATGTATCAAGATATTTAGATAAAGACAATTTTAGCAAATTTGTCACATCTAAATTAAATACTGCGCTAAAATCCATTTGATTAAGATTGGTCCACTATAACGTCATAGGAAAAATTAGTTTACGTATAAAAAACGAATAATTGCATATGTAAGTATAGGTCAATTATCCATATCTTAACCAACCAATGTAATAGTAAATCCCAATTTCTATAAAATCAGATTACTATATCCAATAACTTGTATAGGAACGATTAGACGACAATTAAGTAATTTCAAAGAATTTGAATAATTAATAAGACATTGCGTACAAGTTGGGAATTTTATTAATCTGAAATCGTTTGCGTTATAGGCGATATAAGGTATTTTTATTGAATTTTTAATTGTTCATAAAATTGGTTACAATTACGCGAGTCAAGTGAAATATACGCCGTTTTATACGATGACGCGTTCCCAACGAGATGTCAACTTCGTAATGCCCCTCGCTTTCCAATTGGCAAAAAAAATCGGATGACAGGACTCTCTTGTGGCCAACTTCAGACCACCAAACTCGTTCTCCATGGACAGAAACAGGTGGTAATAACTTGGTGCGAGATCCGGACTATATGGTGGATGCAAAAGAACCTCCCATCCGAGCTCCCGGAGCTTCTGCTGCGACACCAAAGATGTGTGTCGCCTGGCGTTGTCCTGATGGAAGACAATTCGGCCTCTGATGATCAAAGATGGCCTCTTCTGCATAAGCGGTCTAGTTGCTGG
Organism: Zaprionus bogoriensis; assembly: GCA_035046045.1. Classification (NCBI taxonomy): domain Eukaryota; kingdom Metazoa; phylum Arthropoda; class Insecta; order Diptera; family Drosophilidae; genus Zaprionus; species Zaprionus bogoriensis. Next base: position 1,252,576 of record JAWNOI010000222.1, read on the forward strand.
CACTACAGGTTCAGATTTAGCATTTGGCCATAGGGGAGCAGCTTATAGTGGATGATTTCCTGTCAATCCCACAAAACACACAGAGAAACGTTCCTGGCCGTCAATCCAGGCTTGGCCACCATCTCGACGCTTCACCACATTTCGACAATGACCGTTTGCGCCTTACGGTGTCGATTCGTATGCGTCGATACGGTCGAAGATGTTTTTGCGTCAATTCATGTGGCACCTATACATCGAGTTTCTTAGTGACTCCAAGCTTCTTTAAATGGTTTACAACGGTTTGGTGACTCATGCCCAGCTTTTGACTATGCCGGTCTCTTTCCACCAATTCAGCGATTTTGTCCCAATTTTCGGCGACAGGCCTTCTGAAGCGTGGCGCATTTTCTCTTTATTTTGCTTAATGCTGGTGACACTATAACTTACCTAATATTAATATGTATATGAAATATACAAACAGTATATGCGAAAGTATCTGCAATGGTATGCAACCTTCGATTCGCCGAAAATAAGGTCTTCTGCTCATTAACATTTAAATGAATACTAGTACAGTCATCCGATTAGATTCTAAATTCTCAGGAATTTTCTAAGAACGAGACAAAATGAATTCGTACTTTTTTCAATAGGTCTACGTGATAATTTAACAAGTTCCGACACTATGTTAAGTAATTCATGTGTTTTCTTTTTGATTCTTTCAGAACTTATCATGCCTGCGTCTTCACATATTAATTCTGCGTAAGTTAATCTGATACTAATATAGATTTGATGCATAACAAATCACGTTATTCAAGTTATAATTATCTTCTGTATTATATAATTATTTAGTGAAAAGTGTTTTGAATATAGAAACCAAGAAAATTGGATAACTAGTGGAAAACTTGGTTCGCGCGATGCAGTATTAGTTTTCCGCACGAATATATTAAACCCAAAGACTCGAAAGTCACTATTAGAACCAACAACGGCACAAGTGGAATTGGAAAATGGAGACAGTAAAGTTATGCCTTCAATCCCTAACGAGAAATTGACTACAAATTCTTCACCACCTACAATCATTAATAAATCGCTATTAAATTATTCCACATTAGAAAAGAATTATGTTTCAATGTGTGAAAAATCATCAAATTGCAAAGAGAATAAAAAATTAGATCTAAGGAAAAGCATAAAAAAATCGCATGATGCGTTTTCTTCAAGTGAGACTTCCGGCTCAAGTGACGGAGATGAAACCACACAATACATCGAAAAGAATCCCGGCAAGCAACAGAAAAATAAAAATTCCTCTATTGTTGAAATTGAAGTCAATTTAAATAAAGATAATGGTTTTGATACATTACAACCGCCTGAATCAAATACGAATCCAAATACTAGCGAAGAAGAACAAGATGCATCGAGCGAGGAAGACAACGAACGTGGAATTAATATGCCCGCACATAAATTACAAATTACATATAAATTTATACAAACCGAGACCAAATTATTAAGAAAAATCTTTAATGTACATGGGTTGACCGAGGTTACAGGAGATTCGGACTTTAACTTATTGTGGACTGGAGTTCATATGAAACTAGATACCTTGCGGAATTTAGCACTATACCAGCGAGTCAATCATTTTCCTAGGTACGTTGTGATACCTTATATTTAATTAATGTTCATAAATTAATTTAATTAAATGACACTTCGTAGCATTTATGGAAAGATATAAATTATTATAATATGATAGATTTAACTTGTTATAGTTGAAAATTATAAAACATTTACCAAGAATAATACGAAGAAAGATTCTCCCAAATATCTAATATAGTCAGTTATACAAATAACTGTCTTCCTTCCATAGGTCCTACGAGCTAACTCGAAAAGACAGGCTCTACAAAAACATTGAAAGAATGCAACATATGCGTGGAATGAAACATTTCGACATCGTACCTCAGTCTTTTATACTGCCGCAAGAATCTCGAGACTTATTATTTGCTCATAATAAACATCGTGGACCTTGGATTGTAAAGCCAGCAGCTTCCAGCCGAGGACGTGGAATATTTATTGTGAATTCGGTAAATTTGTTGATCTATTTTCCCCAAGCAAATATAATTACACCTTATCTTTCAGCCAGATCAGATACCGCAGGATGAGCAAGTTTTAGTCTCGAAATATATTGTCGACCCACTTTGTATTGACGGACATAAGTGTGATTTAAGAGTCTATGTATTAGTAACATCCTTTGATCCACTAATTATCTATCTCTACGAAGAGGGTATTGTCAGGTTGGCCACTGTAAGGTACGATAGAAATACCGATAATTTATGGAACCCCTGTATGCACCTCTGCAACTATAGCATCAACAAATATCATTCTGACTACATAAGATCGTCAGATGCCCAAGATGAGGATGTAGGCCATAAGTGGACCTTGTCCGCACTTCTAAGACATCTGAAGCTTCAAGGCTGCGACACGCACCTATTAATGCTTAATATCGAAGATCTCATCATTAAGGCTGTTCTTGCGTGTGCCCAAACAATTATTTCCGCCTGCAGAATGTTTGTCCCTAACGTAAGCAACTGCTTTGAATTGTATGGCTTTGATATACTTATCGATAACACGCTCAAGCCTTGGCTGCTGGAAGTAAATCTGTCGCCATCGATGGGTGTAGACAGCCCCTTGGACACCAAAGTGAAAGCCTGTCTTGTAACGGACTTGCTAACTTGTGTTGGCATCCCAGCATACACCTCAGAAATGAAATCGCATTACGATAATAAATCTACGCGTCTTCGTAGTTCCAGTTGTCATAGGCAAGAAACAACGGAATTAAATGCCGCACTTCGACAAACCAAGTCAAAAAAGAAAACAACGATTCATTTAACGCAAGAAGAGCAGCGAATACTGCGTAGTGCCCGTCTACAGTATAATAGGCGGGGTGGTTTTGTTCGTATATTCCCGACAGACGACACGATGCAGCGTTATGGACAGTTTTTAGATTCGGCAAACGGTATTCCACTATCCACACCAAATGTTCAGGGTCAAACATTCCAAACATTAGTTACACAACACAATTATAACCAAATGTTACACACAAATTTATTCTGCGAGGGTTCGCGATGCACCCTGGACAATAGTCAGGAGAATCGCATCAAGCAATACGAGCGAGCGCTGGAAACTGACTCTGAAATCCCCTTCTTAAAGAAGCAGGCAGTCGAAAAGTGCGAAGAAGAAGGCAGAAGACTGCGTAAGCAGATGCTTAAAAAGATCGGAAGTGGTTCAACATTGACACACTTTCAAGCGCGCCAAACATTTAGCTTGTATTTAGAGTCCGTTTTGCGGCGATTGACCCAAGATCCAAAAGATAGTCACGAAAAAATTATACTTAAATTCTTAAGTAAATATGGTGGGGGAGTTAAACCACCGGTTTTATTTCGGAATACGCAAAACATAAGCAAAGCTCGTTCGGCAATGGTAGCTAAATTACTAGGAGATTTCCTGGAAATGTATAGAAGAGATACAGAAGCATATATAGATTCGTTTGATCATTTTGGAATGATACCCTCCAGTGCCTACAGTTTATTTTTGCTACATGCTCAAGAAACCGACTTGGAGGCAGTTTTAACGCATCACACAAATATAACTGGAATAATGCCATTCTTATATAACAGATGTGGCTTATCCGTGCCAGCAACGCCTCCCATTCCGTCCGGCATACATGGCTTTTTGAGAGCTCTGCCAGCAATGGTGTCAAACTTCGGAATCTCTAGAGATGTTAGTAAATACGACGGGTACTATAAGAACGGCGATAGGTACTGCGATAGTTTACACGATAATTCATTAAGGTCAAAGAACACAAGAGATTCCAAATAAGCAAGATTTTCAACACCTAACAATATGTGTATTATATATATGTGTTCTGTGCTTCTTACCATTTTCGATACTTTTTCTTGTCTTTAAAATTCAACGCATTTAGGATGAAGTTATTAATAAATATAGTAAACTACAAAATGTATTAAACATGATTGTGCTAATTTCGTTGTGCATAAGCTGAACCTCATAATTTGACTTTTATATATTTTTGTACGTAAACTAGAATGGCAATTCTATCGAATTAGTTAAACATGATAATCATGCACTATGGTTGTACTTAAAATACGTTTATTCTTTCGTCCTTACCAAAGAAAATTGTGCAGCACATTACTCCATGTGTGTATGTATCAGAATTAACTCATTTAATGTACTGCATACACAACTGGTACTACAAGCACTGAGATCCATTGGTACAATGAGAAAATAAGTATATTTTGTCTCGAAAACAAAGAAGAAGTAGCAATAACGAGAGCAAAAGAGATTTGTTTATAAGGAATATACTTAGTGTACCTCATTCGACCTCAAAAGCCAAAATGGTATAGCTATATAGATATCTATTGTTTCAATTGTATGAACAAATAGATCTCAGAGATTATAAGACATGTAAAGCTTTGGATGGCGATTGACATATATTACCTATATGAAAAATAGCAAAATGTTAACTTTCCTTTATACTAATATAAATATTATGCTGAAGCCGTTGTCAAGAAAGGCTTGTTTCGTGTTCCTAAGTGTCACAATTATTCGACTAGGTATTGATTATACTTCAAAATACTTATTCGTACAATACACTAGAATTTGTAATACGGGAAATAGCTTTGTAACATGTCGTCAATATGTTTGTATTATTTATTTTAGATTTAAGAACTATTTTCATTGTGTTTTGAAGTCCAGATACCTACCATGTTTTTAACACACTTTCTTCAAAAACATTTTTTGTTTTTCAATTACTTTTTATAAGAAAGGAACCACAGAATTTCCACAAGTCTCGAGAATGATGAAGATCCACGTATTCTATGTAAGAGATTTTCTTTCATATTGTCAATTGGTAATATACATCTTGCTATGATGCTATGATAAAATTTATTCAAAATGTTGTGTTCATTGGCGACCAAACTAATAATCAGTATTCATAAAAATTTATTTTTTAATGAAAAAAGTAAAATCATGAAAGAGCTAGCCTATCCAGCGCCAAAGTATCAAGTTATCGTGCCTTGTCCCTGGTGACATCGAATTTATGTTCTTTTCTCAACATTTTATTTATTCATTAAATTACATTTTTTACTGTATTTTCTTTTCGTTACTTTCATACAAATTCCATGTTAAAGCTTTAATTTTTCATACTTCATTTCTGTTTACAAAAAGTATTTAGCCAAGATTCTTTTCGACGTATTTATAAGCCTAAGTCATGCCAAGAAACTGGCAGATAATGTGTCCTAGTCAAACAATTGCGATTACACAACTTCTACTTTATATAAAAGCTTTTTAACGTTCATAGAATAAGAAATTACGAATTAAATTAATATTAAATAAAATTTTAAATAAAAACGCTTTTTATGAACAAACTAAATACAAATCTGCATTAAGAACTGCATACAAAAGTGATTTCCCTGCTAATTAGAAAAACAAACGTAAACGTATTTAATATTTATAAATGTATTTATTTATTTCTTTGTATTTTTATGAAATTGCAATTTTTATTATTAGGGACACCTGTGCAAAATAGTTAATAGATAAAACTGACATATTTGTTATTTAATTATTTATTTACAGAAATGAATTGTAAATATATATGTTTAGTATTTAACATTTTTAATATTTTTATGTTCTTGTAAAATGTTTTCTTTTCTACTAAAATATAAAGTTTTGTTTAGAAAAAGTACTAAATTAAAGCGAGCATGATTAATTAAAAAAATAATATTACAAATGAGAAGCTTAAATAGTTTTTACAACTTTTACGCGTGCACAAAAATGCAACCGCTCACAAAAAATAGTGATACCAAATTTACACCAGCACGAAAATAACAATTATCTTTTTTATATACGCTTTTTATGCAAGAACTGTTATCATAAATTTTTAAAGTAATAAAATGTATGCCTTAAAAAATTCATTTGATTTTTTTGTCGGAATTCTTGGCGGTGAAAAATAAAAACATTAACATTGTAAGTCTAGAGAGAGTTTCCTACTTGTACCTATACAGACAGTTTATACTACTTCATAGTTTTAAAAAGTTGTTGTTTGCAGTGCAGTGAAAGTATTGTAAAATCCCAGGAAGGATTTATTGAGCTAGTGAATCATAGAGCTTATCTAAGGTATCCACATTAATGACTCGGTGGACTCTTCTTAAAATCGACAAGGCGGCAAAATTCAAAGTTTCCCAGCAACCTCTAGCGTTCAATTCGTCAATTCACTACACAATAAGAGCCTTAACAAATATATATTTCTTTAACATTTACTATTTTTACAGTATTTTAATTTTCATTGAAATCTTTCAAGACGTTGCACTATAACATCAGCTAGGCTTAGGTTGAAGGCAATCAATCCAACTGGATAATAATACCGAAGTTGTTAAAAAAATACTCTAGAAATTTCAGCAGAGGTAGGTTTAAGACGCGTTGCATGAGTGTGAGTAAGCATTAAGCATTCAAGAGATTGGTATGCGTTTTTGCCGGAATGGTGTGCAAGATTACCCTGTCACAGTCTTGTGACTGTTGCTCTCCGTTCTTGTTCCCTGGATTAAGGCAACACAAGTTTGGTTTGGAATAAAATCCACAAAAAACCCACTTTATCAGGGGATTCTTAGGCATAGGTTGCACAGTGTTCGTTTAGATTCTACATATAAACAAAATATACTCGTGACTGTGACGACACACTTTGCGCCTTCTTTTCGCTTTACATTTAGAGGACGTTGCAAGTTTTCTGTATATTGATCATCGATCCCGATGGGCATTTGAATACTTCGGTCGCGCTCCCGCCTTGAGCAATAAGCCAGCCCAATCTGGCAACAGAAATGAATACATATTAATTCAAATACATTAAGCAAATGAGAAACTCACATATTATCAAACTCTGCTGCCCCGGTATCAATCCCCATGTAGTTCGATTCGGCGCAAAGCTCCTGAGCGGAGACTAGGAAAAATATTTGCGTTGGAGTTAAATTTAAGCCCGGTAAACGAGCCATTCCCTTAATCGGGCCGGTCAGTGACAGCATGGAATGATACGAAATTTGCATTCCCCCGGAATGAATCAAGATGTCCATTCGGCTGAAGTTTGAAAATATATTGACAGATTGGGGAACGCATCGCATTGCTTTATCATCAAAGTTCTTCGTAATTGACCTCAAAATCTCTTTCGCAATGGATACGCCAATCGAGGCATAATGTAGATAAGGTGGCAACCGTGCATTGAAATACGGTATTAGTATGACCGACAAAGGAACAACTGGAAGGCAGAAAATAAGTATATATTTATTGAAAATCAGCACCATTGTACTATAGATACTCACCAATTGAATGACTTAAGGTGTCATAAAATATTGTTGATACAATAGGATAGGCCCATCTGAAATACAATGGCGCATTAGTTTGATAAGTCAATAATTCTTATAGTCTATAACTCACGCATCATGGGAGCTGGCGTTAATATTAATTACATTTGGTACTAATTTATTTCTTTTATATATCTCGAGAATGTTTTCAAGCCAGCTATCATTTCGAATTCGAAGAGATTCCAGTGCCTTAGTCATTTGGGTAATATTTGAAAATCCGTCCCATGTATGAGATTGTATCTTTAGAGCTGATAGCTTCACCAGAGCAGCACCTTTTAAAGAGGGTGCTCGCTTCAAATGGGCTTTTAGTGACTTGAAAATTGTGTCTGCCTAGAAAGTAGTAATTGTTCATTATCATCATTATAGGTCTTCTTTTTTATTTCAATTCGAGCTTACTCTCTTGATAATATCTTTTGAATCCTCTGTGGAGTATTGAGCAATGTATAAAGCTGATGCCAATTCCGGTAGGGCCCACATCGTTGCGCGTGTGCAGACCTCTGGGCTGGGATAGTCTTTTGGTAGAATTTCAAGTGCGCTTAGCAACAGCATTGAGTTGTGTGCAACACGAGATGGATATTTCGTGAAAAACGCCTGCAAAGCTTTTAAATAATCTGCATTTCTCACAACTATAGGTCCACTCCAATCCTTTGGAATGAGTAGAGTCCAATTTAGCTGAAACAAAATAAGAGAGAACATTTTATTTATTTTAAAAATAGGCGAACTAGTAGTACTTACCACTGGGTACATGTTTTGTAAGCTGGATATATTATATAATACAGAGCTATCCCAAAAGCCTCGACGCGATTGTTCAACTTGAAGCTATAATATTTCAAATGTAAAACAAGGATACACCAGATATAAATAAAATACTGGAGCTTTATCACCTTATTGAGATCCTTTACAAACTCTAGGATCGTATCCTTCTCCGCAACTCGCTGAGCGTAAGATAATTGACTTGGTAAGAAATGTTCAAGTAGATCAGGCAGCAGCTTGGGAATTCCTTGACGTAAACGATTCGGCGGAGCCTTTGGACTCATCCAACGAATTTTATTCTTGAATAAAGTTTAGTATTAATTAGTTCCGCATCAACTTACATACGCACCTCAGACAAATGCTTACCTCTAAGATAATTGATGACGTGCTTGGTCCACTTATAATAAGCAGCACATGCGGCCTTCTTCCGTAGCTGAGATCATAGTATATGTCGACTAACGGATTCGGGCCAAGCTCATACACCTTGGCAATCAGCGGTGCAATAGACGAGGGACCCAGGGTGCCGATCGTTAAGTATCCGCCCAGGATTTCAAAAACGCGTTGTAAAACTGTCGAGTTTGTCTGCAGATTTAGGCAGCTTTCAAACAACCTCTGAAGCTTAGTGAAGTTTCCATTTATACTTGAATTCTGCAAGAGTACTGAAAACAGGTAATAAGTAAGAAGAAGAGCCAATACATCCCTATTCCATTCTACTCACACTGCATTTGCATATCCACCGATTTCTGCGAGTTTCCCATTTCAATGTGATTCGTCAGATTGTTTTTGACCGTGCTGCGCCAACAACTGAACTTCTTAAACTCCGAACAAGGGTCCTTATTCCAGTTGAGCCTCGCCTGAATGTTCGTTGAGACTGTCTCGCAAATCGCTTCGGTACACTCCGATGGCGAAGACATTATCGACGAACAGCCATCGCCTTCCATGTAGCAATCGCGAGGCAGCGGCGACGGTGCAGTGCTGATCAGAAACAATATCGGGGATGCGACCAGCAAGGTGGTGACCAGCAGCGTCGCCGATGTAATCGCCACTTTGTGCACTGCAGCAGAGGTTCGCAGCCAAATGCAGGGGGCGCAGCATATCCAGCCAATGATATTGTTCTGCAAGAAAGCTTCGTGTTATCAGACGGCAGCACGGAATGCCTAGCACGAAAAGCGCACCTTGTTATAGCGTCCAGCCAAGTTCTCAGAGTTGGTGCTCTCAATCATTTCGACCTCGTCTGCCTTGCCAAACTGATTGGAACATATCGGAGTCTTGAACGACAACTGCTTCTGGAGTAGCGAGGCACTGCTCCCGCCAGAGGGATTCGCCGATGTAATGACACTGCGCGAATTACTCCCCAATCCCGTGGCACCATTTTTCCGAAAGGTATTACGCGTGCTAAACTCAGTGGACATGGCTGCTGAATTTAGAAATAAGTGGATGCGATTTTAATTATCGTAGTACTTCCTAGACCGCATACACATTGCGGCAATGAGTACCCTGCGTGCGTAACCTAAATCAATAATTATCTTCGCGAAGGTATTACATACAGATTCAATCGTTTATGGAGTTACACGAGTGCGAATTCAGTACGCCAGTTGTGCGAGCCCCAACAGCAGGCATGAATGTTAAAGCCAAATAAATGTGAGTGTACGCGAGTTCCTGCCACGTGACAAGGTATCAATGTGATTCTTTATCGTGAATACCCTAATTATAAAACAATTTACTGTCCACTTAATCAATATTGTTTTTATTTGCCTGCACAAACTCAGTTTGCTATCACAATAATTGTCAAATGCTCAAAGAGCTTCCTGTGAAAGCTTCCCACGCGTGAGAGAGCTTTTTCTCTCGCCAGTGCTTTGCGATAGGACTGCGAATAGAGAAGGGAACAAGGCACAAGGTATAAGCCGGCATTGCCTGGTAATGTTATCGGTTTTCGGTTGCAGGCATCAGCTGACTTATACTCTTCACTTAATGACCATAAATGAAGCTCATCTCATTTGAAATAGAAGATATATTTAAAACATGTTTGTACAGATAGAACGAAAGTAAACATCGGTCTGTTCTTAGCCTAAAAGTGAACATTGTTCTTTCTGGCGGACTGCTTTCGCAAATCTTTCTGTTGCCGTGTGAGCGTGACCAAAGCCGACTCCAACAAGTCTATTTGACTCAATTTTTTACATGGAACATCTGTTCGCAATGGCGATGAAGATGTGCGCATCATACAGTCCTAATAAGATTGATATAATAATTAAAGTTATTGAAGGTAGTAGTTATGTTTTACTTACGGGACTTGAACAGTTAGAACAGCTTTTAGGCTTGCAAACCCATTCCGTACTCGCAACAATTAAGTCTTCCTTTCTCGGAGAGAAACATTTGCAACTGAAAAAGACTGAAATAAACGGTTATACCTTCAACATTCACGAGCTTAAATCTTTAAGCGCCTAAATATACTATGTATACAGCAGGCATTGTCTTTAAATTCTGCGTTGACCGTCAGTTGAAATATATAGCAGTCAAAAAAAATTTAGTTTCAAACCTGTGGGTGTACTAGTAACATCCAAATATAAGATTCTATATATTTTGTACATCACTTTGGGTCGATCGCCTGTACAACATTGTTTTTGCGCGATCAACGAAATTGACTAACATCGAGAAATATTTTTGTGATTTTGTGCGATCATGGATAGCTGCAAAGTAGATAGTAAGTAGAGTTTCACCCGTCGTCAGTCGTCTGCACTAATCCATGGAAAATCTCATTCGCAAATAATCAGCGCCAGCTCAAGAGCCAATTGACTTCGAGCGCGATCCGGCATGTCCTATGTCAGACGAGCCAAGCCCAGATCCCTCACATGTCAGTGATATACTAGATATTGATCAGCCTTGTGATAAAAAGGAAGTCGGGCCTGTTCCTGCTGACAATTACATGTATACCGAATCTGACAACCACGAAGTTTGTCTGCAGAGTCGTTGTGATACAGCTACCAGTCCAGAGCGTCCATACTCCTTAGATAATATCGACCCGGTACCCCCCATGGAGGGTCCTTTGGGCGTTTGTCTGGATTATGTCGAGCAACCGCATGTGCCATGCATCAAGATCGAGAGCAAAGACTCTGCTAATTCGCGTAACCCAATAACTGGATTCGGTCTGAATGGAGACGGCGTGGGCGGCCTCAAGCCAAAGAAACTAAAAAATCGAGGCGAGTGTAAACCTCCGTTTCCTTTTCTAGGCATTTTTAATCAATTTGTATCTATAAATATCACTGCAGAAGGCAATCCCGTTACTGGAGAGGGGTACAAGCCCGGTGCTACGGACTTTATACAGCCCGTGTCTCTGAGTGCCGGCAATCAAGTCGTCAACAAGAATCGTGTACCACCTGGCGGCTATTCTGCGGGCCTCTGGTAATGGGACGCATCGAACTGTAGAATTCGATGTGCACAGGAAGGGGATCGACAGTCGACAGTCCAGCGAACAAAAACTATAAACACGTTAGAAGACAAACAATTCGCGAAGTAGAGCCGTAACACTGTTCATAATCTCTAAACGACAATCAATACTGTTCAAAACTCTCTCCAAAGAGCAGACATCGTAAATATACCTCACAAGATAAGCCTTAAAAATTACGAATTTCATCGCTGTTAACCCCTGATCACTTTCAGTTGAACTTGTTAATTGTATTCATTCTATTTATCGCTGTATCCACTTATTAAAGCAATAATTCGAGGCACATTTGCGGAGTCAATTTTCTTTGAAATATATGGAAATGTGGCTTACCCAACAAAAGAATTGCTATAACTATAAGTAAAATAGTGGCGACCACTCGATAAATATCTTTGAGTAACCCGTTGTCGCCTTTATCATTGCTTTGGTCCACCAGGCATAGGTCATCGGAATCTAGATTCGACGGACAGTTCAACAGCAAACCAGCATCTCTTTCAGAGCAGTAGCTCATCCTTTGACAGACGCTGATATCATCGAAAGTTTCCAGCTTTTTAACACAATGGCAACGGCAGTTCCACACACAGAAACATCTCGAATGACTTTCTATATCCATTGGCCTTCTAGCAACTATGTTATCTGATTTAAATGATGTTATTTCATTAGAATCCATTTCCTTTGAGGTCCTTAGTACATAGGATTTTGCAATTACTAAAATAAAAGTTTAACTCTACACAACTAAACAACAAACCGTACAATGTACAATGGAGCTTACCATCACAGGAAAATTTGAAAGTCTTTCGAGATCCCATTATGAATGGCAGCAAAAATGTTATTGTTTCAGATATATAAGGATTTAGTAGCTTTTTTACAGTCGTCGTGGTGGATTCCATTTCCGAAAGCGGGCAGTTTGTAATACTTATAAGAAACTCCTGAGATTGAAGACCCTTATTGATGACATCAACAAAAACTTGTAGTGCATCTTTGGTCGTAGCATCAGTTACAATTCTGGCTAGCTTCACTTTTAAACTATGCTGATGTGCTGAGTTCTCCACAAATGGCATTTTAATTTTGATACCAAACTCTGTTAAATAAAGAATTCAATGAACGTTGGGCTGTAAAAATTAGTTACAATTAATAAAAACCAGCCTGGAACTCGATCATCCAACATATTCAAACACATCGTTTGGTTATTATTTCGACATGATGCTAGAAAGTTGGGTGACATTGGAATTATTCCTGTCATTTGGAGTCCTTTTCCTAAAAACTGTGGCCACCTTCTTTTAATAACTTCATTATGTGATGTTAATAATACTGACAGATTTCCAATGACAGATGTTCCAGACAAGTTATTTAATCTATAATAATAGGAAATAACAAAGACTCGTATAACTCTCCAAAACATAATTTAAAAGTTTCTATAACTTACGTGACAGTCGGCATTATTCTCCACCAGGTATTCCTTCGTTTTCTAAAAATTCGTACTCTTGCTTTTATATATGGCGATGAAGAACTTGAATTGTAATTATAATCAGCTGGTAAAGCACTGGTTGGAAACGCATACGTTAACAGTTAACTTTTACTTTTACAATTTGGTATTTAACTTTTACAATTTCCTATTATTTCCTTCGATTTACTTACCGTGATATGCGATTATCACTATATATTTCAATGTGATCACACGGTTCAGAATCCGCTTTACAATTTGTTCCACAATATTCATTGATTGTCTTTTCTTTTCTTCCAGTTCTTTTGTCAATAATTTTATTTTTATAAATATCTTGAAACTTCGGTTTGGAAAGGAAATATGGATTTTCTCTTTTGCTTTTAGTTAGCTCACATATAAACTGATTGTAGGTTTTTCTTGGAATATGTTTAAAATTAAATTTGCGGAAAGAGGGCAAAAGCTCAGCAGAAGGCTTTATTATTTTATTGTTTTGATGTCTTAGTTTATAGGGAAGTCCTCTGCCTTCCAACGATTGGTAGCAATTTGGCAAACTCCGCTTGGTAAGCGACTTGGGTTTCACATATGCATCTGCATTTTTTATGGCCATTCTTTTAATGCGTCTGCCGCCATATATTTTAGGGCGAAGATGCGAGTCATTGAAGTCATCATAAAGGATTGAATTAATTTTTTCAATATCATTTAAGTGGTAATTATTTTTTATTATACCGTCTGCAAGGTATTGAAAGTAAGTTTAATTAATATCTAATCGGGATCGGCGAGCAGTTAACAACGAATATGTTGTAAATTGTCTAAACACTATTGTAGGGACTTTTATGAAATACGCTCAAAATTTGAATGAGAAACAATTGCGGTTTTGCAGGTAGGAAAAAAGTTATGCATTGATAAATCAGTCAGTTCAACTGTTTGTGTTAGCACTGAATTTATGACAAGCTTTACTTGAGTAAAAATAACTTACCGCTGGTATTTTTCATAAAATTCATTGTGGTTTTACTCTTATCCGATAAATCTGAGCTGTTATTGGACTTTGAGTTAGCTGCTTTGCCAACTTGGGGGTTTTTGAACGGATATAGAATTCTGGGTTGGCTTCTGCTAATTACAATTATATACGGGGACATGATTTTCAAAATACTACGTTTTGTTGGTTCGTATGTCTCGTCGAGAATGAAAAGCCTTTCCATACTATCGACATTTAAATTGGGAGTAAAGTTTATATTCACGATTAATTGAGGAAAGCATGGCGAGTTCTTTCTAGTTACATTCGAGCACTTTAGTAGTATCGCATTTATGTTGTTCGATTCGCTATCAGTTTTGGCCGTTGAGTAAGTAGGTCTACTAATTAGCATTTGGCATAACAGTATTATTATAATGAATATATCGCACATTTTTGTAAAAATTTTTAAACTATATTGGGCAATTTATTTTATATTAAATGAATTAAACTACAAAGCAAACTCGATTTGGGATCCCATATTCGTATTTTATTGAGCATATATACTTATTGGTACGAGTAAGACAAGTATATTTTAAATAATAAAGTATATTTTAAATAAAGCTTTGCATAAGTGATATATGCAAAAAAGTCTGCAGGATTCTTAGTTGTACTCTAAAAGATAACAAGAAAATTGTGTTTCACTATTCTCTACACTGAATACACTCATAATAGTGAATACCCTTAACGTGTATACCCTTCAATAATTAAGTTTAGGTAAGAAGAGTATTACAAGTTTATATAAATTAACAAATTAGGTTATATGTACCGAGACTATTTTCATGTTCATAAAAACAAATTTAGTGATATTTTGTTTTAGTATTCAAATTAATTATATTATTATTATTATATTACTTTATTTTCCCTTTATCGAATATGAGATGTATTTAAATTTATGTAAATTACTTTAAAGATACAAATTTACTACAGAGTATATAAGAGTCAACATCTAACCGGCCTTTCACTTTCCCTTCTTTCTTTTGGACAATAAGTAGGCACACCTATATACGTATATTTGTATATGAAATTGTAGATATTTAAATGTTAATCTCAAAAAATGTCAATGCCCACCGATATAATTTGAAACGTATTATTATTTTAGTTGTACTTCAGTTTTTGTTAGGCCTGTTCATGTGTCCGAAAAAATGTTGGTATTAACTATACATATTGTATTGTGTTATATTAGTGCTGTTATTACTACTCAAATAAGTAAGCCCCACTCAAGTGTGACACAGCCGATAAACCTAACCGAACTCATTGAGGCGCAATCCCTGGGCAGAATCGTAAATAGACCACCTCATGGAAGTGATCATGTCATTTTCGAAGGCATGTCTGACGAGTCGCAGTCACCACAAGAGAATGGGGTTTCACTGACAATGTCAGACTTTCCCCCAGAATATAAGCCAACTGAAAAACCTCTACCGTCAAAGCCACAGCTTCACTATCTATCCGATAGTAGCCTAACAACTTTCAACAGTGTAATTCTCACTCAGCGACGAGACTACGTAACAAACCCGGCTTTATTCTATAACAACCAGAATGTGCACATTCATCACCATTATGTAACTTTGAATAATAGGAAAACAACAACACCATTAGATAAATACACACCAACCGGAGAGTTATCCGAGGCAACGAGTTTTCAACCGCAAATAGCTGCGACTATGCCCATTGCTTCCAACCCGGATCTCTTCAGAGTTATATCTGAAAACTATAACGCTAAAATCGATTCCAAGAATGTCAAACCAACAGCAACAAAAGTATTTAATGCAACGGAACTTCCGCAATACCACCACGATCAAGCGCTTTTGTACAATACCCTGGACTATTCCTACGCCTTAAAAAAAGCTGACCAATTTAATGAAACTCAGTCGATACAAGAAGAAGCTGCAAAGGGTCCATCAGACGATCAACCCAAAATTGATGTGAAGATTCTGCACCAAAGCGATGCAACTGGAGCACATCATCCCAGTGAAGCACCTTCAGGTGATGATAACTCGGAGTATGGTGTGCCGCTTAATTGACAACTCTATACTAAGAGAACCTGAATAAGTTAAGGAATATAATACGACGTGCTTATACATAATAAAAAATAATTTAAAAAAACATTAATTTTAATTTTTGTGGAAGGTTGTGCAGGGTATCTATGTAACTGCGATTGCTTTGCCTACTTTTTAAGTTATTGAACTTATAGTACTAAGAGCTTTGCAGGGTATTTGAACCGATTAAAGGCTTTTTACACGTGGGGCTAGCAACCCAAGCGAGCTTGGCAAATAATCACGCTCATAAGTTTTGGCAAGACTCTTCGTGTGAAGCAGAGTTGCTTTTTTTTATAAGTTTTTGCATTTTCTATCTGAAATCGATTGCACATGTGCGCATCTTTTCGATACATGTTAGTGTGTATGTATGTATGTACATGCTAATCTTCAGTATACAACTAGATTTGTCGAGAAAACGTAGAATACACACACATACATACGTACATACATATGTATGCATGCACAAACCTGCAATCTCGAAGCGACAAATGTGAGGGTCGTATGCATGACTCAGCGAATGTAAGAATGCTACATATGTACTACATGTGATGTCATGATGTACATACGTACATGTATGTATAACTAACGTAGTTCATTAGCTGTTTAGTTAACTCTCGATCGTGCTTATGGGATTAATTAGCTTCTTTCGTTTGTTGAACCTTGGCAACACTCTCTCGCTCTCCGAAAGTAAGTGAGAAGATTCTTTGCAGCATGATCCTCCATGCAGCCCATACACGACAGCTCTGCTTGATGCATGATACCCTTGCAGCACGAAAATATATAACACGCATGTAGGTGTGTACATTTATATACAAATACTAAGATATTTAAATACGTTAGTAGTGATATTTAGAACATTTTATAATAGTATTAATATTTCATAATACTTTCAAGAAATGTTTAAGAAAATCGAATTTCAATGCGTAAATAAATGTTTGTTCTTTATTTGATTGGCAAAATAATGAATGCCATGATCTATGCATATTTGTCGACAAGATCACAAGCGTAATGTATGAAGTCTTGAGTGTAGCACGCTCTCGTGCAATTTTTTAGAGATGTTTGTGTGTAACAACCCTATAAATATACAGTGTTTTTCACACGAACGTGACGTCAATATATATGTATACATTAGTATTGGTTAAGAGTGCGATAAAGAGGGAGAGAGAGAGAGCATTGTTATACACGAGTTGGCAAAGACGCAGTGGGAAATTTATCGATGCGTAACACGCTTCTAAAAACTGTAGTTTGAATTTTCCCAAACACCCAACACTAGTTGTTGCCTCAAGAGTTTCAGTAACTTGGAAATACCATTCTCAATAAGCGCAAAAAAACTGCAATACTATCGCTCAGCACGGTCTTAATGATGCTATCGAGAAACTAGACATATTCGGTCTTGCTCTTGCATACGTATGCTGGCACTGTAAGTCCCACTGGGTAATCCGCTGTGCGAGAGAGAGACAGAGGCAGCCAGAGACTGCCATTCAGCGAGTGTGGCAGTGTTAGTGTCTTGGCTGACATACAGTATGCCAGTCGACTAGCGTTTAGCTTTGTTCAGACACACGCTGAGCAGACTCAAGTGAAGTTAAACATTTTTCATCAACTCGAAGTGTACTAGCATATATATTCGCACATATATATGCGTATTATATAGTATACATACCACTGTGTCTACTATGCACACAGTACGTACAGGAACTGCGTGTCCGAGCACGCTAACAAACTGAAATTGTGAAAGTTGTGCTCTGCAGACGTTGGATTTGTGATGACTTAAGTCCCAATACATATACCATAGGCAGAATAAAGTTATTAAACCAAATGTACTATCTTGTGGCGTACAGTTAGCAATTATTGCAGCCGAAAGGCTGTAAGCAGATATTTGAACAAGCGACGAAACATTACTATCAGACCATATCAATTAACTGTAATTGTAAAACTGGCGAAAAACAACAACAACAACAACAGTAAGAGCAGCACAGGAGCCCGAACCACCCAACAGCCACAGCAGCAACAACAACAGACGCAGCCCACGTTTAGAAAATCGATATTAATTCTAGTCAAACCGAAGTATGTACATACACGCATACATGCATACACACACACATAAGCGTTGTGTGTAGCTATAGCTGTGAGCAGAATACATAACAATTTTGGATCACTTCATCGCTTTGCCGATGATTATTGTGAGCAGTTTGCAAACACGCATACATACGTACATACACACAGACACATGTAAGTAGCCGCGATGTTGCACTTATATAATTGAGCGAATAACTGATCTATTTGCGAACTACTCAGAATTATTAAGAGACTCAGTTCTGAAATGGTAAACGGCAGCACTGGCAATTTTACAATGCGCCTCGTCAGAAGTAAATTACGCAAGCGCGAGGAGCAGTGCGGTGCATCAGACGAACACGGCCACAAGATCGGCGAAGGTGATCGCCAGTCCGCAGACGATTCGGCGGAAGAGACAATCGCATCGCTAGAGACCACGGGCAATTGCAACGCTGCAATGAAAGACCATCAGCAGCAGCAGCAGCGTGTCACGTTCCTGCGAACGAGCGGCGGTGGCGGCGTCGCCGCCGCCGCACCGGCAGTTGGACGCGCAGATGTGACTGATTTTGCTGAATGGACGTTTCCTCCGAAAGCGCCAACTCCACATATCTATCATATTAATCCGGTACGTTCAAATTCAAGAGCGTTCGCGTTTGTTTTGGTTATTCACGTGTCTGTTTATGCATATGTATGTACGTTGCTTGCCTGTGTACATTCATTTGTTTTCAATTATGTAAAGTGTGTATGTATGTAGTGAACATAAACACAAACATATGTTTGCGCGCGTGCATCTCTATGTGGAATGCAAAGCAATCACACGCATACACATAAATGCAAACAAATAAATGCACATATACAAACATATACATTTAAATATGTACATACAAATTCAAGATGGCAAAACATATGTTCACTCGTGCATGCACACACACACACACACAAATGTTTGCATTTCATGTAAACATACACATACATATGCAGTAGTTAGTCCTTCATTGTAGTTCGTCTAGAGGTTCAAATGAACGTCGAGCCAACGAACTACACTGGGTTCACAGCAACACAAATTGATGATTTTTTTTACTGAACACTTGACAACAACTATTGTTTATACCGGTTTCGAATGGTTATTTTATTTTCTTTTATAATGGATGACGTATTTTGCAATTGGCTTTTAATTCCTAAATCAATCAAAATGTTGTTCAACTAAGCTTTTTATCTAGAATCACTTGAGCTTTAAAAAAAGACATATATATCATATAGTAAGCAGAAGAGACATGTCCATAGACAATTGTAAGCAGATTAAACTTTTTTGTAATATGACTAAATAAATCTTTCATTTCAGGAGCTGTTGGTAGCAAATGACAAAATTGGCTTTAAAGGATTCCGCAAGCAATTCAGTGGACGTTTTAAGCGGTTGGTGGCTCGAAAACCGGAACCTGCACCAGTTATACCTCCCGAATTGAAACCCCAATTGAAAACGATATATGTTTACTAAATATTAAATTGTGTGTGTATGCTTATGTATTAAATAGCTTACTCTGGTATCAGACGAGCAATCAAATTTTAGAGAAATAATTAATAAAAGTATTTCATTTAGCTTTATTTTTTAATGAACAAAAAACTATAATTCAAAACTTTTTATTTCATGAAATGGTCGAAGATCTACATATCCAAAAAAATGTACCTGCAGAATATACGATTGTAAGATATATAAAGTAAATTTGTTATTGTATTTTTTAATACATTTGCAGAGTGAATACGTAGAATAGTCAAGTTGTACGTAATATTCGGCGTTAAAGATTCGCGTATTTATAATTTTATGATTTTCTTTGGCTAAAAATATATCTAATATCAATAATAATAATTTTGACAGATCAGGAAAATGGTCAAATTGCAGAACTTGGAAAATATAACATAGTATATGCCATATTAGTTTGAGGGTTAGCATTTATAATCAGCAAAGTTTGATAAACGCAGATTAAAACATTGCTGTCAACGTATTGTTTGCAAAATTTGGAAGGCACCGATATATTCAAATATTCAACGCCGCAAGGAACTGGAAAGAGCTGACCATTTTACCACATTATTAATAGGTTTCTGTTCAAAATTCCTCAGGTTAATTACATTTCTTGATGTAAACTTTATACCTTAACCTGGTTAACCTGGATGGGGCTCGATAAGTTTCTGAGTTTCACCTAAAGTAAAGTTAACTACCATATACTAAAATTTATAATTTCCATCAGAATCTTTATCTTCATAAAATTGTATCGTATTGCTTTAACTAAATGAACACAAATTAACATTCAATATCTGGAATACGTATATTTACCTCGTGTACTTAAGATCGCTAAACCTAAGCACGGTCGCCTTGAACGAGGCTTAGTATAGATGTGTGTGTTTTTGTGAGCTCACTAAGTCACTAAGGATATGAAGATTATAGTCGCCTGCTTTAAAAGAGAAACTTCACATATTTAAGAGGCTGTTGCGGAATACTTAGAACATCGACGAAGAAGACAATAATGTCTAGATCTAGCTAGAGGGTCAGTGTTGTTCTGATTGTTTTTTCTTGTACCAAGTAAATACAATAATAATATTATTGTTTTAAAACGTAAACGTATTTTTTTTATGTCAACTATTCTTTCTACTATGCTTATCGATGTTCAATGTTCTTCCCTCTCTACTGATCCGTCTGCTTTTCTGGCAACGCCACAGCGTTGCCACTATTGTTATCGATTGATCAGACTAGTTCCGATAAGTGTTGCAATGAACCGTTGCTATCGATTCTTTGCGGCTGGCGATCGCACTAGGCGCGAAAAATAAATTGTTTTGAATATGGAAATTACTATTTCTCCACTAGTATTATTTTTTTTGTAGCTATATAGATATAACATAGATATAAATAATAGCTACGTTTAATATAAATGTGCTATCCTTGTCAAGAACATTCAAACATAATTTGACCCCTTCCCTTAATTATTTAGTTATTTTTTATTTCAAGTATTTATAAATATTGTTTTTAACTATTTTTATTTTATAAATCAAAATACATGTATTTATAAATATTTTAAAATATATCCCATAGATCTATCTCATATATTTTATATGTAAGCGAGCAACCTAATTCAGTATACTAAACACTAAGCCAACTATTAAAAAAGGTCGTAACATTTCTTCCATTGAACCTTTATCATATTTACAAACACATTTATGAATTGACTTGCTAATTCAAGTGTATAAGGTACATAAGTCATACATACAACGATATGAAGGACACTCTTAAGTATCCAGATGGATGTGCACAAAGTCATATGAATGTGTAGATCATATGTGTGTGCGTGTGAGTGTGGAGTCGTTCACACCTACGTCTGGGATGTGCAGCTACCTGGGATCGCCTCTTCTAACACCTTTTTTGCGGTTCAGCGCCGAAACGCAGGCGTGCCGCTGTGTTGGCGGCAAGTAAAAAGTGAAGAGACGTGCGCGCCCCTACACTGTAGGGTCAGTGTCTAATTATCTCTACACCTCTGACAACGGCCATAAGTAATAGGTGCATCTTAAATTTTATGTGTTTTGTAATTTGATGGAACTATGAACAATGATACACAATGCCTGCCCTAATGCGACAGGTGGTGCAACAGCAGGCCACCGTCACAGTTTATCTGAGTAAATATGTTGCCTACCTGTACCAGTGTGTGTGTGTGTAAATCTACTCACACACTCAAATACATGTCTAATATGTTTAACAAGGTGCCAAGTGTGCAGTCGATTATGCTGGACTGCGAGATACCTTGTCCGCTTCACACTCGCAAGAGTCGGGCATGGTGCAAGTAATGAAGAGTACAGCGCAGAAAGGCGCCAATGAGGGTTCCTTTACGGTCGATTGCTAACAAGCAATAACAGTTATTTTCAACGTGTCGCATGATAGTCAACTTATAGAATCAGTATACTTCTTAATAATATACTATTATAGAAATATCAAGAATTATCAGCGTGTATAGTATAAATTTGTTTTTAATACAGTTGCAGCTAGTTTTATACAGATTTTTGTATCTATGCGATACTCAACAAATATTTATCTATGTCCAAGATGCAGAAATCCGAAAATTTCAAAAGCATTATATTTCTCAAACTGAAATGTTATGCTTTAATAAATAAATAAAATAATAAAATCTTATCTTTTAATTTATTAAGCATTTTAATAAGCATATTATATTTAGTTGCCATAGAAAGAATCAATCAGACTATGAATGCATACGTTAATATTTTCTTAGACTTAAAAACTCGCACGAAATTCAATAAAATCAAATCTCAACATTCTATAGTTGCCAAAAAAATCGATCGCACTTAAACATATCTTTATAAAAGTAAAAAATTAATATCATAAAGTAAAAGAATGAAAACTTTAGGTCTTATGCAAGCATCGGTAAGGGTATTCGGCACGCCAAAGTTAATGTTTTGTTTTTGTTCAAAGTCAACCTCAAAAAGATCTCAAGCATTCCTGTTGGTCTTCGGCTGTTTGTGGTATAAAACGTAACAACTGTTATACTTTAATGACAATAATTCAAAGCAATTTGTAAATAGTTGCAAGTGTTCATATAATTAATGAGGAAACTGTTGAATTTTGAGCGTCTGAGCTATTTATTAGTAGGCGCGGTTAAATAAATCTTAAATTTCAATCGGGATCAACATTTGTAAGCTTTTAAGAGCTATATAAATTTCTTATAAAAATTGTATTCTTATTCCATTCACTAAATTCAATAAACCACGAAGACTGTAAATATTAGATTAGATATTAGATTGTAAGAGTCGCATGATCCTCGATACTTTACGAAACCAAATAAAATAAGTTATAAGAGCTAATCATTGCCTCTTGCTTGAGACAATTAATCGACAATCAATCTTTCCTAAGTATTGCAAATTTGTGATGAATTGAGTAAAACTATATATGAGCGATCTATATGTTATTCAGGATTGAATAAGTCTTACATATTTCTAGGAATAACAATAACGTAAGCAAAGCATTTGTAGGCTTGATCTAAATCTAGTTTCTTGATTCATTAAATTCATCAATTTAATCAAATCGATAAAGAATAACTGCTAATGATAGGAGACTGATAATATTGGGAATAAAACTGACTCGGTAATGGCCTTATCCACATAAACGAGTTAACTATCGTAGTTAAAGTTGATCATTTTTCTATCTGCCACACGAAACGCCAGATCTCAACTGACAATAGCTCAGTTTCGCCTGAATCAGATAATATATTTTAAATTTGTATTTAATGGCATTTAAAACAATTTGATTTTTTCCGGGCGCAGACGCCGGACGCTGTTTGGGCTGTTTGAGGCTGTGCCTCGCATGTTTACATTCACAGGGTTCGTTTTGGTCGGGCTACCGTCGTGTTTGGCATAATGGATAATTGTGGCAAATTTAAACCGTGTACCGCGTCGAATAGCATTAAAGCGTAGTATATTCCAATGTCTGTGTGCGCTCACACCGAATCGGAAGTCCTGATTATTACAAGGCAAATGTCAAAGCGACGACTGGGTGGGCCTGCGGTAAGTGTAACGGTAACAATAAGGCGGTAAATACGAAAGAGATTTATGACTGACTGTCTGCCTGCCTGCTCGCCTGGTTTGAAAGACGGAGCTAACCCCCGGCTAACAAATTTCTCGTGTTATGTTAAATTTGCTGTGGCGTGAAATTTGTTGTGATTGTGAGTGTGATTGTGGTTGTGATTACATCGCATTACAACACTAACACTGGGTATCATGCAATTAATGAAGCATCGCATTTTGGCAATAAATATGTTAACACAAAAAGGAATTCCATGTCCAACATTTGTAATGCTTTGCATGCTTCACACGAATTACCAGAACTTTTGAAAAATCATATTTCCGGGCACCAGAGTTGTCAAAATATTTGGATGGAGGTCAGAGGACAGACCGACTCGGGTGTCAATACATTTTATCATCGTGCTATATACGTTTTTCGCTAGGGGCGAGCTTACCTCTTTTATTTTGTTATGTTTTCAGCTGTCTTCGTTGATATCTGCGTAGTTTAAAATTGTGTTTTGGGGGTAAGTCAGAATAACGGAAACTATCAAACAATCATTCATAGTTACAATCTACAGTTTTTGTTGTTTTATTATAACTATTGAAAGCCCAGTTCTTTTCATTTCTCAGCTAACTTTCACAACTGACTCTCTGGAACCTTTCCATATGGTCACTTATTTACATAGTATGTTTTCCCTCCCATAGTCCTTTGTCACATCAATTACAATTAACTATAAATATGTAACCTTATTACGTGCTCTTCATATGCGGGAAAATTCTAATTTTATCACGAAATGTGTAGGTCAACAGAGGCGTGGCCAAATATAGAAATTAAGCATATTCTACATTCCTGGCCATGGTTTTTGTCCGTTCCAATTTTGAGCATTTTTGTATTTTTAATAAATTTGGCTTAAATGATGTCAGACTGAAAATGTATTTAAATAATTTACAAATTTAGAATATTTTTTAACACCTTATTAAAGGTAAGGAACGGAATATTAAAGAGTATTTACATGAAAAAGCTTACCGAAGGTTCATAACCTTGCAGATGCTTGCGAATGTACTGTAGTTTTATATTTTATTTTATTTTATAATTATATTATTTATTTTTATTGTTCTTTCAGTTACTAGATATATGTCTCTACTGATATCTTATTGTTACGTAAATTATTACATCTTCAGCAACGTAATACAAATTAAAATAGAAAATAAAAATCTAAACGCCATTAAGAAGTTTTTAAGTTGACTACAGCATTTCTTCAAATAAAATTTGTTTTCTGAAACTTCAAGGTAAAAAGGCACTTTCAAATAGAATTCTGTTAATTTAAAAAATGTTATGGATGCTTAAAGTTACCATAACCAGAAATGGATCTGTACGAACATGTAAAAATGTGAAACTAACACCCAATACAAACAATTATGAAACACATTTTTAGTTGAAAATCATTTTCAATTTAATTGATAAATAGAATGAGAATTATAAATGCAATTACGGATCAACGTAAAAGCTTGGTGTGTCGATTCTAGTGATATCTTAAAAATAATTGCCTGGCAGCTTTACGATATATCAATCTATTTGACTCGATTTGGATGTCTAGGGTTAACCAATATAGTTTCAAAACTAAGAGAGAAATAGATTTGTGCGTTTCCAAATTGTCTCCTGTTGTTATAAATTGTTTAAGATATTTGAAAAAGCATACGCGAAATAACACCCAATGGAAAAATGGTTTGAATCAGATCAACATTTTATAAAGCAAACTTTCATGTTGAATGGAAATAATGTAACTTTTTTTTGCCTTGTTATCACGATATTCATAATGATATATATGGAAAATATATCGGTCACTAAAGAATGCCCAATGGAAAAATGCACAAATCTTTGAATCAGGTCAATATTTTATAAAGCGAGAACTTTTATGAAGAATGAAACTTATGTTACTTTTTCTTGGAAAAGTCAATTTTTTAAAAATCTATTATATTAAAAGATTGACTTCCTTCTAGAAAAGCCTTGATATCACGATATTTAATTTATTAAGATATAATATATATATAGAATTAATATAGAATATATGTCACTAAAAGTTAAGCTTATCCATTTTTCAGTCTAATATTTTTCGTAGTTGAATGAAATATGCAAAGTAATATTGACAGTCTTTAAAAAGCGTCGTTTTCATCCCATAATAATAATAATAATAATACAAATAATAATAGTAGTAATAATAATAATGATAATAATTATAATAATAATAATAATAATAATAATAATAATAATAATAATAATAATAATAATAATAATAATAATAATAATAATAATAATAATAATAATAATAATAATAATAATAATAATAATAATAAGAATAATAGTAATAATAATAATAATAATAATAATAATAATAATAATAATAATAATAATAATAAAAATAATAATTATAATAATAATAATAATAATGCCAAATATCTTGCCAAATATCTTGTGTTCTTATTCAATAACTCATTTTCCCCCGATTATTCCTAAATATATGTTATAGCGGACCGATTTTGATTAAATTCGGTGTTTGAAAAACATACTTTTAAAAATAATAAAATTCGATCAGGCTCGTTCCATGCAGAGGCAATTAGTATAAGTGAACATTTTGTATAGAAACAGACGATGATGAAAATGACTAGATCTACTTGATGCTGATCAATAATACTTTTCCGAAGTCGGAGATGTTTCCCCCTGTGCGTTGAAAAATTAATATACACTCTGTAAGGGTATAAAAAGACAGATTTAATTTTTTGTACATTTTTTCCTAACAATTTTTGAGATAACAATTAAAATTATTACATTACATAACATTATTAATTTTGCTATAACTCGAAGTTTTGTCTCTGTCTGACCTTCCTGTGTAAATACTCAAGTCTAATTAACAATGAAGTACGAATTTAATCATATTTGCTTCAATCAAGAGCCATAATTTGCATCATATAAACATTGTAGTATGAGGAGCTATACGTCTTATTGGGCATACATCCATAACAAATAATCTTATGTTTTCTGACGGAATGTGTGGGAATGTTCGACTTCCAAAATTCAGCACTATATTAAAATAAACTCTATTTACTATTTACTTGTAAGCCCTTAAAATGTAAATTCGCTTGTTAAAAGTAAAATTGTAAGGCAAACAAATAATGCCAAATTACGTATCAACGCGTTCAAGCGTGCGCTTCCTTAACGGAGACGCAACAACAACAACAGCAGTTTACACAGCACAATTTATTATTTACATGTATTATTCAATATACAATTATAAAATTTCATTTGCTTATGCAGCAACATTTATTTTAGTTTAATTGCTATTTTTACTCAACCTTTATTGTTGAAATACCAACATGGCTCCGCCCCAACGTGAACAAGTAAAGATGTATGGCGCGGGCACCAATCAAACGCGACGTTCGCTTTCAGCAAATGGCAGAGAGGCACGCTAGATGCTTCAATGTCCGACACGCTATCTCTGTCCTTGTCCAGCAACAAGGGCGCGTCTACTGCTGCTATTGTCTGCTCTGGCTCTCTCTTTCTCTCGCCCGCTCTATCTCACTGCTCAGAGCGAACGCGCTCTCTCAGAGTGACACAGCGCTCCACTCATTGTCGTTGTTGTTGCTGTTGTTGCTGGCGTTCTGTTGGTGCTGATGGTCTGCGCTGCTGTTGTTGTTGCTGTTGTTGTTGTTGCTTACTGTTTGATGTTGAGAACCTCGTTATCTCTATGAACACTCAAATTAGCTAGAAATTGAATTTGTTTGTATTTACGTACATACATGCACACACACACACACACACACACCTGTGACTGTGTGTAAGGAAGTGTTGTACATGCACATGTAACTGCAAAATAACTGGGCGTGCGTGGAGCGGAAGGGGTTGGAAGGGGTACGTAGGGGTACGCGTTAAGTAAATCTAAGTCTTTTGGCAATAAAACGTATAAACGTATAATTGATTCAAACGATCTCAAATGGAATACAAAACATTATAAATAATACATACACATGGAAATGGGGAATTGAGTAAAACGCTTAGACGCGCATTTGCTTCTCATCGGTATTAGTCACGATTACACACACACGAGCACACACACACACACAGGCACGCAAACATATGCATTATGTATGTATGCACCCAAATAGTGCATGGAGAACAACAAATTGGCCCGAATGCAGTGGAGCCGCGCACCGCTCGCTCTGCCCGGGCGAGAGTCGAACGTCGAGCGTCGAGCGTCGAGCGTCGAGCGTGGAGCGTGGAGCGTCGAGAGTTTGCTCTCAAGCAGCCAAATTAACTAACAAGATTATGAAAACGTAAAATCAGTAAATCGCTAAAGTGGATGTAATTTTCTTTTTCAACACCTCGCGCTCATATTGGGTCGTCAGCTGCCGGGCGGCTGGCCGGCCAGCCGACTGGCCTGCTCTCGCTGCGCTGCTCTTGTAGAGTCGCTAAGCCCCATCCATGTCTGTAGACACTCCCTGCCACTATACCATCGTCTTGTTTGGAATAGCTCGCAGTGTGCAGTGTGTGTAGTGTGTGGAGTGTGGAGTGTAGAGTGTAGTGTGGTCTGGTCTGGAAAAACTGGTTTCGTTCGTTTAGCGAAAATCTCTGGCTCTTTTGGCTCGGCTCTCCGCTTTGAAGTTTCGCCGTTTTAGAGGGATGATACATTGGCATCGCGGTGATTGGGAGAGAGCACGGGGGCAATGATGTGAGTGATTATATTTTGATTGCATTGCTCACTGTGGTTGGTTGTACTGCCTGCCAGCCTGCCTGCTTGCCTGTTTGCTGTTTGCCTGTTTGCCTGCTGCATTGCTCACTTAGTACAATAACCGACCGACCGTCCGACTGAGCGAACGACAGACGGGCAGACGGAGAGACAGACAGTCGCGCAGACGGACAAACGGACAAGCGGACAAGCGGACAGACGGACGGACAGGCATAGCATGCCGTCTGTTAGTCTGCTGTAACAGTGATTTTGTTTTGTGCGCTCTTGCCGGAGTCGGACTTGGGCCTGGGCTCTTCGTTTGTTTTGCTTCGGGTCTCCCCGTTGTCGTTATCTGCGCTTCGACCGCGTCAGCGCTGCGGAGTTGCCACCGACTGCTGCTCACGTACTCGCATTCAGCTTTAGATGGTAATTCGCCAGACCGGTCAAACATTGGAGAGCGCTTTTTTTGCATTCCGTGTTGTTGTGTTCGAATCACGAGCTTATCACCACACCGCGGCCGTGCAGTGTTTTGCGCGGCGATTATTGACGCGAGCGAGCGTTCGCGCAAACTCGCACCAACGCAGAGTACACAGTGCCACATATGTATCGTTTGCCGTCGCAATGTCGAATCAGATAATAAACTCGAAAATCAATTTGCCAATTGATAACGCCTCGTTGCAGTACACTCCGCGTTTGGTGTTAAGCATAGTGCGTTTACGCGACTGAAACGCGCGTGTATTGCCAGTGAGAGCATGAGAAGCTCTAACACTCTTTCAATATCTGCAAAATAAATCTCAAATCGCACATCGCTCATCGCTCATCGCGCATCGCTCATTGAATCGAGACATTCGCGTAGACCAGTATTACCAAACAATAATGCCAAGGCCCTCGCGCGAATCGTACGGCGACCAGAAGCCCCCCTATTCGTACATATCGCTGACGGCGATGGCCATCTGGAGCTCAGCCGAGAAAATGCTACCGCTGAGCGATATATACAAGTTCATAACTGACCGATTTCCGTATTATCGCAAAAATACTCAGCGCTGGCAGAATTCGCTGCGACACAATCTGAGCTTCAACGACTGCTTCATCAAGGTGCCGCGACGGCCCGACAGGCCTGGCAAAGGTGCCTACTGGGCCCTGCACCCGCAGGCCTTCGACATGTTCGAGAACGGCAGTCTGCTGCGCCGGCGAAAGCGCTTCAAACTGCACAAGAACGACAAGAACCTTCTCAACGAGGAGCTGACGGCACTGGCGAATCTCAATCGGTTTATCTTCACTGCTCGATCGGGGAATCCCGCGGTATCGCAGATGCCGCCAATGGAGATGAGCAGTCCCACCATGGAGTCTTCGCCGATTATGCCCCATCACGCGAGTCGCGTATCACCAGTAATGGGGCCGCATGGCCTGATGCATCCCGGGAGTAGTGCAACTTTGCCGCAGTCTCGTTACGCTTCGCTATCCGGCGCGGAAAGCGCCAATATGGCGAAGGCGACGCTGCTGAATCTGCGCTCATCATCGAAGAGTCTCGAGCTTGAGGGCACCAGCAGCTATCGGCCAAAACGATCCTTCACTATCGAAAGTCTCATCACACCCGACAAGCCGGAGCAGGTATCGGATGAGGAGGATGACGATGACGATCGGGCTGATATCGATGTTGTAGACTGTGGCAACTCGTTCACGCATGCATCCGCGGGCTATCCGCGCACACCGTCGGCAGACTGCCGGCCAACAGCTCTGCCAATTCGCACGGAGGATCAACGTCATCGCCCACTACCGCCCCTGCATACGATAACCGCCTCGACTCATCTACCATTTCTGCACTACGCCGCCGGGGTCAACGTGTCCGGCGTGAACGCGGGCAGCCTGCAGTCCAGTTCGGCAATATCAACGGCGACGTACGATCTGGCCATGGCCCATCCGCTGCTGATGATGTCCAACCCGATCGGGAACCTCCACAGCAGTTACTGCAACAACTTTCCTATTATACCACCGCCGCAGACATACAGAGGACCGGAAGTTCAAAGTAGAATAAGCTCTGGTATGCGAACGATATAGATAGATAGATTTGTGTGCTTCACTTTGGGCTGCAGTCAATTTCCAGAGCAGTAGAAATCAAGCGATCCTGTCGATGTACTTCGCGTAGTTCCTTTCGTAGTAAGGATTAGCATTAAGTAAGACCTATAGACTATAGCCCGTACTGTATAGTATATTTAACTAAAGAAACATTTCCCTCTCTTTATAAATGTATGTATATACCGTAACCTTAACTGCATTAACAAATGTACATACACGCACACATAGGTAGATGAATTATTCCAAACGAAAACAACCTTATCGCAGATGTCGGAATAATCGCATCTTAGTTCATATTTATCAAAAAGTAGACATGCGAACGCTATGTTCAACTTCATAACAATTAACTAAGCGAATGTTTAGAGACAAAACAATGGAAATAATAATAAAAACTGA
This sequence comes from Zaprionus bogoriensis, assembly GCA_035046045.1. NCBI lineage: Eukaryota > Metazoa > Arthropoda > Insecta > Diptera > Drosophilidae > Zaprionus > Zaprionus bogoriensis. The sequence continues at coordinate 1,283,443 of JAWNOI010000222.1, forward strand.
AAAATTCAATTATATACTTCAAGTTTGTTCAAAATTCTTCTGCCATCATTTCATTCCTTCCAGATTTAATAGTAGATACTCCAATAGAAGTCTACAAATCGTGAGTTGTTAACAGATACCCTACATTGTTTCGATTCAATTTCATAGCTCGACTAACTCAAATATACAAACAGCGGATCCGCACAGCTTATACTCTTTGTTATATGTTATATAGCCTTATCATTCAGTTATTAAACTAGAAAATCTGAAAAATATGAAAAAAACAAGCAATTTCCATTAGTGTCTGCTTTTCCAGAAATATTATTTTGGATTGTTCAAAATAGGAGCTTTTTTTGATACACAAATATAGGCACTGAATAGTATAAATTTCAATACGAGCAAAAATAAGCTAACTACCCTCATTTTCTCCTAAGCATTACAAATTGAATCAAATCGCCATTGACCCCATTAAATCCGCTTAAGTAAATCTTAAGCTCACTTAAGTCTATGTGAGAACTTTCCTAAACAATATATACCCGTAACTTACCCAGGCTATAGTACATCTTAGCACTTCAAATCGTAATTTCTCACGAAAGAGTTTTTAAGAGTTTAATTGCGCAAAAATGAGCTTTCGATAGTATTTTCATTGGGGACTATCGGTAATTTCAAAAGTAGGCTAGTTTATCGCACGTAAATGCTTTTTCAAAGGGAATCGATATATTTACTTAAACCAATATTTATTTATGGAGCGAGGTGAAGTTAATGATTCCAATTAATGGATGTACACGTATGACGGTTTGTTTATGGCACGGTTACTCCAAAGCGTTAAATATGTTCTTTGCGCGCGGCAGCGCGGTGAAGATGAATACACATAATTGGACCGCGGCAGTAATTACATATTTCGGCTGCTTTAAAGAAAATGCAAACGTACGCTCGTTCGGAGTCTTCTCTCTTTTCGCCCGACATTAACAGACCTGGCGGTGTATAAGCTGAAAACAAGCCAGAGGAAGAAGATACAGAAAAATGAAAAAAAAAAAAAAAAAAACAGAAAAACAAAATGCGCCCAATTTGACGCGCCGAAGAACACATACTCTTGCACTTCCTACTCAACTTGAACATCAACTCGATTGGGCCCTAATGGCTCTAATATGAGTCGATAAACATTTCGGGACGTTCGTTTCGTAAGTGAAAAGCGCAGACGGCAGATATACGGCGCGATTAGGTCCTGCGTCTAGCTAGCGTCGTCGTCTAACGATGCACACAGTTTCTGCTCCACGTCGAATTTGGGCTGCACTTGAGAGAGGCCAAAAAAGGGTATAAGTATGTGTGTGATTAATGTGCAACAGCAGAAGCAGCGTTTCCACTGTTTCCGCCGAGTGGCGACGCAATGTCTTTCGATTGAAGCATTTCGCTGAATAAGGCTGGATGTTGCTGACGGCTGTTTTGGGCCCGAGCAGAGGTGCCCGATGCCTTCACGGTTAGGCGGAGGCTCGGGGCTTGGCTCTAAAAGTCAATTATGTGCGAGATATTATTAGGAATCGTATGCAGTGTTCGTACTTCCTCTGCAGGCCTAAAAAGCGTTCAAACAATATTTCCGCAATAAGGCTGCACAAGTATGTAACTATAATTGACTTATAACCAAAAAATGTAGGAACTAACTTGGTACTTAAGTTAGGTTGTTACAAACAAGTGAGTGTATCACTAAAGCGGAAATAGATCAATTTAAACTTTGGGGCTTACTTTCGTTTGCCGATTGCGTTGATAAGTCCTGATCAGTTCTGAATATCTGCAGTGAGCTATACACTTTGGAGATGCCTAAAAGATTCAAGTAGAAAACTTAAGTTGGATTCTTATGATCATTATCAGGATACAACTTCTGGCTATGGCTTATTAATATCAGAATTTTTGAAATATCATTTACAGTTGCGGTTCTTAAGTTTTCTCACATTGATATAAATCGGTTGCAAGCATATTCATTCGGTATTGCAATTATATTGCAGTATTCTCTAAGTGAGTATAGCAAGAAGAAGAAAGGACAGTCTCAGGTAAATGCAAACAAACCTGAGCTTAGAATGATCCGCTCGGAGTTATTCATTGCATTCCTCTACACACATGATCTGCTTAACCAAAGCCGATCGAGTCAATTCCTTTTTACTTCCAATAAACTCACACCCATAAGCGTAAACACATAAATGTGGTCGAGTGTGTTATGCATGCAGCGAAAAGCTTAAAATTCTGTTTACCCAAATCGTTTTGTCTGCGTTTAAACCTAATTTGGATAAATAATGATGAAACACGCCGCACACAAATTAATTCAGTTTTTAACGCTTCATTATTTAATAGTATTTGTTTTGGCATACACGCTATTAATTCATCCATAACCATTATAACCAGTTGGGATAGGAAATTAGCGGCGAGATGAAAGCCGTGCGAGCAGAATCTCGACTGCCCCCCGCCAGGAATGGAAGTGATGTTTCTCTTTTGTTTGTTATAATTGCGTGAACTCTTACGTATTTTGTACCCCGTGGGTTAGAAAGGAATGGTTTTTATTTGTATCTCCCGATGTCTGACCACATTTTTATGGCACACATTTTGACTTATATTCATATATCGTATACACGCCTTCATATACTTGTATGTGTTCCTCGGAAAGCCAAAGTAGATTAACAGCCTGTAGGGACAAGATCAGTACTGCTCTCAATTTTGGATAGCTTTATGTTTCTTTGTAGAAAACCATATATATTTATCACACATTTTTTTAATTTTCTCGCTGAGATACTGAGATACTGAGGACTGTCAGATAAGTTAAAAGACATACGTGGTCTATCCGAAAAGTATCCGACCTGAGTTCAAATCTTGGTAAAGCAAAATCTACAGTTTGGGAAATTTTAAGACTAACGCTGGCGCCGAGAAATAATTGCAGGTCGGATACTTTTCGGACAAACCTCGTATGTGTGTATATTCGCAAGTCCAGCACCAAAAATTTCGCTAGAATGAAGTGATTGCAAAACTTTGAATATTAGAAAATATTTATTCAATTGTTATCTAATATCTTCTGTGATACAAATCCAATTATAGAAATCTATAGTCGAGCGCGTGCGACAATAGATTACTACTTTTGCAGTTCGGAAAACTATTACAAATTCTAAATAATAAGTACGATTGTTTAATAAATTATGAATATTTATATATACTGCTTTCTCGCTCTAATACATGCGGTCTTATGCGCAGCCGGCCCTCTGCTCTCTCATAAAAAACGTGCTTCTCACCAAATTTTGTGCTTTAAGCTCTCATAATTCTTACGTTACTTGAAAAAAAAAATCGGAAAACAACATTATCCATTAGGGAAGACGTGGCATTTTAAAGTTGAAATTACCTTGATCTATGTATGGACACATGCCAAATTTGGTGTCCAGCTTTTGTTATAACTGTGATCGAGGCATTGAAACAAACAGACGGACAGAGCTTTACCAATATGGCTATGTTTGCGAATCAACTACAAATACCGCCTATTCCATATTTGAATCCGACCGATTATTTATATATAGGCAATTGGATATAGTCATCAGCCATGTGACACCAAGCTATTTGTTAAATTTGTATACCAAAATTTATATTTTGACCGATCGTTCTTGTGATAACTATGGTAAATGAGATGAGCTATGAAATTTTTATAAGACTTAGACAAAGCCTAGTTTTTCCTGAATTAGATGTGAGTTTGATTACAATATGTAAAAGTAACAATAAATTTAAAAAAAACCTTTGAATATCGAAGATTTTATAGTTTTGCAGAGTCTGTACTATTCTTGTATATTTTTCCCTGTATATACTACTATATACATATTTATACAGTTATTTACTTATGGAACAGCTTCTTCTTCTTCTTTAAAAATGGTTTATTTTAGTCTGATTGGTCCTATACAATCTATAGGATATAATACAGCGATCTTAATAATATGGCTTAAAAGTGACTAGTTTGCATTGCAACATACTTGACGACAAACAGACAGGCGGATATGGCTAGAAAAATTCGCCTGTTGATCAATAATATATACATATATCTTTTAAGGTCGGGGATGCTTCCTGCCTTGCGTTGCAAACATTTGTTCAAAATTTGTATACCCTCTGCAAGGGTATAACAAATTTAATCATTAAAACTAGTTTGCTTTACAGAAGAAATGAAGGAAATGGCTAGATCGACTTAACATTCTATAGAAAGTTTACAATGTATGTATATTATTTTCCCACATGTATGGCCAGTGCTCCGTTAATCTACGCTTTGAACTGTTCCAAAATATTTAAGTTTTTTTCGATCTGAATAAAATAAATGAACCGGAAACGCCCAACGACAAAGCTAAAAATAAACTAAAGTCTGAAAACAAACTTGTTTTCCATCAACTTGTCGCATAAATCTAAAAGGAAACTCACCTTCTGATTTATTTCGATTTACTCGAGAAATGCATTTTTCGATATTGTGTAATAAAACACTTTACATCTAATTGTATTGTGGAAAGTGCTAGGCAATTCGAAGTGCAAACTTATGAATCGTAATGATATAATAAATCAAAGGAAAAACAGATTCTTGGCTTCCAAAAGGGTCGCCATGACGGGGTAGCTTTTATGTGTTATTTGGGCAATGATTGCCTCATAATACTACAATAGGGGGTGGATCCGGTGGATCTGGACTGGACCGCCGGCATTTCTACGTGTGCAAGAACACAAACACACACACACACACAAATACATCCATGTATATGTGTGCATAAACTCTGAAAAATGCGTTATACTTGATTGTGGCAACATTTCACTGTGCTTACATCAAATTGCCATGAAGAGTTAATGAGCCGCAGTTGGCTTAGGCAATTTATTCCCAGTATCCAGTATTCTGGCATTTGCTTTCGCATACCGTTTAATAATTGGAAACCGCAAGTGTCACGTGCTCACTTCATTGTGGTCTCTTATTAGAGCATTACTTGCACATATGCCATGAAGTGGTAATTATTATTCTTATGAACACTTCTTTACGAAACGAAATGTTTTTATTTGGAGCTGAGTTTCAGATATGTATTTAGCTGACCCTAACAAAATCTAGAATTCTTTTCCCAAAGGATATTTGTCAGAAGCTTTCAACTCATAAATCAGAATCCAGAGCCCATTCCATCCAGCTTAAAAGCGTTCTAAATAAAAATATAATACTTATGATGTATGCCACTGTCAACATTTTCAGTGTTTCAAAGCACTTTATTTGATTTTTTACACAAAATTTGATGCAAATCCTAAATGATCCAAAACACGTATAACCTTTATAATCTCTTACAACCAAAAACAAAGATTGATATACACGTTGTCCGCAAAATTGGAAAAGTCACCTTACTTTTTGAACATACCCCCGAATATCACACATTCGTTTCTCGCACATATAACAAAATCTACCATATAACCTATTCCTCTATTTCTAGTTATATTGCTATATAACACAAACCACCCCTTATCCCCATCGTTTTGTAAATATTTCATTTAACCGGCATCCGAATTTGTATGAGCTTTTTTATAAGATCCTTGAATATTCTTAATGATTTAAATAAATTAACGTCATTTCCTGTTTTCTAATTTCAATTTGATATTAATATTCGAAACTTTCCCTTGATTTTGCAATATATCAATCTTGTCAATTTCGCAGCTATTAGTTCTACTATAAAACTTAAAAGCTTTATGGTAAATCCGTTGAAAAAATCGCAGAATATATTTGTCAAGGCTATGCAACTTTCAAAACGACGAAAGTTGAATTGATTCCACGATTTCGCTCTTTGATATGATTTTATATTTAAGTAAACTATGGAAATTAAGTCGATCAATAGATTTTAATCAAACAAAGATTAAGGTCAATTGAATATTTATTTACCTCAAAGCTATATACCCACTTAACCGATGATCCTGTCAAGACTTTCATATTTTCGACCGTTTGTAATCAATCTTTAATAATTTTCAATAATTTATATAATGTGCTTCATTTAAGATTTTCATCAGTTACTCATTGAATTTATATTAAGGTAAATAGTTTGACTTTTGCCTTGTTCTCACACATACAGTCAAGCGCTCAGCAAGTAGATTTTCGCTGCAGTCCTCTGCAGAGGCGCTGTCACATAGACAAAGGGATAGACAGACAGGCGGACTGGCGGTCATTTCCATTTATCCCAGAATATATACTTTGTATGATCTGCCACACATCTTTCTGTGCGATTAAAAAAGCTAATGCATATTTTCACAATTTCAAGAATGGTAAAAGCGAGTGCGCACGACAGTAAAAAAACATTTACCAAATTAGGTACAAAATTGTGCTTATGTGTTTATAGTCTGATCGGATTTCGATTTATACAGATCAGTGTGTAGGTCAATATTATTGTTATCTACGAACATTTGGTATCTTTTCGATCGAAAAAAAAACCAAAAACTTGATTTTCGGATGGTGCACTGGAATTATTATACAAAATATGGTGTGAGTACCTTTTGTAATAGCTATATACTATAGATGCTGATCAAGAATTACAAATATGCTTTGTTGCAGACCACCAAGCCTCCTTCTACGTTTTAACCCATTTTATAGATAAATGTTATAACAATAATATTGGTCTACCCTATAATTTTCAACATGATCGGGCAATGAACACAGAAGTTAGTAGTGCGATTTGTTAATATTTCTTTAACACATTGAGAACGGCTCAGTTTTTAGTAGTCAGTTCCACCTGGTGGCTCATAGTAGCAAGCACCCAAAAGAACTATACATTTTCTTCTGCCAATTTTGATAAAATAAACATCCACTTTCCTTGAAAAGTTAAAAAAAAAATCACAAATATTAATAAATATATTTAAAAATTTGTTTTGATACCAAATAGTTTTATTTAATTTAACAAAAAATAGTTATAAATCAAAGCCAGCGTGGCCCACTGTTGGGTCACGCCGCCAGATGAAAAACAAATGAAGAAAGCTACAATCGATTGCACGCGACAGTAAGATACCATTTACCTATGGCTATTAAAAAATAATTCTTAATATTAATTACTTTTATTCGGCGAATTAATAGCAACGCATCGCATATTTTCGAAGGCACATGCAATGACGCTAATAGCACTTTGCGTGCTCAGTCGGCGTCGGCGTCGACGTCGGCGTCGACGTCGGCGTCGGGCCTCTGCTGCTGTAAGGGTTTTCCGATCGGTTTTAAATTTATAGGGTTGGTCGATATTATTATTGTCTACAATAATATTCAAAAAAAAATTCGGAAACTTTTCTACTTTTCCTATAATTTGATTTACCATTTTACAAAATCGATTTTTGGGGACGGTGGGCGTGGCATCCAAAAATCTAAAATCCAACTTCTGCATAATGTTTCAAGACACCCTCCAACCAAATTTGGTGCGTTTATCTCTTTTCGTTATTGAATTATTTGCAAAAAATCTAAAAACGAATTTATCGATTTGCGGAGGCGGTGAGCGTGGCACATCAAGTTTGAAATAAACTCGATCTGCGTATTCAATACACGCACACTCCCACCAAGTCTGGTGTATCCAGCTTTTTTAATAGCTGAGATCTGTGCGTTCATACAGACGGACAGACGGACGGACGGACAGACAGACGGATATGACCAAATCGACTCGGCTATTGATGCAGATCAAGCATATATATACTTTGTATGGTCTGCCACGCCTCCTCCTGCCTGTTACATACATTTTCACAAAGTTAATATACCATTTTTTACCCATTTCAATGGGTAAATGGTATAATTAGTGCATGACCCACCGGTGGATCACGCCGTTCTCAAAGTGTTAATCAGTAATAATAATTTAAATTAATTTTTAATTGATATTTAATTGATTTAATATTTATTTAAAATTGAGTATATTGTGTATATATCCTCTGTCGTGCGCGCGTGACTGTAGCTTTCTATACTTTCTTTTAATGTAAAAGCAGATATTTATAAATGTAGGAAAAGATAGAAAATCAAAATGCAACTGCACCTACGCACAGCGATAAGGCCGCAAGGTGACGATCATATGTACTCAACGGTACGTAATAAAAGCGGGCGCGAAGCACTCTGCACATTTGATGCTTTTTTTCAGAATCAGCTAGATCGAATTATTAAAAAAATCGTTTGTATACAGTCTCAGTATAAAGATCATAAAATATATGAAATCGAACAAATCCCATAAGATTGTAGTGAATGAACTTAAAAATAAATATTTGCAGAGAGTGTGTAGCAAAAGCAGTAACTGAGTAGCTGAGGGATTCATAGCTCCATCGGCTGTATGAAATGGATGTATGAAACTTTGTTTCATTAAATTTCAGTACTTGTTAGTTAAAATAATAACAATTCGATCGTAAATACCGTAGGGAATCAGGTGCAAACGTATGATAAAAAAATCTTTGAATGCGCTAAACAGACACCCGTCTTAAGCCGACAAAAAAAGGGCGATGATCTTCTTCAGCTTACATGAAAGCTTTCGCTGTTAATAATTTTGCAAAGGTATTAAGCATGAAAATATTATCAAACAGTTGAGCATAAAATCAAAAAGATTGCTGTGAATAATTTTATATTATTAGAATACGATGCAGATCAGGGATATATTAATTTGGCCAAATCAGTTGAGTTTATCAATGTTAAAGTAAATTAAGTGAATTAATTCCAAGGGCACACTCGGGTGCAGCGAAGAGTGATATACCATATTGCTGCTAATCAAGGGCTTAAATACTTCATACCATCGTAAATACGTCGTTCTACCCATTTTGCGAACCTTCCGCTCTCAATCGCCTACCATTTACCGACACAGAAGACACAGGAACTTCCCGAAGTCTCTGCATTAAGCTCGTTGGAACTGCGCGAGTACTACCAGTGTGTATCGCATATGTGTACAGATTCGGGCAAACAGCTTTCAAGCTTTCAGCATGTACGCATACACACACAACACAAGCGCACGGCGAGATGTCGGTGTGTCTGCATGTGCATATGCGTTACGAGCCGCAGCAATCGCCACACTGTCTCGCAAGTCAAAAGCGGTATCTCCAAATTGGTAGTCATTTCTCGGTTCGTAGAAAGAAGCTAAAGTCATTATGGTTTCCATCGAAGCGATTTTACTGTATGCTGTTTGTGCGCGGTCTGTTTGTTAGTCTGATGTCCGAACACTCCTCTTATTATACATAAGTATAACCACCACACACACTCACACACAGACGTACCATAAAAGACTGGATGCCGCAACTTGTGGATGTTCAAATCGCAAAATACACAATGTGTTCCGCCTTCGTCATATATACACGTACACACACACACACACACACACACACACACACACACACACACGCGGATGCACCGCCGACTTTAATTTGATTTCGATTCAATGTGAAGTAAAACAAGAAAAAATAATATCCCTGGACTATCCCGATGTGCAATCATTTACGCCCCGCTTATACCAACTCAACGCGCGAAGGCTCCTCGCGCAACTCTCTCGTTAAAATCTTCTCGCCAAAGCTGCGCAAATGATGCTCGCTGGAAGGGAAGACTTGACGCTGATCGTTCTCACCTCGTCGACACTATAACGATGAACATGACTGTGTGTGTGTAGTGGTGTCGATGAGTCCACATCGCAGGCACAGTAGGAAAGCCAGCTAAATGTATACTACACAGTTATATAAATATTTTAACATATATACATTTTTGGATATATATAATTTGACAACGTAACGACAACCAATCTGGATTTTTCACTATTTTAAAATTGTATACTTTACCAATTTTTAAAAAGGTTTTTGGTCAATACATTAATTAATTAAGTTTTGTTTTTTATACTTTTTAATTATTATTAAGTTTAATTTAATTTTTTTGTCAATTTCTGAAAATTTAAATATATGTAAATCCTTGCTGTTGCTCCGATTAGCATGGAAATCGTTGCTGCCAGATTCCAACTGGGATGGCAGTTCAGTTTCAGCGGCAGACGAAAGTGTTTCGAGCACGTTTGTGTGTGGAGGAATTCAGTTGGATGCTGTTGTGCATGTGTGTGTGTGGGATGTATACTATCCTCGGGGTAAATACAACTCAACTTCTGAAATTAGTGTGTTACCCTTCAATAAATTGGCGGCTTGTTGCTTTCAAATATTTATTTCTTATAAAGAGATTCGCAACAGAGAAGAATCCGACAAAGGTAAACTAAACAGTGATAGCTTTTTATCATTTATGCAACCCGAACTCAATGAGCATCATTTAGTTTAATTTGCACAAACTAGTGCAATTTGTTTCTGGTCTGTCAACAACGAATCAGCTGCAGGATCTCACCTCGTTCTTCGCAATTAAGAATTGGTGCAAACACCAAGAGAGTCGCATTAATAATGAACAGAAAGATACTCTGTGATCAAGAATATCCTGTACTGAAGCTAAATGATGCTTTTAGTATGGGAAAAATCAGTAGTAAAGTTTTTTATAGGAGTCAAGAATATGTTTATATATATTTTTAAATCAAACTTGTCTCATATATGTGATTTAAACTGGAAAAACTTATAACGCAAACGAACTTGTGTGCAAACAAAATCTACAAGTAATTATTTAACTTATGCTTACTGTAACCGCATACATATATCCTTATAGCTTGTTATCCTGACTTAATATTCCCTTTTATTTACTGAAAGCAGGGTATTGTTAAAGTGTGCAAATCGAAGTTAAAGCTTTTAACTTAACAAGAAAAACCGGAAATCTTGCTAGCTGAAGCTTCTGCAGATCGTTTGCGTGGTAGCAATACAATTTCGACGCCATTTATTTAGTGTATGGCAAACATATTGATCTTAATGACTGACGGGCTTGGGTGAGATGCTAGTCAAAACAATGATTATTGCACAAAAGCTTAAACCAACCTCGAACTATGTTATATAGACAAATATAGAATAAAGTAGATAAATAGGTGAATCTGAAGATAAAGATAGATACAGAAGGTAGAGATCATAAATTCGATTATCTCTTACCGAACATCTGCACCACGCAAAACACTTATAACCTTTACGCCTCTCAAACAAAGAATGATATACACTTAAAAATTGGTACAGATCTTTGGGAAGAGTGTACCAACATAACAAACATAAAATCGATAATCGAAAATACGTTGCTCGCGATATTCTTAAGGTTACTATATTTTTGAAGCACACCTTTTGTTGTTCAACCTTTTATTTCTATATGCACTACCTTATCCCGGACACGCGGAAATCCGGACATTTAAATTTAATTTAATTTAATTTCAAACATTTAAATACTCTTCATTGCGTACTATTTATATTATATTTATTTTGATATTTCCATAATATTAAATATATATAATCGATATATAATAAGCAATAATTTGCATGGTTTAAACAAAAATCAATTATATTCGTTTGTATATTAAAATTTTAAAATTAACAAATGTACTTATCCAATAACTCGGCCTATCTCTTAATTATTCAGATTATCGAGAACATACTTTACCAAAAATAAAACGCAACAAACCACCCAATCTTCATGTATACAGGGTATTTTTCTTAGTTTTTCGACTTCGCAAGATCGTTTCTATGGATCTTCTGGAAATTATCGTTTTTAAACACTTCCCAAAAAGACGGAAAGTCAGAAAGGATCGATGAGGCCCCAATTAGTGAATCTTGAAGGTGCAACCTAACAAGCAACTGGATAGTCTGCTAGTTAGCTATGGCTAAACTGGCAGCCTACCTTTGAAGACCTGTACATTGTCATTGATAGCCTAAATGTCCACAGCCCACACAGCGTTGCATGGCCTCAGAGGTAAGGGTTGGGGTAGCTCTCCTGCCAAATTCTTGCATACTTCCCTCGGAACAGGCAGCCATCGCAACAGTCATCGCGGCAAACCCTTATTGTCTGTTAGCTTATTTACCCTATTCAAAAACGAGATCATTTCTTTCGTGATTGGTTGATCCGGTAGAAAATGGGAATGATGGACCAACTTTATCTGCGTTTGATTGTCCATAAGACAAACAAACACGCTCACAACGGTTTATATACAAAATCGATTGAATTAATCAAATAATAAAATAAAATAAAATAAAATAGCTATGCAGACATTATTAATAGCACTGTGTTTTTGAATTGTTTTTTTGTTTAACATTTTAACCCTTTTTAAGTGAAACTTTATTTAACCGAACGCGTTTGACAAATTTTAACTAGATTCCTCTCTTAACCAGCCATAAAAATAAATTTTATATACCCTTCTTAAGCTTTTATTGTAATATAAAATTTCATGCAGTTGTTTTTAGGTCTTGCCAATGTAATTTAAGACTTAAAAAAAATTATTTTTTTTTAAATTTAATATTTAAATTCTTACTATCATTTTTGTGTATATAGGTTTTTTCCAGTTTCATAATTTCAATAATATATTAAGTATAGTAAATATATATAAAATTAATATAATTATTATTAAACATAAGAATTAATATAGTTTATAACAGAAACATCACAAATTCTATATCTAAAAAATCTACAAGCAGAACACGCCAATAGAGATTTAAAATGCAATTGTTCAGCCAGATATCTGTCAAGTCCAACTATATAATTTTGATTTGCATTGACATGCATTTAGCATAAACAAGTTGAATAGTTTTAATCAAATAATCACCCCGATACTCGTTTTTCAACACGGAGCCAGGTCTCATTTATTTGATTCAATCATTGTGCTCTCCACTTGGATTCCATTGGGATTGGCCAACACTGGTCGATACACATAGCAAGTTTTGGCTCCACCCCCGAATTGGATTGGTGGTGGGAGTGAGAGAGACAACTGCCTGTGCGACAAGCGCGAGCATGCTGGCACCTGCCCGTCTCAGAAGCAATACTACCACTTGCTCTCTCCCTCTCTTGCCAGAGCATTGGTGAGCGTTGCGGTCGCAGCGAGCTGCCATTCATTAAAGCGAGTATGCCGAAGACATTCTTGTCAGTTGAAACGTCGAATCCGCCGAAAGAACATCGTTTGCCCCGAAGTGAGAAGAACTGTGAAGCGCTGTGAGAAAAGAGCCGACAGCCTCGCAATGCCACGACCATTAAAAGTTACTTACGGCGACCAGAAGCCGCCGTACTCATACATATCTTTGACGGCCATGGCCATAATGCATTCGCCGCAGAAAATGCTACCGCTGAGTGAAATCTATCGCTTCATAATGGACAAATTTCCCTATTATCGCAACAACATGCAGAAATGGCAGAACTCGCTGAGGCATAATTTAAGTTTCAACGACTGCTTCATTAAGGTGCCGCGCAACATCAGCAAGGCCGGCAAGGGCTCCTACTGGACGTTGCATCCCAAGGCGCTCGGCATGTTCGAGAACGGCAGTTTGCTGCGGCGACGCAAGCGTTTCCGCGTCAAGCAGCTCGAACAGGAGCACTTGAGCAGCGAGTTGGCGGCAATATCTAGATATTCAGGTAACTTGGGACACGACCAAATGCATTATCCGCCCACGGAATGGAGTCATATGAAAGAATTCCAAGAGACTGGCAGTTTGGCGTACAAGAAAACCATCACATCGCAGCACATAACGCATCCAACGACGGCTGTGACTGAATTCACAGATGAACTAGCACCAATACGTCCCAAGCGTGCATTCACAATCGAAAGTCTCATTGCCCCGGATAGAGGTAATACCCATGATGGAGGACTCAGTGCGAGGCAATCGATAGTAAATAGTCAATATATCGAAGATCTGGACCGAACGCCGGAGTACATTCGGACGCACTTTAATCAGCTGATGGCACATCACCAACACCAGCATCAGCAGCCGAACTATTTGCCATCGCTAACGCAGTGCTTATACAACCCGCAACACTCGCTAAATACCCTGTACATTTACCAGTACAAGCAGTTGCATGCATTGCGGGATCACTTCAATGGCCCGCTCTCAGTATTCTCATAATGACAAATTAATCGCAGTACTTTCGATTCTATGGACTTGACTCATTTTGTGATATTTTAGTTTTTTAATAAATTATGCATATTTTGTTACCACTAAATAAAAACATATATACTCACGTACAACAACAACTATGATGATTTGGTTTGCCCTCTACTGTAGCGTATTATCGTAGAGTGTAACTGTCCGTCGGATATGTGAAATTGGTTGTTAAGCCAAATTAACAAATCTGTTACTCATCGCGAAAATGCAAAACTTTCCTTTCGTTTATTCAACATAATTTATATTGCATCATTCCAAAGCATTCACCGAAAAATACCCTGTATTGCTAAAATGTGATAGGGCATCGCTAGTACGGGCTTCTCGTATTTTGGTTAATGATTGCTAGAAAACTTCAAAAAATATAAGAAAATTACAAATTCTGTTTATAAAAGTTTTAATCAAATAAATTAGAAAATGATTGCTTTTTGCTTCACATAATTTTCGATAATCAAAATTCCTGTACTCAATTTATTTTTGTGGTGTGCCCATACATATTGAACAACATTCATCGCAACAATTGACCATGAAATCAACCCAACGGCTTTTCACACAATCAGCTAATAAGGCAAAAAGTAATTTTAGTGTGCATTTTCTATAGCACAAAAGGTGCCAAAGGGAAATTTGAAGAAAGGTGTTTCTTAAATTTAAAAGTATTTGCGTGCGAATGATTTTCAGCGCGAGCAAACAGATTGTAAAGTTAATATTAAGTAGCTCTGATTCTACAAAGTTATTGTCAAAATGTCTTATTCGAACTAACAGATAATTTTTTAGTTTGTGGTAATGTCTATTTCCGGTACGTCGGGCTTCCACACTTACGATATGACTCTGGATTTTAAATAATGGATTCAAACTATTAAATTTGTATGAATACAGTTTATAAAAGATTTGTATTGATCTGGAAAGCTGAGCAATAAACTCATTCTGATTGTCAAAAAATTTATCACTTATTTCCAGAAAAGTTCCTAATATTAATTAATATTCCTAATATTCCTAAAATTAAAAACTACTTTGAATAAATCCAGACTGCTGTCGTCTTAATAAAGATTCATAAGTTATAAAACCCAAGGGTTTTGGGAACTCAATATCGAAGATTAAACATTTAATATTAAGGGTTTGGTAATATGATAAAGGGTAACTTCATTTAATTAAATAGATCTGTATGCCCTAATAACAGGTACACAGTCAAATAGGCAATTTTGTTTCTTAAATATAGTTTCACATCTACAAAGTCTTCTTATAAGGAGCGACTGTGCTTGAAATTCAGTAAACACCAAGTTTCTTACAGGTATGTATTTAATGCTTGAAATAGTGTTAGCCAAAAGGCCCCAGACAACTCACCTTTAGGTTAGTAGCTTCTTTGCTCAGTGTGATTTCTTTTGCTTCAGACAAAGCTCGGCCATTGCAAATAACGTGCTTTAACATACATACATATCGTATAAGCGTCTTGTTCTACCTACAAATTGTCGTGAAGACGTGTCCTGTTCGGGTGGTATTTAAGTGGCCGGTATAATTGCTACCAAACAACTTTAGACTCAGCCCCGGCCAACTCATCGGCAATCTCGTTGTCAGGGATACCAGTGTGAACAGTAAACCAACATATGGTTACCCAGCTACCACTTACCGGTTACAAGGCCCGAATGGCAGCATGACTATCTGTAAATATTTCATTGTCTTCATTTTTCTACAGTGCTAGGATAAGCGGGTGACTCGCTTTAATGGCGTCAGTCTAAAATCTTGTGAGTAACTGGCATATCTGTTGCTTGTGAGCAAACCTAATACGTTAACCATTGAGCAAACTGGGCCACTAAAGAAGTTAATCGTTTAAGCCATTTAGTAAAATTTTGCTGTAAATTCTAAAGACACAACTTCCATTACGACCTGCGGTTCTTCCGACGGCTTCCAAATATTTCCGCCTTGTGGATTGAGTAGACGAAATGTTTATTGAAAAATAGTAGTGCTTTTTCGTGGTGGCAAATGCATTTATTTATTTATTACGCTGTTTATAAGAGTATCAAATCAATTTATTATTTGCATTGTGTGTTCCATTAAAAGCCGATATACATATTCTACATATATGTATCTTTGTATGGTCTAAAAGAAATAGCCATAAATTCAAATTAACGGTACCAGTAGAAAAAATTTAATTCTTTTCAAAATCTTCTATAATTAGAATATTGCTGATTATTATTCCCCCTTTGTATTGAACGGTAATTCGTGTTCCTTGAATTGTTGAAGTTATTACGCTGCTGATAGTTAGGATCCTGGTTCCCTTGGTTGTATTGCCTATTGTAGTTATTTTGATTCGGTTGGTAGTATCCTAAAAGAACAGGAACATATCGAAGATATTCCGGATATAATCATTCTATTTCGGCATATACAAACATTTTAATAATTTACCTTGCGATTGCTGATAATTGTAGTTGACATTGTTTCTTCCATTATTTTGATAACCACCTTGTCCGTAACCACCTTGCCCGTAACCACCTTGTCCATTATCGTTCCTTGGTGTACGCATGCTAGATGAGACTAATCGCTGACCGCCAGCAGGAATATACGCCCTTTGTTGGCTGGCTCCAAAACCTTCGTGATTAGAAATCATGTATAATACGTAAGTTAAGATTTTTGCAGCGTTTGTTTTTACCGATTATGGGTCCGTTTTTGTTGGGATTGTCCGTGGGTATAACTTGCGGAGGGTCTACAGCATTGGGCAGCCTCTTGGCCAAGAAATTATAGCCCTCTTCATAGTACGGGTCCTTATACTGTACAGTTACCACGGTGTTATTATTGATATCCGATAATCCAGGTAAGGGCGATATCAAAGTGCTAAAAAAATACAATAAATTATTAACTAGTGTAATTTCCGTCTACTCACTTTTATAATGATCTTAGTTGATTATATTATATACGTACCCTTGCAGAGAAACGTTGCGATCAGATGATGAAATTGTACCGCTCATTCCATCCAATGATATGGGATTGTCCTCATTTTTTGATGTACCCGATGAATTGTAAAGTTTCTGAACAGTCTTGAAGTGAGGACTTAATTTACTTATATATAGATTATTATCCCCTCTTTTGTTACGTTTAACTGAAAATATGAAGAGACAAGAAATAACAAATATATACATTTTTGCTTGTGTAACTCTTGGTTTTAATCAACTGGAGAATAAGAAGAAAGCATTCGCATCATTTAAATCGGATCATAATATGATAATTATTGACCATTAAGCAATTTATACTGTATTATACTGTGCAAACAACCTGAAGCAATTAAACTGGCAAGAGGAATATGGTATGTTTATGCAAATATGACAAGCAGAGCTAGACAAGGTTACACGCAAGTTTTATTCATCTGCCAGATTGCGTTCTTCCCGGATGATCGTCGCACCCGCTACGGAGAGAACCCGTATGATATCAAGCGTGTTGCTGTAAATGTTGTCTTTTCTTTACATGCTTTTTAAATGCTCTTTCGTTCTACCCAAAACTAGGACGTAGGGTATTCCCATTCGAGCGGACTCTGCTTAAAAGACACTGCAATGGAATAGTAATAAGTTGAACTAACCTTCTTCGTCAGTAAGTTTGCTATGTAGAGGTTTAAGCGCCTTAAATAGCCTTTTCTCGTCAACAAATGGCAGTAATGCAACTCCTTGCCAAGCAAATTTTTTTCCGTTAAGATCTATTTTAAAATCCTCAGGATAAAAATCAATTATAGTTGAATCCTAGAAAGTGAGAAATAAAAAATACAAACAGGGATGTTAGTACCCCATGAATAGCTACAGTTGAGCTCTGAAAATATCGGACCAACAAGGCTTATGTATAAATATAGACAAAGATTAGCGATGCCAACTTACATCTGGCATATTTTCAATGGCGTCGACATTTAAAAACATGCAAAGGGTAATATTTTTGTTTAAAAGTATATTAAATGTGTTAGTCAATACTTAAAATGTCTTCCAAAAACCAAACGAAACTATCATGAAAAGTACATTGTACGTTATACACCTAACGTTACATTTACTAGATAGTAATATAGTTAGATTGAAGTAAGTAAAAGAATTTGAGCAGATAAAAATGTACTTACAGGATTGAACATTAACTCGGCCCACGGTCTGGGAACATGGGAGCTACTAGCTGCTGGAAAAACTCCCATCAATTGCTCTAACGGGTTGAACTAAAATTCAAAACAGAAAAACCCCAAAAAAATAAAATCTTATTATATGAAATTCTCTAATTTTAAGTAATTCTTACCGGAAGTGTTCCCGTCTCGAATGTCGTAGATAGTCCTTGTATATTTACAAAATCAGATGCAAATGGAGCGTAATGATAGGGGAAGTACCAGTTCCAAGAAGCACAGCCTTGGTAATAATACTTTAGGACCCAGCAGAGCCCCCGAACGTATTGAAGTGCGACAGCATAACGAAATTGTAGATTATCTGCTGACACATCGAATTTGGACTCGTAATATCTAGTTTTAAAGCCATCTTCCCATAGTCGAACTTCATCGTTGTCCTCTTCCTCATCTAAGTTAGCTTCGGAACTAGTCCGCTTGGTGGCACCCGATTCACTAGAGCCTAATCGCAATGCTGACGCTTCCTGCTTATAGTTCGAAATTAATTGGGATTTCGGTCCGTTTGCTCCAACTGCCGTCGGTCCGAAAACGGATTGCTCCAAGGCCTTGAAGTTTTTATTATTATCTCTTTTTTGTCTCGCCTTAAATTGCAGCTCCCTCTTTTGTCGGTCTTTGAATATCTGATCCTCAACATTTCCCAAATCTGTCATGATCATTTGAACCCTATCCAAATCAACGTCGCCAGAGTTGGTCAAATATCCTTTGGTTTTATAAACACATTTCTTGTATAGTTCAACCAATCGATCGACGGCTCCCTCGCGAATTTCCAAACTAGGCAAATGAGGCAAGAAATCATTGCCAACGAAAAAACACATGAATACCCAGTCGTCTAGGGCTCTTTCAAAATCGTATTCGAAAGGCAAGTTGGGCATCTGAAGTGTTTTTTTGAGATATTCTCTTAAGACACTCAGTCGAACAAATATGAATCGGACTTCTTTCCCAATAGGAACGTCGGGGGCAAAATTACCCGGATTTGAAGAAACTGCCCCAAGCCCCACACATTTGTCCATGTCGTGACCAAGCTGATTACAAACGTCACAAGGTCGTGGCTTGTTTGGAAGAAATTCCTCTCGAATTATAGTAAAGTTGGGCTCGTGTGTTGCCAGCCCAAGCATTATCAGATCTGCATCCGCACCGCAAAGGACATGATGGGTGTTGGGATCGTGGTCAGGTTGCGCTCTCTGCTTGCGAATATAGTCCATTATCTTATGCTCTCCCTCTCCAGGCACATTGGCATCCGACAATATGACTTTGATTCCCTTCCAAGCTGGATTATTACTCAGCCGATCGTGTATATAATAGTGTAGGCATTTACTCAATCGGTCCATAAACGGCGTTCCAGGGGTTATGCAGTTCGAGTCGAAGTGTTCGCCTTTTTCCTTTGGAGGTGGAAGCTTGCAACCTGCAAAAAGAAAGCAGTCAGTGCTTGTTCTCGCTCACGTTTGATTCACTTCGGTTAATCTAGCACTACTAATAACTCCCAAGTCTACAGGTGCTTGACCCGAGCATTACCACTTGATAGCCTTGATTCGCATGCAGTATATTGTGTATTGTTTTTACCTCGTATCAAAAGTTCCTCCCGGATTCTTTCAACTTCCAATCTCTTCTCTGTAGCTTCCTTCGCAGCCCGAAATCTTCGTGATCTCTGCTGGTTCATTTTGGCCCGGGGCGCGACTCCATCGATTGCCATGTACAGCAGCTTTCTGGGACGAACAATGCCAAAAAGCCTGTCAATGCATTCGAATATCGCCACCATCATCTCTTCCTCGTTTTTTGGCGCTGGCTTGTCCTCTGGATGCGTACACGGATGTATAATGCCGTTCATATCCAAATAGAGATTATCAAATTCGACGCCATTCGGATTTGGTAGGGTTGCGTCTTCGTAAATATTCTTCCCAGTTTCGGCATCTACTTGCTAAGGTGACATGTTTGTAATTAGAAGTAGACATGCATCTGGCAGATTAACTATACCTTGTTTTCGTTACACTCTATTATAACGCACGGATACTTTTTGCTTAACCATCGGAAGAATGCTGGAACTCCCATTTTAATAGTAATTAATATATTCCAACTTCACAAATGTGCTTTCTTCCTATCATGTGTACAGTGTACATATGTATGTATCTACATGTGTTACATACGCTAATCACAAACTTGAGATGAACCATTGATGAAATTATCGATAAATCGAAACTACCGGCTGTTTGTACTTAGTGCTGGAAGCTTGTTTTAGTCAAGTTTGCCTTTCTTCGCAATATTTGTCTTAGATAACTTAATATTGAACAATTTCAGTATGACAAAAAACTTGTTTTTTTTTTAAATATATATTACAATTATTTTTTTGTAAATTGGTAATTTTGATAGAATGACACAGCAGCGTTCGATAAATTAAACTGAAAAACAGTGTTTTTTTATATTTTTAAGTTTACTACAATATATAATGGTAAAAATATAATTTTCGTATTTTAATAAGTTATATCATAAATAATGTGTTGCATCAAAGCTTTTTTAAAAGAAATAAAAATTAGTTATCGGGAGTAACATATTAAAACTTATGACATTCATTCAATTACCAGTTTTATGTTAATTAATACACTTTTTTTAATAAAAAAAACATAATTATACAGAAAAACATGTTACATTATTCTTTAAGAGTTGTTTTTTGAAACAGCCAGAATTCTTAATTCAGTCACTTTCACATAAATTTGAACGTGTGAGTACTCCCTAATCGTATCGTGTACCAAAGAAAATTTCGATCATTTATTACGTGTAGGGTTACACTGTAATCGCCGGTATATTTTTAGGCTACGTGTCGATGTAGTTTTCGGGTGTCAAACCGTTTAAATGAAAAAAAATTAAAACTCACATTCAAAATGAATAGAGGTTCAAAAATATTAAATAGCAAGGTAGCTGGCTACAGCAGTCTTATAACGTTCGCAGTCCTACTAATTGCGTGGATTGCCGGATTTTCCTCTCGCCTGTTTGCCGTCATTCGATTCGAGTCAATTATACATGAGTTTGATCCATGGTTTAACTATCGAGCCACTGCCTACATGGTGGAGCATGGCTGGTACAAGTTCTTGAATTGGTTCGATGAGCGCGCTTGGTATCCGCTCGGTCGCATCGTCGGCGGCACCGTGTACCCTGGATTGATGATAACGTCCGGCAGCATCCACTACCTGCTGCACCTACTCAACATTCCAGTGCATATACGTGATATATGCGTTTTCCTGGCACCAGTCTTCAGCGGCCTCACATCGATATCCACCTATCTGCTGACCAAGGAGCTGTGGTCCCCCGGCGCGGGCCTCTTCGCAGCCAGTTTTATTGCGATTGTGCCCGGATACATAAGTCGTTCGGTGGCCGGATCCTACGACAACGAAGGCATTGCCATATTCGCCCTGCAGTTCACCTACTTCCTTTGGGTGCGATCTGTTAAGACCGGCTCCGTTTTCTGGTCGGCGGGTGCGGCCATCTCCTACTTCTACATGGTCTCTGCCTGGGGAGGATACGTGTTCATCATCAACCTGATTCCGCTGCATGTCTTTGTGCTGCTCATCATGGGACGCTATTCGCAGAGGCTGCTGACCAGCTACAGCACTTTCTACATCCTCGGACTGTTGTTCTCCATGCAAATACCGTTCGTTGGATTCCAGCCCATACGCACGAGTGAGCATATGGCAGCAATGGGCGTGTTCGTGCTGCTTATGGCAGTCGCCGCTTTGCGGCATTTGCAGTCTGTGCTGTCGCGCAACGAGTTCCGCAAACTATTCATTGTGGGAGGCCTGCTGGCAGCTGTGCTCGTCTTTATCGCCGTCGTTGTGCTGACGGTACTCGGCGTGGTGGCGCCATGGAGCGGACGGTTCTACTCCCTTTGGGATACTGGCTATGCGAAAATCCACATCCCAATTATAGCATCGGTGTCGGAGCATCAGCCGACCACCTGGTTCTCATTCTTCTTCGACTTGCACATTCTCGTGTGCGCGTTCCCAGTCGGACTCTGGTACAGCATCAAGCAAATCAACGATGAGCGCGTATTTGTCGTTCTCTACGCCATAAGTGCCGTATACTTTGCCGGCGTGATGGTTCGCCTGATGCTTACACTCACGCCCGTAGTGTGCATGCTCGCTGGAGTTGCGTTTTCTGGACTCTTGGACGTCTTCCTGCAGGAAGATTCATCAAAGCGATTGGCGAGCGTGCCAAGCGCTGTCCAGGAAAACGACGACCAAGATGAATTGCTGGAAAAGAAGAGTCTCTATGACAAGGTGAGTTTACTATGAAGAATGGAGAGTTTTCTAGATGCTTTCTATTTCAACTATTTAACTAATTGCGAACGATTTAATATTTTGCATATTCCATAGGCCGGAAAACTGAAGCACCGCACAAAGCACGATCCTTCGCATGAAAATGGAATCAGCTCGAACCTGAAGAGCATTGTCATTTTAGCCGTGTTGATGATCCTAATGATGTTTGCCGTGCACTGCACGTGGGTTACCAGCAATGCGTACTCAAGCCCCTCAATTGTGCTTGCCTTCCACAATAGCCAGGATGGGTAAGTGCATCCCGTACCCGTTGAAAATACCATCCGAAGTGCATGGTGTTATTTGAGTACCTGGTAAATTCTATAAGTTTTGATCTAGTCTAATATATATGATTTTTATTTCAGATCCCGCAACATTCTAGATGATTTCAGGGAGGCGTATTATTGGCTTTCGCAGAACACTGCTGATGACGCTCGCGTGATGTCTTGGTGGGACTATGGATATCAGATAGCTGGCATGGCCAACCGAACAACATTGGTTGACAATAATACATGGAACAATAGCCACATCGCGCTTGTTGGCAAAGCCATGTCGTCCACTGAGGAGAAATCGTATGAAATAATGACATCCTTGGATGTGGACTACGTGCTTGTCATATTTGGCGGTGTAATTGGTTATTCGGGCGATGATATCAACAAATTCCTTTGGATGGTTCGAATTGCCGAAGGCGAGCATCCGAAAGATATTAAGGAAAGCGATTTCTTTACCGATCGTGGAGAATTCAGAGTGGACGCCGAGGGTGCTCCAGCCCTACTCAATTGTCTAATGTACAAGCTCAGCTACTATCGCTTCGGAGACCTCAAGTTGGATTACAGGTGGGAGTGCGGTTATTCGCAATGTATTCGAGAATCTTAGCTGACACACTTTGCTCTTTCTCAGGGGTCCGTCTGGATACGATAGGACTCGCAATGCAGTTATAGGCAATAAGGACTTTGACTTGACGTATTTGGAGGAGGCCTACACCACAGAACACTGGCTGGTTCGCATCTACAGAGTTAAGAAGCCATTCGAGTTTAATCGACCATCCCTCAAGGCCAAAGAAAGAGTTGTTCCACCCACAAACTTTATCTCTAGGAAGGTAAGGAAGGCATGCACATAAATTGCAAAGCATATTCTACAAACCTGCCAAATTTCAGAACTTAAAACGACGAAAAGGATTAATTCGAAACCGACCAATAGTAATTAAAGGTAAAAGAACATTGAAGTAAAAACAATTACAAACTTATATAAACATTGTTCCACTTTAGAAATAAAAATTTGAAATAATAAACATGTGTAATATATATTTCATGTAATGCCTTCTGCTTAAAGCTTAAAGCAAACGAAAGTTATGTATATCTCAATTTGCATGATATTCAAAGCTTCAGATTGTACTTTGAAAGCCAACTTAGCCCCTCGGCGGTCGTTGTTTTTGGCTTGTATTCGCATCCAATCCAGTCTTGATAGCCAAAGGTTTCGATCGTTTTGAATATGTAATCGTAGTTCAATTCTCCAGGCGTGTCTGGCTCATTTCGGTGGGGAACCTGCGCAATTTGAAAGTGCCCAATGACATCGTTATGCTCCTCCAAAGTCTTGGTAAAGTTTCCAGAAATGTGTTGCAGATGGTATAAGTCAACCATTAGTTTAATATTCTCAGAGTTGAGTTCCTTTAAGACTTGTGAGGCTGCAAAAAAGATTCGTGAATATTCGGCATCTTATTACTCATACACTTCTTTTACCTTTAATGAATGAGTTCAAAAAATATCCTGGAATTACGTATCCATTAATGGGCTCAATGACGCCTATCAGATTGTTCGAACTCAGCAAATCGGAAGCCTTTTTCAAGTTTGAAATGTACGTTCTCAAGTGATCCGTCTCTGCACTCTTGCTGCCAATTGTGCCGGCCATCAAATGAATTCTGCAAAGACGGAGATATTTAATATGTTAGCTGAAACTCTCGCTTATTTGAAACTGCTTACTTTTTGCAGTTGGCAGCTTTGGCAAATGAAACGGTTTCATTTAATTGCTTCTCGAAGAGACTTTCTGCTCCTGGAATACTTGTAGAACCGAACTTCAGCTCATCCTTTGTTTTATCTGAAAATAATCAGTTCAATTTAATACAATATATTTTATTATATATATTTTTTAATAATATTACATAGTGAATTTGTTTACTTCGAAGTAAAATGATTATTTCAATGTCACAACGGTAACTGTGACAGCAATAATGTGACAGTGTGGTAAGTGCAAGGGAATAAGTCACAGGTACGCAGATATCGCTCAACTCTTATCTCTATTGCTTTCTAGAAGCATGACTGAAGTATGATCTTTAGCGCTTGCTTGATGACCTACAAACTACCTTTCTGAACAACAGTAGAAGTAAATTCATATTTTAATTTATATTTTAGCAATCGAAATGGAAAATAAGCTTAAAAGACATGAACTTATTAAGTTGAAATTCACATCTAACAGTTGGAATTATTATGTATTAAAATTAAATATTAAACCTAAACATTTCATATGTACGAATGTTTTGATGCAATACCCCTATTTGTACAATTATGTATGAATTTAAATAAGAAACTTGTGACTTACCGAATGCAATGTTTATCAGGCTGACCACGATGCCGGTGTCGTTTATGGCCTGCAAAGCCTCCTGCGTCTCTCCTTCTGGATATGGAATTTCGACGGCACGGAATCCATGTTGATGTGCTAATTTGATTCTCTCCGAAATACGTGTTGCTTTTTCCGTGAACAGAAAGTTTAAGTTTGCCGCAAACTTCAATGCCATGTCTGAAAGTCAACCTCCAGTTAGGAACTGCTAATAAATTTTTTGTAACACCTCTTTAAATAGTGATGAGAGACTGAGATTAATAATTGTAGATAGTATGTACATATGTATGTACATATGTACATAGGAATGAACATTCGTGAGAGATTGTTTTTGTTTATCTCTTCCAAACTAACATTTGTTTGTATGTATATGTACATATGCATTCATAAATGTACATCAGCAGCAAATACATATTTATATACATATGCATATTTATTTAAATAAAATTTAAATAAAATACATATATGAGTTATATTATTATAAAATACGAATGTATGTCTGCTGAAGTACTTATTTACAAATACATAAGTACTATATATGCTTTATCTTTTATGCTTTATATTTTACAAAAATGTTTAGGAAGCGGCCGCATTTTCTAGATAACACAATATACATATGTAGGTACATATATGTACATATACATATGAATATTCTTTTCCGAGCTCAAAGCTATTGTTCCTGACTTAATTATAGTGATTTGAAATATATTTTTTGTTCGATCAAAGTAAGGGAAACAAGCAAAAGAAGCTGCAGTTTAGCGCGCGCGTTAATAAGAATGGAAAAATGTTACGAATTCTAAAACAAAATACTAGAGCTTAGCGAATTATTAACAATTGCATTCTTGCTCTAACACATGCAGTTTTAAGCGTTACAAACAAAGACGTGACTGCGAAATCGGCCCTCTGCCGTTTCGCGCACCTAAAAAATTGTATCAATCGTGCAAGCCACTATTATAATTAAAAATTAGATTGGCAGAAAAGGATTTTCTAAGTTTTGTACTTTTCTGGAAATTCGCGCAAAATCCGTGGGTTGTTTCTGCGTAATGTTAACTATACTATTACCTAGTTTGGTAGCTCTAGCACTTAATAGTTGATTTTTTTTAAATAAATCGAAAAACGCGTTTGTCAATTTGCGGGGACATAGGCGTGGTAATGAAAGTTTGAAATAAACCTAATCTACGAAAGTGACACGAAAATCAATCGTGCAAATTTTGAGTATCTAGTCTGTGCGTTCATACAGACAGGCGGATAGACAATCAGATGTATATTCTAAATTATTGATCCGCATCAACAGCCATGTCCGTTTGTTTGTCCGCGCTTTGTGAATACGCACTAGTCTCTAATCTTAAAAAGTCCAAACAACTATTTGCAATAACATATTTTTCTAATAGAATATTCAAATAAAGTTAAAATATTATTTCAATATCTTATAGCTTCAAAGAACTACAATATTACATTTAATAGTGGATCAAGTCTGAAAACCTTATAGAACTTAGTAAAGTATTTAATAAATAACTTATAATAAATAATTATAATAATAGTCAAGTAAATGAAGCAACATTCGTACAAAATGTATGCAAAGGATTTTTAATTATTCCAAAAGAAAATAAAAGTATTATTGAAATTTCAGAGTGCTTTAATGTTGAAAAGATTTCACATATTCAATGTGTTCCTTTATTGGGAGGACAACGCTCACTTTCTCCTTCCTGCTCACTCAGCAAGAAGAGTACGCAAAATTAGAAGACGCTCTACAAATTTTACTCTCTCAAATTTTAAAATGAGTCAGAGTTACAGCTTCAGTTACGTCAGTTTTGGCGTAAGCTTTTAATTTAGAGCTAATAACATTTGTATGTTTTAAAATTATTTTCTACCACATACATATTTTCAACACGATTCACTTCAGTGAATGTAAAACATTTATAAAAAATAAATAAAATAGGTTTCAGTTCCTATCGTGTCATAGTAAAATTGATTTAATGTATTTGTGTTTTTGCTACTGTTGCGACGCTAACTTGTCGTGAGATGTATTCGAATAAAAAGTAAGTCTCGTATTTATCGATTGTAAAACTAGTTTATTGAACTAAACAGAACGGGAGCGTCACGAATTGTATGTGTATATACGGCCATTACTCCTTGTAAATGCTGTTGGTGATAAAATTTTGATGACATATTAAAATGTTTTCGAATTAAGCATTTGAAACTAGTACACATGATAATTTCGTTCTGAATTTACATTTTCCAAACTTCAAATTGTATCAATTATAATATATGTACGGACGTAGTCATTTGTTCTTTGTTTAGCAGAAGTGTGAAGTGTTAACGTAAAATAAATTTAGAAAATCAACATTCCGCTGTTGGCATTAGACATTGAGTATGTTTAGCATCAGTGAGCTGTGCTGCATGTTCTGCTGCCCGCCCTGCCCTGGACCGATTGCTGCCAAACTCGCTTTCCAGCCACCCGAGCCAACATATAAATTAACTCCAACTGATGACACAAACATCAAGTACAACTTACAGCTGTACGATCGTGCTGAATGGCAATACTCGGAACGTGAGAAATCGAAGATTGAGGCATTTTTTACCCGCACATCTCGTGGCAACTTGATCACCTGCACATATGTTCGCTGCAGCAAGAATGCCAAGTACACACTGCTCTTCTCCCATGGCAATGCAGTGGATTTGGGTCAAATGAGTAGCTTTTATCTCACTCTCGGCTCGCAGATCAATTGCAACATATTTGGCTATGATTATTCGGGCTATGGCATGAGCGGCGGAAAGCCCTCGGAGAAAAACTTGTATGCAGATATCGAGGCAGCTTGGCAAGCAATGCGAACAAGGTAAAGCGAAACTCCCCTGCGCTGTTATTAAGCATTTTCTGATTCGTATTTCATTTTATTTACTTAAAGGCTTAATATTAGTCCAGAAACCATAATATTATATGGCCAAAGCATAGGAACCGTTCCAACTGTCGATCTTGCATCCCGGCACGAAGTCGGCGCAGTAATACTTCATTCACCGTTAATGTCTGGCCTTAGAGTTGTGTTTAGAAACACAAAGAGAACGTGGTTTTTCGATGCTTTTCCAAGGTAAAAGAACAATTATAATAATTATGCGTATGCATTTGAGACAAATCTTTCTCTTTTCAGTATTGATAAGGTCGCTAAAGTTAAGTCGCCCGTTTTGGTTATACATGGAACTGACGACGAGGTCATTGACTTCTCTCATGGAATTGGCATCTACGAGCGTTGTCCTAAAACCGTGGAACCCTTTTGGGTAGAGGTAATTTCTGGCAACATAAAAATCGACGACTCTATACTATTAACACTGTCACGTTCTATACGTTGATCTGCTATAGATTGAAAAATATAATATTGTAGATTTAGTTGTAGTGTTTAAGTATGCAGAAAAGTAAAGTTCACTTAAGCATATCGTATAGGGTATCTGTTTTCAATACGCGCATGCCTTTATGTTTATTTAGTAGTACATGTGATTATAGTAAATTCCAATTGTTTTCTCTTCCACAGGGCGCTGGCCATAACGATGTCGAATTACATCCCCACTACTATGAACGATTGCGCAAATTTCTGTCGGTGGAGTTGATTAAATGACAATTAAAGAACAATGCTGATGGAGGCGTGCGTAACAGTACTTCGGATGGCGCGACTAACTCTAACATTATCGCACCTAGTTTGAAATATAGTCAAAAACCTCAAACGGCCTCTACGACAGCGACAGAACCATTATCTAACAACAAGAATACAAAGCAAGATGACAACGATGGTTAGTAACAAACAAACGCTATTTTATAGTTTGCATATATATTCTATTATACTTATCAAGAATCAAATGTTCTCTTCGAGATAGATCGGTTGATCGCACCGTAGAGCGAAAAAGAAACTAACCAAAATATACCTACCATACACCTCTGCCAACAGTACGTGCATATTTAAGACGAATCATACAATTGTCATCCAATCTATTTGGAATTTTCCGCTAGCCTCTGTTCTAATGTTATTGCATCTAGGAACTGTATCGGCTATTAGCTATTATTGACTGAACTAACAAATTTATGGAAAAGAGGCGAGTTTAATTATTTGTAACACATAAAAAACGTACAGGGAAGTCCACTCGT
Organism: Zaprionus bogoriensis; assembly: GCA_035046045.1. Taxonomy (NCBI): domain Eukaryota; kingdom Metazoa; phylum Arthropoda; class Insecta; order Diptera; family Drosophilidae; genus Zaprionus; species Zaprionus bogoriensis. Next base: position 1,312,577 of record JAWNOI010000222.1, read on the forward strand.
CGGGACTCTGCTCTATATAAATAAAAAAGTTTCTTGAATAATTATTCTGTGTTTATTATCCGATTGTATTGCATAGATGTAGATTAGGTGGGACTTATTCCCAATTCGCGGGCGAATTTGTTCGGTTCACTTTAAAAGTGAAATTCTGTGTTTCCTTTCTGTTATCTTTTCAGTGAAATAATTAATTATATGAAAACCTGTACAATAAAAGGTATAAATAAGGACGTTAAAAAATACCATGATCTATGAATTATGGAAAGAGTTAACTTTAATATAGATCTATATTTGATTTATTACCATTCTGCTGCGAATCGAGGATGATGTGGTAATAAATTTGCAAGTCAGTTTGTCCTAAAACAATTAGATATAGAATATAGAATTTCTCAGACGCTTTACTCGATTATGTCTTGCTTTTCATACAGCTTCAGTTTCCGATCGATTGATTTAGAAAAAACGTTTTAACAAATTAGCTCTAAAGTGCCTTCATTTCCCAATTTTTTATACGAGCAGTACATACAACGTTAGAAGAATCTTACAAAATCGCTAAACGTGCTTCTTTTTGAATAAAACTATTTAATTTCTGATTAAATTTTTGTATTGGCCTGCTGATCACGTGTCGGGTTCTCGACCGAAACTTTCATTTGTTTGTTGTTTAATAAATGTTACTTCTTTGCAGGTGTATCAGCGTCCAGCTCGATTTCAATTAAAGATCTCGCAGAGAAATTTCTCTAGCAAAAAAAATCGGGCTTAACATCCACAGCCCAGCAAACATCTTCACCGTTAAATACTAATTATTCAAAAGGATATGAAAACACAGGTTCAAAAAAACTAGAAGATACGATTGTGACCACTTCAAAGCAATTAGTCAATGCCGCACCAACACTTCCTGTGCATTCTCCCCACTCGCCAGTGCACCCAAACTCATATCCCAACATCCAGAAGAATAAACTCTCTGGACGTTATATAAATAATAAAAGAGAATCTGACAGCAAATCACTTAAAAACAAACAATGGACTGGGGATAATAAGAATAATTTGAGTGAACGGGAAGTATTTCCAACGTCTCCGTTAGGCAAATCTTGTAATTGTGTTAAATCGCCGAACTATGATAAGACAATAATCCATAAAGAGAAATGTTTAGATCTTAGACACATTTCCACAAAAAATATTATCCTTAAAGACCGGGCTTTCAATATCCCAAAATCTGTGCATGGCAGCTCGCAAAACGGCAAGGAACAAATTGTCGAGAATTCACTGCTCATACCAACAGGATCTTTCGAAAAAACGTCAACTGAAGCAAGCTTAAAGAAAACAGTAAGAAAGTCTCCAGTTTGTCAAAAAATGCAATATGAGAAGGCAAATATTAATCTGAACGACAAGCCGCAACGACAAAGCTATCTTTCAGCCCAAGACAATCAAAATAGACGGCCCCGTACGTTTACAGTTAGTAAGTCGGAGCAGACATCGCCAAATAATATTGATCCTAAAAACATGAATTTTAAATTTGAGAAAAATAAAAGGAGTACAGGCTCATTGCTTTATGTTTCGTCGATGGATCCATGGACAAAGAAAAACAATGTTCAAATAAATAGAGCTAATGAAATGGACACAAATCCAACAGATCCATGGATTAGGCGTTCTACTGAATCTTACGTACCAAAATTAAGGCCGGAAATCAAACACAACAATTCTTTTTCTTGCACGAGAACATTTTTCTTATCGGATGCAAAGAGAGACACAAATCACTTGCAGCCAGAGCTCTATAGCTATGCAAACTCCAGAAACGAAGAATCTGTGTACTCTGCTCCTCCATCACCGCATTTTCTGAACATGTCTACGGACTGCTCGTTAATTCGTTCACCCAAGAAAGCTTTACAAACCAAGTCTGCCAGTTTCTCGCCCGCTAGGGGTAAACATTTACAAAATCCTTTTGGAGATGTTTGCGATGACAATATTACGAAATCTTCTTTTCAAACAAATTATCAAAACGCTCCAGAGCAATCGGAGCACAACATAGAGAATGCAAACTGTAACCTTCTGCACGTGAACAGCTCCAAAATATTACAGAATAGACATAGCTTTTCGTCGATAGCACAACAGTCAAAGGAAGAGCTTCAATTAAATATCCGCCGTCTGTCTGAGCAAATGGGTCAAATGTCGCTTCAAAAGATTGTACAGTTATCGTTAAGCGATTGCAATGTGAACAATAAAGGGAAATTAATGCCAACTCTCGAACAGCAGCCAGAAACCATAGACTCTCTGGCCACACATGGAACCGAGAAGAAGGATCACAAGGACACGTCAAAGAGTAAGGCTATCGCTAACTCATCGCAGCACAATTCTAAAGTTTCGACGGTTTTCGGCAAAAAAACAAAAGTATATGCTAGCTATCAGAAGCCGAATCCAATGCAAGAAACCACCTGTTAAAATTTGTTCAAACCTTAACGTTGGAAACGTGGATATTTGTAATATAATATTCAAATCTAGAAGGGTTACTTAAGTATACAAACAGAATAAAATAAATTTGTGCTAGCAGCTTTTAATTTAAGTTCTACAGTATACATGCATTTATATTAAAGAATAGGATTATTCCCAATATACAAACGTATTATTTTAAGTTTTAAGCTTAAATAAAATTCAAAACATACACAGGACATATTTTCTAATGTAGATTTTCAGTTCATTGTATTCACGTAATTTTTGTAAATTCATAATTGATCGTAATAAACTCATAAATAAATAACTTTGAAATTTCAGTCACTAACCATAAGTTTCAGAAGGGTCTATCAAGTTGATTACAAATAACGATCTAAAGACTTTTTTGCATGTATGTATAGTGCGAGAGATGAAATCATTCAAATCTAGTTAATATATACCTCGGAGTCCTAACCCGTTACACATTCGAAAAGTTTTGCATGCGATGCAATACACCTGCTGTATCGATGTGTGTAATATCGATAGCTTACAGCTGATATCAGCAGCAGCCGAAAATAATAAATTGAAAGGAAGCATAAATAAATATAGGCTAAACCTGTTTCGCTGCACTTACAAATTTTTTAAATTCAACTTCATTTTCATCTTTAAAAGTGTTTTAATAATTTTATTATATTTTATCGATAACTTACAGCTGATATCAGCAGCAGGCGAAAATAATGCACTGAAAGGAAGCATAAATAAATATAGGCTAAACCTGTTTCGCTGGATTTACCAACTTTTTAAATTTAACTTAATTTTCATCTTTAAATATTTATTGTTTTTAATTATCATTTTTTAAATAGTAGAAATTGATAGTAAAATCACTGTGAAAACACAGTTGTATTAGCGATAAATATTTATAAAGGTCTCGTTCAGAGCATATTGTTTATGCTATCGATATTTTTTGCCATCACTAAGTGTAAACAAATATTGTTTCGAGATGTCCCAAAGTGCTGAATTGTTGAAATCTAATTGCAAAATACGCAAAAAAACTGAGTTAAATAGCAAATTTACCAAAGTAAATTCGCCCTTGGCAAAATATCCTTTTGAAACAAAATCTTTTTGTGAATAGCTTATATATTAATGTATTTTGTTTTCATTCTATGCATGCACGAGTATCTACAGGACTTTTAATATTTTTTTAACACTTCAGAACGTTTGGTTTCCTTAACTAATGCTTAACGTATGACGCTGCCGGCAATTTGTCGTGCATTTTGTGCAGAATACCTATAAAGCCAAGCATATGGAAAGTGCACTTGAACTCAAAGCAGCATAAGCAGTTTGTGGAACTCGCGAAGCAACAGCGAACCGAAAATGAGAGTGCCCCAAAGCCGGTTGCCGCAAAGAAGGAGCAGGTCCAACAGAAAGCCCCGAAAATTGCCGAAAAAACTGAGGTAGAGCCCATTAGCGTGGTAAACACTACACCTTTAAATGCGAATGGAAACCAAGCAAGTACGCCGAATGAGCTACCGGAGAAGTTCTTCGATCAAGACAAGTCTGCAAAGAATAACGCAAGCGACGCAGACGCAGATGCGGAGTGGCAAAAATTTCAGCGGGAAATAAGAGAAGCCGCAACAATATCCAACATTATTGTAGCTGAGGAGCAGGACAACCTAAACATTAAAAGACATTTAAAGGAAATAGACGAGCAAATGGAGAACTGGAAGAAATTTGTAAAAATGAATAATAAGAAAGATATTCTCCTTAATAAGAAACGTAGAGTTCACAAACTAATTGAGCAGGAGATTGAGTCTAGTTCCAGTGAAGACGAGAAGGGTGTAGATGACTTAATGGATTGGAGAACTAAGAGCGTTAATAAATAACTGATGCTTTATTAATAAATTATAATGTTAATAAAGCAGTCTGCGTTTGTTATACAAATAAAATATTTACTAGGATTAAAAAAATCTTTGTAAGTGAACTCTAACAGGAAATGAAGTGGGCGTAAAATTCGGATTGTGAAGAAAATTAAGTACTGTTATTATTATTATGGAAAATAACTTAAGACGATGTAGCCCTGATATCTATAAATATTCGATTATTTTATACTGATGAATCGAGCAGTCTCTTACATATCGAAAGAAATGTATGTTTTGTCATCACTAATCATTAATCGAGCAAACTGTCATTTGCCATTGTATGGAAAATAAGTTTAGTTTAGTTTAGAGTTTTAGTGTATTGAAAATAAGTTCAGAATAATTCATTTTCAAAGTAGCAGGAAATAAATAGTTTTGAAAACATAAAAGGTCTAATCTCTGGTTTACCAGAGTATGTATACTTACACATGTACAAAAACGTGCATATGTATGTATTCATTTTCGTCCTTAATAAGCCTAAAAGTATACACACAAATTTTCAGATAATAACACTAAATACATACTTGCTGTGTGTTACGTATTTGTATCTAATGAAATTTATATTAAGTATTTAAGTATATAATAATTATGCAAAGTGCTTAAGTATGAATATGAATATAATACCTAGATAAAAGACTTATGTACATAGGCTACATAGGTACATATACGCAAATATGTACATATTTACACACATACTTGATTACGTATCCGTTCTTTAAATATATTATTGAGGTTTTACCGTGTGTAGATTTACACATACTAATAATTTATCAAAGATTGATGTAAGCGCATCAATATATTCACTAGAAGTAACAATTTTAATTTTTATTAAGTGCATGCAAATAATTTTAATTAATATAAATTATAAATATAAATTAATATAAATGGATATTTTTCGGTGAAGTTCTTTGAACTGTTAAATATCCATAAGTCTTGTTACCTATGCGTACTTCCCAAAAGTCTTCGACTTAACACTGTAACATTGTTAGAGACTGTTCAAATGCAGAGTCCCAGTGAGGTTGTTCCCGCTGGGACGAAGTAAAACGTGAGAAATAGCGGCGAAAATCCCAAAATGTTAATTGTGTGATCAGGGATTGTAAGTTTATGAGTGAGCGTATTGTGTAGGCATTTGAAAATAGTAAAAATAGCAAATTTATTGACAAATTGGACACAAAATTAGGTCTGCCGTGTTTTTTGCTTTCAGAACAAAAATAGGTCCTGGCATTTTGTATACCATTTACCCTTGATATATGGTGGATAACAGTATATTAACTTTATGCAGATGGTTGCGTCGTAGGCCATATAAAGTAAATATATTCTTTATCAGCATCAATGGAAATAAGTGAAGAAATTTACAGTCGAGTGCACTCGATAGTAAGATATCATAAGATACCTTTGGCTGTAAAAAATAATTCTTAATATTAATTACTTTTATTCGGCGAACTAATACAATTTTCTAAGTCAAATACACATGCATTGACGTTAATGGTACATGCCGACTGCACGCTGACTGTACGATGACTGCTGCTCTGCTGCCGTATGAGAAACTTCTCGCGCCTATAACTTCTGTGTTTATTGTCCGATCAGATTTAAATTTATAGGGCTGGCCAGTATTATTATTATCTACAATAATACGCTAAAAAAATATTGTAACTTTTCTACTTTTCCTATAATTCGATTTATCGATTTACAAAATCAATTTCTGGAGCGTTGGGCCTGGCATCCAAAAATTGAAAATCCGCATTAATAGCAAATTTGGTTCTTCTAGTTTTTCTGGCGTCCTTATAATTAAAAAAAATTCGTTTTATGGGGACGGTGGGCGTGGCATCCAAAAGTCTAAAATCCTACTTCTGCATAATGTTTCAAGACACCCTCCCACCAAGTTTTTTGCTTTTATCTCTAATTGTCATTAAAATATTTGCAAAAAATCGAAAAACGCATTTATCGATTTGTGGAGGCGGTGGGTGTGGCACAGCAAGCTTGAGATAAACTTATGTGTATTGAATACACGCACACTCCCACCAAGTGGTGTCTTGAGCTCTTTTAATATCTGAGATCTGTGTGTTCATACAGACGGATCTGATCAAGAATATATATGTATACTTTGTATGTTCTGCCACGGCTCCTTCTCCCTGTTACATACAGTAAATGTGGTCATATAAACACAAATTTCAGATATTAGAAGAGCTATAGACACCAAGTTTGGTTAGAGGATTCGTGTATCCGTAGACAGATAAAGCTCATTTCAAACTTTAGGTGCCGCGCACACTGCCTCCATAAAAGCGTTTTTAGATTTTTTGCTAACTATAATAGAAGCAAGAAACACCAAATGTGTTAACAAGGTCTCTGGTAGCATTGTGCATTGTGCATGAATGTCCATTTTCAACTTATGGATGTTATGCACACCGTCCCTATAAATCGATTTTTTCGAATCATAACCAGAGCTCGCTAAAACCTGTCGACCGTTTTTCTTCTTGCGCTCTCTTTGCGAGTACAACCGTAAAAGTTCATACGGTCAATCTCTCACTCCAAGCAAGAGACTCTTGCTGTTTTCATTTATGTTTTGTGTTGAGCGCTTTTCGTTGGGCACTTTTTACTTCGGTCTTTCAATGAGCAGTGTGCAAAAAGCGGAACGAGAAACGCTCGCACAAAGAGAGACAGCAAAACACCAATTGACCGACGCTTGCCTATGCGTGTGAATGTATACCAATGCATACTTAAAAGACCGGAGACCGGCAAAATGGTCTTAGAACAACCAAAGCAAAACAAAATAGAAACAAGTGAAGAAAGCTACAGTCGAGTGCACTCGACAGTAAGATACCATTTACCTTTCGCTGTTAAAAACTAATTCTTAATATTAATTACTTTTATTCGGCGAATAACAACGCATCGCATATTTTCGAGGACAAATTCACATGCATTGACGCTAATGGCACATGCCGACTGCACACTGACTACACGACGACTATGCGTGCGCAGTCGGCGTGCGCAGTCGGCGTCGGCGTCGGCGTCGGCGTCGGGCCTCTACTGCTGTGAGTGAAACTTCTCGTGCCTATAACTTCTGTGTTTATTGTCTGATCGGATTGAAATTTATAGGGTAGATCTGTACTATGGTAAGCTACAAGAGTGTTAAAAAAAAGTTTTGTTATTTCCCTACTTTTCTTAAAATGCAATAGTGTGGGGGCGGTGGGCGTGGCATCCAAAAGTTGAAAATCAAACATTCTCCGTTATGTTACCAGGCACCTTACTTTCAAATTTGGCGCTTCTAGCTTTTCTAGTTTTTTTTTAAACTATAAAAATGTGTTTTTTAGAGGCGGTGGGCGTGGCATCCAAAATTCTAAAATCCAACTTCTGCATAATGTTGCAAGACACCCTCCTACCAAATTTGGTGCGTTTATCTCTTTTCGTTATTGAATTATTTGGAAAAAATCGAAATACGCATTTATCGATTTGCGGAGGCAGTGGGCGTGGCACATCAAGTTTGAAATAAACTTCTTGTGTGTATTGAATACACGCACACTCCCACCAAGTCTGGTGCCTCTAGCTCTTTTAATAGCTGAGATCTGTGTGTTCATACAGACGGACAGACGGACAGACAGACGGACATGACCAAATCGACTCGGCTATTGATGCTGATCAAGAATATATATACTTTGTATGGTCTGCCACGCCTCCTTCTGCCTGTTACATACATTTGCACAAAGTTAATATACCATTTTTTACCCATTTTCAATGGGTAAATGGTATAAAAAGCGGTTACGCTCTGAGCGCGAGCAAACTCATATACGAACCCATACGTCGGTTGCTCTATTAGTCTTTTCGTAAAGAGTCAGGAAAAAACAGTTTTTTCCAGACAACGAGAAATGGCCGACCGTTTTTTGCAAGCTCTCATTATAACAGAAGTAGTAAAACTAGAAGTGGCAATTTTTGGTAGGAAGGTCCTTGGTAAAATTTCGTCAAAGACAGATATTCAAGTATAAAATAAATACCGTATAAATTTCAACCCGATCGGACAATTAACACAGAAGTTACGGGCAACACAGCAGAGGGCCGGCGTTTATGCTTACGTTAACTGTATGTGTACTTGTGCATGTGAGCATCAGTGAGCGTCAGTATACCCGCGTTTGACTGTAAAGAAGTACAATGCGGCGCGTTGTTTTGAGCTTGTAAAATATAAGTGTTTTAAATTAAGAATTATTTTTAATGGCCAAATGGTACCTTACTGATAAACGTGTTCTTCTTCTTCTTCTTTTACTTATTGCACCTTCAAGCTATGCTTAACGGGTATTTTTAATGACAGAGTCGAATTATTTATAATGATTTAGTTGATGTCACTTCCATAATTGGTTTGCAACTACTGACTATACTATATCAAGAGCATCTTTCCGTGAGCTGTTTACAACTTAAAATAGAAGTGCATTAATTTGTTAGGTTTTGGATTAAATAAATAAGAGTGTTGCTATTAGTGTCGACATATTAATTGTGTTATAACAGCAAATGCAATGGTGCTTGATTATGTATTTCGTTGGCGAATCTTTTCTAAAAAATATGTTATTTGAAATTCCGCAATTTGCAAAAAATTTTTTTTAACAAAACAACCATATCAATGAGCACGTATAATTTTCATATCTCTTCAGAATTTAAAATATGCTTCGTATTCCGGAAGATGATTTTAATGAGGACAGCAAAGCTCCTCCTCAAATGGAGAAAGTAAATCATAAAGATATAACTGGCAAGGCAAGATACCATTTGCCAGAATCCCCAGAAGCCTGTCCAGATACGCTGAAGAATAATTGTTTTCAAAAAGGCGTTTTCATTAACAATTCCTTATCATACGCAACTCATATCATAAAGTCTAGTTCACCTGCTTCTAGCACAGAGGAAGCATCAGGAGTATTTAGTCCTGAGTTTGGAAACCAAATACAATTAGCACAAACTCAACAAATGCATACAATGCCACCGAATGGGGACATGAACTTTTATAATTTTCCCGATTTTATTTCTGATCAAGAGAAGAACATTTTATCTGATACTGAAAAGCTGCTTAGATCAAAAGAGAACGATTTATATGGCAGCGAATATAATCACATACACGATGTTTTTGCCGTGCGAAAATATTATCACCCATTATTTGCTCACGGAATATGTCGTTGGCCTGGTTGTGAAATGGATCTGGAAGATATTGCCTCTTTCGTTAAGTACGTATTGAGTTATTTAAATGATTACAAGACAATTGTTTTTATAATAGCCAACTGGTAATTTTATGATATATATCTATCAAAAATTGTTATTTCGATGAAAGTGAATTATGGTTTTAGTAAGTAATAATTCGACGATATCTTGACTTGCCTTTTTAAAGAAACTTATCGATATTTCCAACTTTCGATTTAATTGGGTGCTTATCGATATTAGCTTTCGAATGTGGCGCCGAAGTGAGTTTAAAAATTTGGATCACAAAGCTACATAAAATAGGTCAAGATTACTTTCTTTACGCACTTATATAAACACAGTACGTTGCTGTGGTGGTCAGGTTCGAAGCTAGCAATTAAAAAAAAGCATTTCCAGTTGAAAAGCTGTTGATTTTTATAAAAAGCTTGAAGGTTACAAGGGGTACAGTATGTTCAAAAAATGGGTAGTAAGGTAAAATTATAAAAAGAGAATTATCAGAAAATTGCAAAACAGAAACACAAGTCGAAAGCTATGGAAATTTAGGTATTAATATTATGAATATTAATAAACATAAATATACATAAATTCAAGAAGGTTCTCCTCATTATAGACATCTAAATTCTGAACATGGATTAGATGATCGATCTACAGCTCAAGCGAGGGTGCAAATGCAGGTCGTGTCTCAATTGGAATCTCACCTGCAAAAAGAAAGAGATCGCTTGCAAGCTATGATGCATCATTTATATCTTTCTAAACAGTTACTATCACCAACGAAATTGGAGCGAAAGGTATTTCAAGTAATTCAATATGTTTCAGTTTTTATAAATTATTGCTGAACATCTCTTTATAGGATGTGACAGGAAACGACATCAATTTTTGCAGCGGAACGACTCCAATTGTAATAAATAACGTTGCTCGCGGTCTTTATCGGCCACATTCACCAGCTTCAGTAAATCTGCCAGTGGTTAATTCATCCAGTTTATCTGCTATAAAAAAAAGAAATCATGAGAAAAACACTTTTTCCGTAACTGGTGGTAAGCTTTATAGTAGACTCTAAAGTGTTAAATTTCAATATTCCCAAATATATGTGTTGTATCAATATCTATTTATTAAATCAAATTTCTATCTAGGTCTACCGTATATGCTTGAAAGAGCTGGACTTGATGTTCAACACGGTGAGTAAGGTATTGAAATAACTCAGAACATAAAATAAATGGAATATCATAACTAATCAATAATTTTAATGTTTGCGGATAGCCTTATGATATTTTTTTATTTATTGTATTTTTACAGAGATTCAGAGAAATAGGGAGTTTTATAAAAACGCCGATGTTCGTCCCCCATTCACCTATGCTTCACTTATTCGACAAGTAAGCAAATTAATTTAAGAGAATCCTTTTTCTACTTTCGCATGATAAAATTTAATTCAATTCTAGGCTATTATTGATTCTCCAGACAAGCAGTTGACCTTAAATGAAATATATAATTGGTTCCAAAATACGTTTTGTTATTTTCGGAGAAATGCGGCCACATGGAAGGTATTTCTAGAAATAATTTTTTAACATCAGTATAAAAAATAAGTATATTACTTCAGTATATTTGGTATACGAGACTCGAAAACAATTAGGCATAGGCACATTTTATTTATTTGTTATCAGATTGTGCACATCTGGTATAGGGTATCTTACAGGCAAGTGAGATTGATAGTATCTTTTGTTATCATATACATATTATAAATGGTTTCCTTTCTCTTGGATAAGGTCAACCAAGGCCTAAGAAGGAATAGGAATAGATTCGCTCTAGATTGTATAGTCCAGAATTCGTCCAGTTCGTCCGTCAGTTCGATTATGCGATATTTTTTTTTCCAAAATTCTTCGAATATGTCGCCAGTCTGTTCGTTTGCGTGCGTCAATATTGCATTATGACAGCTTGGGCATAATGATTTGAAATATTTGGTCTACAGAGAATATTTGTTAGAAGAAGGCTTTGGTTTGTAATTTTTTTTTTATCCGCCTGTTTCCAGTATTATCAAAAAATCGGGCGAGTATGTATATGAAGTTAGATATGAGATGAGATTCAAATACCAATATTGCTTGAATTAATATGTGCTTGGTCTTATGCAAATCCCTAGAATGCCGTTCGCCATAATCTGTCCCTTCATAAGTGTTTCATGCGAGTTGAAAATGTTAAAGGTGCCGTTTGGACGGTGGATGAAATTGAATTCTACAAGAGAAGGCCACAAAGAACGGCTGCTATTGCTAATAATCTTGCGAGTGTCAAAAATTCGCCGGACAATAATTTTTATATTGCATTAAATTTTGGGTATGTGGGAGATCAGCTAAGTGAAATATTACTTTTTTCCGATCCTAATAATTATTAGAGAGTGCTTTAATACTATTTACACCCGATGTTGACCTAGAATAAGTTTATTATTATTCTCTAAGCCCATCGCGATATTTATCTCTAGCTGAGAAATTCATAAGCATTTGAATAATATCAGTTTCAGACATATTCGTTAAAATGCAGGTGTTTATTGAAATAAATGCCATGAAACCTAGGAAAATAGTAAATTTTCCTCGTTTAAGAAACGTGTTTTACTGTGATTCTGTGCATATTTACTGTGATTTCAAAAACTAATACATATTATTACTAGTGGTGTATAGAGTGAATGAAATTATAGTGTTTTACTAATTAATACCAAGTTTGAGCAAAATAAGTGCAAGCTACAGTGATGACAGAAGGTCGTTGTGGGCTGCCCCGACTGATGATTTAAAACAAATTGATACTTAGACGTTTCAGAGGGACTTTACTTCGAGTGGAAGAGAAAAAATCAAATGCTCCGGTATTTCGATCGTCATTAACATCATGTGGAGAATAAGGGACTGAAAAGAATTAACAGTGATGTACATACCATATACTATATCACTTTGTTTTCCGCATGAATGGAATCATCGCATTGTTGCAAAACAATCAGATGTAAAAATGTGGCTTAATTTTAAGCTTATTTTAATAAAAAATTCAATAAAATGTCGATTTTATTTTCATATATTTATACAAATTAAGCTTAAGGTTTATGTATGTGTCTGTCCGCATATCTGTGTCTCCGTTTGTCCGTCCGAAGGCTTTATAAACAGCAGAAATTACATTTTTCAAGCAAAGCTAAAGCATTCTACAAGGACCTATGTATATGTATAACGTTAGTTGGTTAACGTCCCTATAGGCATAGTTAACCTTGAAGATCATTTAGGCGTTTATACAACGAATAATTGTGCGTGTGCGTGTAAGTATCTGTGCGTAGATAATACATTTCCAACTGTTGCTGAGAAAATAATAATTTTGGAGAGATGCTGTCACGAAAGAAAACAAATTCATCAGATATTAGAATTATTGATTAACATCAATCAGGCCATGTCCGTATGTCCGTCCGTTTATCCGTCCGTTTGTCCGCCTGTTGCAACCTAATGCCAACTAATGTTGGCTGTGGGGTGCATGTCCGGTGCTTGCTTGTATGGGGAGGCGGCCAATGAACTTGGATGAAAAGGTAACATAATCAATGCTTATTCATTAATCCTACTACATTTTAAGGTACTTGAAAGCACGATATTAAATGAATAGTTTTGGTTTTGTTGTAGTTATTTCAAATAATATTGATATATATATAAATAATAAAATACTACGTTTTTTCCCTCATTCATTAATAATGTTTATTTTTCTTCTACTACGATTCTATCGCTTCTTGTTTATTCATTTGGATGTCTATTAATTATAATCAATTGTGATTTGCATGTAACTTAAGAATGCAATTCGAACCAATTTATCTTTGCATAAGTGTTTTGTACGATACGAAGATGACTTTGGTTCATTTTGGATGGTTGATGATAACGAGTTCATTAAAAGACGGCATTTATCGCGGGGCCGTCCCCGCAAATATGAAACGTCATCATCACCAAATTCAAATCAGTCGGAATGCACTGTACCGACCGACAAACACTCTTGTGATAACTGCAATCAAAGCTGTACCAATACGGTCAATGATTCTGAAATCAGAATAGAGGGCAACAATGCCAGCGAAATAACTGAACAAACTTGCTTTGGCTTCACCAATGAAAGCCAAGGCAAAAAAGAAAAGAAGGTAGTTGAAGAGAACATTTATGTGGGAGATTGCTCGAGTAGAAACTCAAAAAGAATAAATAGCTCGGAGCCCATGGTTTCCCTGACTAATGATTATATCAATATCGATGATAGCTCATTATCAATGTTCCAAAAAGGTGTAAACAATTTTTACCATTAATTCGCCATTGATACTTTTACCTCGATATATTGCTGTTTATGTGTGAACAAAATCACCCATTGTCTTTTACTAGAATCAAAGTAGAAATATAAGAATACGAAACTTAGGCATCTGGATTCGTCACATTAAACTTACATCCAATAGCTATGACTAAGTTAGGATAAGTTCAAACTAAATGAATAAAAGATATTTGTTTATCCTAACCAAAAATGCCCAACATAGATCAAATTTCGTTGATAGCATAAAGGGAGCATGTATTTTTGCTAAATGGTGGTATATCAGCAATTGCATATGGTGCCTGAATTTGGACAAGATCGGTAAGAGTACTATACTGATATTGCGATAACTACTGTTTGTAAGCTTAGAGTACAAAACATTCTTTTTTTTAGAAGTAGAATATAGTTAGGTGCATTGTTAAGTGCATGTTCCGCCTCCGATTGTCAGACTCCGTATAATTTACATACAGAAATAGATGACAACATGGCATCTGCCAGCTTAGTATCTTCAGGTAAGTGACGGAGAACTATATATATATATATGTATAATAAAGTTCTTTTAAATAATCGTTTCAGCTGAACGGATGACCATGCTGAAAGCCCGAAAGCCAAACCTGCTTGACATCAGTCGATGATTGTATGCTGCGATCTGAATCGCTGACGGTCTCTTGGTTCGGCAATGACCTTTTGCCGCATCATGGTCAACAGAAATCTTACCTTGAAGATGTGTTTACACACACAAATTTGATGAAATTATCAAATTTCTCTGAAATGAGAATAGAGTGATTCTGAATTTTTCGAATGATTTATTAAATTTTGTTTATACCCTATTGGCAAAATGAAATAGTCGTTATAGCACATTAAAATTTTCAGTTTATTATATAATACATTGGCCTATAAATATATACACTTATGTGATATTTTTGTTTTTGAGGTTTTCAGAGACCTGCCATTATTTTTTATATATGTTTATGTTAAGAACTTATTTATTATTGCTATCGTATAAAGCATATATTTCATTTTATGAAATTGAAATCAAATATCGCTGCATCTATTGTTAAATTTCTTATATCAGCAGATATACACACATAAGGGAGTGGAGTACTCTTGAACAGAACCGAAAGAATTTAAATGATATTTGTATGTATACGAGTATATCTACTATATAACTATTACCATGCTCTACCTTGCAGTGGTAAATAGCCTCCGCACTGCTGCTGATGACCATTCGAAATGAAATTGTTTTGGTTTCGATATGCCATAGCTAAACTATTGGACATGAGGGCATTATTGCAGGGTTGCTGTAGCATTGAAGCGTTGGAGCCTCCAACTGTCCCACCATAGCTTGCTATCAACGACGAGGATGTGTCAGGTGAGTGTGAGTTGGGTGCGTCTGCTGGAATGAGATTGAGACCACCGGGCACATTGGCACTAGCTGCAGCCGTTCCCGTTCCACTATTTGCGTTTCCATTGCTATTATTGCTGTTGTTGCCAGAGTTTGTCGAGCTGTTCGTATGGGATTGTGGTTGGGATACACTGCTCGCCCCAGAGCACGGTTTGCCATCCTTCACCAGCACTGGGACCGCGACGCGCCGTGGCGAACTTGCTGACTGCAAGCACAGAATTTGAAACAACAAAAATTAATTAATAAATTGAAACAAGTAAGAGGTCACCTGCACTTGGCTATAACATGAGGTCTTAATTATGTTTGTCAGGTTTTTTTTACGCAACTGACAAAGAGCCTAATTCTGTTTTCGAAAAAAACTGTAAAACTGTAAAAAAGGTCGTCACTTTTCCCCCTTATTGCCAATAAACTCTTTAATTTTTTAAACCTTTGAATTATTTTAATGTATTAATTTTTTGATAGTGCCCCGCCAAATTTCAACCCCCTATGGCTCCTTCTATAAACAATACTTTTCACGAAAATTTGAAATATTAAAAAATCTCTAAGGTAATATTTACCTGATTATGTTGATTTTGCTCGGCCATTGCCTTCTCTTTTGCCTGTCGCTTGCATTTGTACCGATGGTTTTGAAACCATATTTTAACCTGTAAATGTTGAAACCAAAATTTGTAAATTTAAAATTTCTTGCATTTGTTTAAGTATTTTTAAGACAAGTAGGTATTGTTAAAGACACATATATATCGTTTGTAAAATGTTAACCTTGTTATCCAACTCGTCTTCTTGCTGCCGCTAACTGTATTATTGCTATTCTTTTCTTGCACGTTTTGGGAGTGCTGAAGCCTGTAATACCCTTGTGTAGGGTACAATACGTCGTACAAAGGGTAAGTGTGTAAGATAATCTACATTAATTCGCTCACTAATAATGCCAACCCACATATTTACAGATTCACGCGTTTGTGGCAGCACACCATACAGACCCGATAGCACTACTATTTAGAGGTATTGTTTAGGTATTTTTGTTAAGTATTCGTATATTAAAAATTGCATTTACAGGTTGTAGACTTGCATCAAGAAATGTTTTGCTGACAGATGGAGACAACCAAATGGACGCAGCACCTATGTGTGTGCTGTGCCATGCATCTACACAAAAATCAATGTACCCCAATAATAAATAAAGTTTGAACAATTAAAATAACCGTGGACTAGAAACAGGAAAACTAAAACGTTTGTCTATGGACCGCAAAATTGCCGGCAAACAGGCCAATAAATACGAAATAGATAACAATTGAGTTGTAATCAGAAATCGTGAAAGGTTCCAGTCTGCGGTTTTCCATTCTGCTAGTCAATGTGCCATTCAACAGTTTGCGCGAATGCACCGAGACAAGTAGGTAGAAAGTACTGACACATACTCATAGGGGGATGTGTATTCCGCTTCATAAGTTAGACTACTATGCTACACGAAACACTTATGCTGCTGCCAGAACAATGGCCAAGACCCTTTTATAGCGGCGGGAGAGAGCATGATCAAACAATGACCGTTTTTCAATACAGTTTTCGGGGTGAGTGTAAATATATTATTTTTTCGCATTGTACATTAATGCGTTTTTATCTTTCAAAAACATGCCACTGCTGTCCACACACTCACTCACACACAGGCACACGCACAGACACACACGATTCAATGTGCTTCGACGCTGCGATGCTGCGATGCTGCGATGCTGCTTTATTCTAAGGTAATCACCACTTCTGTTTAGGCGGGTACACAGTATTGTGTAGGAAAATGCGAGATAATAAAGCCCGAGGGTGACAATGCACAATTCAAATATTTTTATTGTTATAACACGTCACACCCCGTATCTGTTAGTAAAGTAATTGCTTAACCTAATGACAATTATATTATATTTCAGGTATAAGTTGTTGTCAACAGCACGCCCCATTTTATTCCTAAAGTAAACGTTATCTTTAGAATCAAATGCCATTTAATTTCAAAAGACTGCGCGAATACCGTGTAATTTTAAAACTGCCATTGGGTAAGTAGATAGGTCTGACGTGATATTTTCCATACCATCTTATTTGAATTCAAATTTTTTCAGTTGGAAACTATGAGCCCAGACGGAATCCATGCGAAATCGTTCAGAAATTCAATCTTGATTCTCTGCTCTACATAATGAAATAGATCGAAACGTTTAAGGATACGTTGCTATAGTGATAATTCAAATCCGCTGTTAAATACCACGTACCCCACCCAAATACCCTGTAAAGTATTTTCATCGATTTATCATTTAATCGTGCGGTATCTTAACATACAAATATATAGAAATGGCAATGCTTACTTGCGTGGGCGTCAAATGTATGAGACTTGCTAGATGTTCTCGCTCTGGGGCCGACAAATATCGCTGTTGCTTAAACCTTCTTTCGAGCTCATAAACCTAGAAATGAAATTAATGAAAATGGGTTATTAAGGCCATATAACATATATACCATACATTCTTGACTTATAATTCAGATATGAAAAGAATTTAACTTAGACTCGTCACATATCGAACATAAAGAATTTAGCTTCGTTTAGTTTACCATATATCATATGATATATTATGGCCTCTGAATTTAGTCTTTAAGCAACGGAAATTAACAGGGTGGGTCAATTTTCAAAATCCTTTTTTCTATAGCTCTAAAAGCGATGTCAACGGAGACTATATAGTATGATTGATTTTGGAATTTTAAATGTTGAAGTTGAGCTTTCATACGTGGATTGTAAATTGAAAAGGTCTTGTTATGTAAGAGTTGCTAATGATGTTAGGCTAAGAATAGAGCTACGAGCAATAAGAAGAAACCAAACTCTATTTTTTTCACTTCATTATTTTTATGTATACGCCGCAGAGGGACAGTTGCTGGACATAACTAGCTGGCCTACAAAAATCAGATAAAGTGCGTTGGACTTTGTTTAATTTGGGCTGCAGTCCAAGTTTTATTGATCTACCCCGTTTTATTAAGATTCCGCATTTGGCAATGTTAATGTGAGACGATAAAGAGGGGTGGCAGTGGCTGTGCGACACTCTACTTGGGTGGAATTTTAAGCAAATATACTCAGACTGCACTGCGGCAGAAACTTGGATGTTTGCCAAGGCGAAAAATTAAGCATAAGAATTAGGTAAACATTGGTAGGGGGTCTATAATTGTTCTTTTTGAAGGACTCATCAAACACCTGAAAATGTGCATTAACTTTCTGTTTATATATTTATATGTTGTTTTCCGGAATTGCTTGGTTGTAACTATGGAATAAAGAAAGAACTCATCCACTTCTGCATACTATTGTACTGTTGACTGTAGGGTATTTTGCACTTGAAGAAGACGTTGCCGGAAATATTTGAAAAGTTCGCATGTGCTAAGAAATTACAAAAATGCTGCGCAAGATGTGGCTAGCAGACTGCGGTCTGTGAATATGAAGAAGTTGAGCAGGCGCTTGCTAATATATGGGAAGCTGTGGCCGGAGATGGGAAACCTGAGGTGGTCCTAAGGCCCTCCACAATACATAAGTGCACATACATAGACTCATGAATACACCCACATACAGTAGATAAGTACACGTTCATGCTCGTAAGTACACATGCACAGACACATGCCCAGACAATTCTACATTCTACAAGCAAGAAAGGAGAAAGAAAATGAAGGCAATTAGCGAGCACGCGTTTTATTACACAGTTTGTACCATAGACTGTATGCAAATTTCACTGTAATGAATTTGAAAGACATAAAGCCGCTGTTTTTCATGAAAGGTAGGTATGTCTGTACTCAGCCAAGCCAGAATTGTTTTCATATTATCGGCTAATATAAGAGCTTCTTTGGGCTTACTTTTTTAATTTTATAAAGCTATATATAAATCTTTTGTTGAAGTGCTTGTTTTATTATGCAATAAACAATTACAAAAAAAAAAACGCAAATTTTTATACCGTTATTTGCGTTACGTTCCTTTCAAAAACGTCATACACACAACACTCCATGGAACGCGCTATAACGCGGAAAAGCGATGCATGCGCTACCGACGGCGCTACCGATTCTCTGGCAAATAAATTATTGAATAACTTTCGAACACACTGCACCTCTGTATAGGTAAACTTCGTGGTAGTCAATGAAAGTCTGCTGGAAAAACGCACAGACCAATGGGCAGGCAGGCTCAACTCTCATACTCTTTCAACGGTCCCAGGGTGCGTTATGAAAATGTAGTAATTGTAGGGGTGGAAAGGTCAATAGGAATGAGCTTCATAAGGTGGCATAGTTCACAAGTGAACCCATGGGATTATTAACCGAAAATAGGCTACAGTTCAGCGCACTTGACTGTGAGACCTGCGGACGGACAGGTTGTCGAACATGCATTTTCCAAACTCTAATACGAGGGTCATTCAATAAGTCCTTAGAAAATCCGAGTGAAGAAATCCGAAATCCTATTTTTTGGACGGGATAAAAATGTTGGAAAAACGATTGGAAAAGTGTGTAGAGCTAAAAGGGGACTATGTTGAAAAATAAAAAAAAAAATTCTGCAAAAAACAGTGTTTTTATATTTATTACTAGCAAACCCGGCGAACTCCGTTTCGCCACCAGATGGCTATATTTCTTCCAGTCGTTCTCCCAGTCCCTCTTCTAGTCCCTTTCCCAGTCCCTCTCCCAGTCCCTCTCCCAATTCTTTTCCCAGTTGCTCTCCCAGTTGCTCTCCCAGTCCCTCTCCCAGTCCCTCTCCCAGTCCCTCTCCCAGTCCCTCTCCCAGTCCCTCTCCCAGTCCCTCTCACAGTCCCTCTCACAGTCCCTCTCCCAGTCCCTCTCCCAGTCCCTCTCCCAGTCGCTTTGCCAGTCGCTTTGCCAGTCCCTCTCCCAATCCTTCTCCCAATCCTTCTCCCAGTCCCTCTTCCAATCCCTCTTCCAATCCTTCTCCCTCTCCCAGTCCCTCTCCCAGTCCCTCTCCCAATCCCTCTCCGAATTATTAGCTGAATGTCGCGCTCGCGCTTCACGCGTTTGTGATATCCGAATTCTTTCTCGTTCATTTTCCTCGTCATGCTCTTGCGAAGTTCGATTAAATCTGTAATTAGCTTGGTTTGTAGCATTTCTGGTTCTTCTTCCTAAATTACATCGTCTTATAGGTGACATGTGTACTGAGTTTGCTTTTGTCATAAAAAGTTGATAACATCGAAACTATTACAAAAGAAACGCGCTGGTTAGTGGCCGAGGGATTTTAAAATAAATAAAAGTACCTTGCTGCTAGGTGAGCAAAAGTAGACTATTTATGTATTTCAAATATGTGTCTGCCATTGACGAACACGTCAAAGTAAAACAAATCTATATACATTATTTGAAATACATAAATAGTCTACTTTTGTTCACCGACCAGCTAGGTAGTTTTATTTATTTTAAATTTTTTTTTTATTTAGTTTCGATGTTATCTACTTTTTATGATTTCAAGTCATATCTAAATTTAAAAAAAAAAGTCAGCCACCAAACAAAAGTAGACTATTAATGTATTTCAAATAATGTGTATAGGTGTGTTTTACTTTGACGTGTTCGTCGAAGGTTCCTTGAAGTGGCCGGGAAAATTTTTATGGGAAAAAGAAAATCGCCATTATTTAGGGTTTATCCAGCAATAATTCTTATTTAAAACCATAAAAAACCATCCATGACAAAAGCAAACTCAGTTGTTTTGGTGGCAAACAATTTTTTTTTTTTTAATTTTGATATGACTTGAAGTCATGAAAAATAGATGTCAACATCGAAACTAATACAAAAGACATTTTTTTTTTTAATTTTGATTATCAACATCGAAACTAATACAAAAGCCTTTTTTTTTTTTATTTTGATATGACTTGAAGTCATAAAAAGTAGATAACAACATCGAATCTAATGCAAAAGAAACGCGCAGGTTAGTGGTCGAGGGATTTTAAATTTTTATTTTTAATTTTTAAAATAAATAAAACTACCTTGCTGCTAGGTGAGCAAAAGTAGACTGTTTATGTATTACAAATAATGTGTTTAGGTGTGTTTTACTTTGACGTGTTCTTGAAAGGTTACTTGAAGTGGCCCGGAAAATTTGTATGGGAAAAAGAAAATGGTCATTTTAACGGTTTTCCCAGCAATAATTCTAATTTTTCTTGCCGTTTCCACAAACCTTGAACTTCAACGAACAATTTAAAAAAAAATTTGGCCAAATTGGTTCAGGCGTTGTTGAGTTATGCGCTTACCAACACATTTTAAGATTCATTTTTATATAATAGATTATTATTATTTATTTTTTCTAAAGACATATTGAACTACCCACATACTAATCAAATTTATTCAAATACAACCGATTGCACAAGGGATAATACAATATTTTTATACTTTTTATGCAAAGACACAGCTATCGGAGCTATCGATGAGATTTGATATAATATATTCAATATGAAATGTAAATTTCAGGGTCTCGTGCGCTCGCAAGGGTGTGAAGATGTTTGAGACAAATAAGAACTTGCATTTAGTACGGTACATTCATAAATATATATATATATATTTATATATATATTTATATGTATTTGCTCAACTTTAAGCGAAATTCAATTCAAATATTTAAACCGCTATAATGAAAAACGAATTTGATATTTGCAATACACTTAAGGTCCCAAGTCTTTAACAAACATAAATACCTTTTTCAGAGTATATTTACATTGTACATATAAATGTGTGTTTGCTCATGCCGTTCGGCAAACACTACCGTTCATAAGACATCTGTGTGTGCGTGTATGTGTGCAAGTATTTTGTTATGTTTGTGTGTATGTGTGAGTATGTTTGCAAGTACGAATGACTGGCCAGTTGCACTTAGAATACCTTAACGAATGCAATCTCAAAATGTAACAATTGTTTCTTGTTACAGAAAACTCAAATTAATGCATTATATGTATGTATATGTATTTAATTGAGTTTTCTGCCAGTGTACTGTATGATACTGACATCAGCATTTCTGTTGATAATCATTTCAGTAAAGCAAAGCAAAATTATTCACATACGTGTAGAATATATTCACTCTTTGGTATTAATTCACTCCATACTTTCCGCCTTTCATTTAATCGCACGGAAGCGTTTTCAGGTTATTATTAAAATTAATCTGAATTAAACTTTTACTAACCTGAGCTTGAGTAAAGAGAACTCTTCGCTTCCTTCTCTGAGCCAGTGGGAATTGCAGTGGTTTGGCATCACTCACACTACACGCAGCCAAGCCACTCATGTTGCCCATATGGCCCATCGATCCACTAGCTGACGTACTCATGAGGCGTGATACTGAAAAATAGTTTGTAGTGTCGCATGCTGTCAATTATCTAGATTCAGTTAGTATTAGCAATAACGCCCTTCATTTATGCAGGCCCTTCGTTAAGATAAGTAGGGCATATAATATATTCTCAGATGTCTCTGTCTGTTTCAGTCTATGTCTGTCTGTCTTTGTCTATGTCTGACTGTCTCTATCTGTCCTTGACTGTTTTTATATGTCTCTATCTATATCTGCCTAACTCTATCTATATCTGTCTGTATCTATCTGTCTCTGTCTGTCTCAGTTTTTATCCGTCCCTAGTTGTCTCTCTCTGACTTTATCCATCGCTGTCTGCCTTTGCCTATCTCTGTACGTCTTTGTATAAAAAGAACACACATATACGCCTTGACCTAAGCCATTATAAGGTGTTGGTCGTTTTTCTTTAAAAATAAACTTTTTATTTTAAAAGAAAGTTTTATAAACTTTATAAGTATAGTTGGTCTAATAGAAACAAAGGCGTGAAAGTTAATCTCATTTTCCGGAAACTTTTATCAACCCCAATTAGTTTTTGGTTTCTCCATAGCAAATTTCAAAAATTAACAACCGTGTAATAATTTACAGAGCTTGTATCCCCAGCTAACTTAGCACCCTTGGGTATATCAAATTAAACGTGTGTGCAACAGACAGGGTGAGCGCGCCATTCAAAAAACTCGCATTGTTGGTCAGTCGAGTTGGTTTACCCGAGACCGCCGGCCTGCTTGAGCGGCAAAAACCTCAGCGATTGTCCGAGCCAGACATGTCCGAAATTGGCATGAACGTTCTTCTGTGTTATGTTAATTTTCTATTTTCAAGAACACGCCCCACGTTTTGAGGATTACGTATTTTTTTTTTTTTTTTGCGATGCGCAAAGTTGACCACAAACAGTGCAGTCACATTTGACTTGCGACGCGTCGTTTTAAGGGCAATGCGAGGGCTCATGAGTCGGAACGAAAAGCGTCGAGGGAGTTTTCCAATACACTGAACAAATTTTGGCAATCGGTCGGAGAGTCTGCGAATAGCTCACACATAGCTGAACGCACAGTTCAGTTTTTCGTGTTACATTTCAAGGGTTTTGAAAAGAGAAAGAATGCTGCAGCATGGTTTCGCCATATGCTATGGTATATGGGGCTACGCGCTGTCTATGGACATCTATTTACATGCCTATGTCCGAAATATGTAAATGCACGTACGCATACATATGCATATTTGGGAAACTGCTGTTGTGAACACACAGCACAGCTTCAACGCAGCGCTAAACAGAAACCTAAAGTTCATGCTAAGTACTTGAAAATGTTTGCTTTACTTTTAAGTAAAGATATTCATAAATGTGCATTTCTGCTGAGTCACGCAATCAATGTAGACTCTTTTTAATGGCGTATTTTTTTTAAAACGAAAAAGGTATGCGTGAGAATAATTGATTTCATATTATTTTGTTGTCATTGTTTATTTTAGAAATGAAAAGATGATTATTAATTTTTTACATTTATGACGTTTCTGTGCTATCTGTAGATATAGGTCCATATGCACCTCGCATTCGATGTGTCCAGTCGGTCTACATTCGTACCCAGCATCTTGTAATACAATTCAAAAGAAAGGTAAAGCGATCCCATCTGTGTTCGTGTACATTGCAGACATCAGACTGGCCAGCTGTCCGGCACCTCTAACTCTTATGTAACCCATATACAACATGAAAAGCAAACTAGTTGCAAACTTGTTGGTAGCAATTGCGGTATGCTACACGGTTCTTTGGAGAATTCTCTTTACCATTTTGCTATCCGTTAGGTCTATTAACCAACTATTATTCAAATCGCTTACTATATTAGCAAATAATTGAAGAATTTTACCAATTGGCATACATTACACCCGTTGAGAATGGGTTGACAAGGGTATATTCAAATTGTATGGACAGAAATACGCGTGGCTTTCATTACAATCAATATGTATCGTATTTTTACGTTCGGTATCAACAGCCAAGTCATGTTCGTCCGTCTGTATGAATCCATCAATTAGAATAAAGATTCCGGTATATATCATTTGCTCAAAGCAAGAGCGTTGACAGCGTAGTCATCGCATCGTTTACGTTGCTTTAAGCGCGAAATTTGTTGGCTGGATAATGATTTCTTAACGATGTGGACTTCAATTTGCCTTTGTTTTTGTAATTTAATTTTTACAAAATTTTTTAATATTTTACCAGGGTTTCGCTATATTTCGCTATACTCTTTCAGACTTAGCATAGAAATATTAACGCTACGTATATTAATATTTAATTAACGTACTTGCAAATCTGGGATCATTTGCAGTTGATCCATACCATGACGCCGATCCTCTCATATCCGTATAGTGTCCCGCCAGCGATAAGTTATCAGTTGGTCCACAATAGCTCTGAACTCCGGGACTGTGATAGAGAGATCCCATAGCGTATGGATTCGCCATTGTTGAAGTACTTATTGTTCCAGGAGAATTAATACTACTTCCACTTGAATTAGATCTGTAAGCAATCAAAAGAGAGACTCTTTTTTTATTTATTCACAATAAGTATTTATCTTATATTGAAAAAATGTCATAACATAAAGTACTATGGATAAAGCTCGCGCGGTGGATTAATTGGTTCTGTTTAAAATCGTTTGATAAAAGGTTTTATGAAAACCATTAAATATGTATTGCTATTATGTACAATTATATATTTGCATATATATTTAATAATTTTGGCCAGAAGAAAACATGTTCAACCATGTAGGATGCGATTTTGACGGACAGTATATCTGTCAGTCTATCTTACTTTTCGTCGCCATATTTCTTGCAAGCTAGTCTCCTAGATTTGATGACGCCTAGAAGAAACTTGGTTGAGAAATTTCTATCTTCTGGGTGTTAGAGGACCTAACGGACGGTTTTGAACTTCTTTTTTTTAAGAAAAAACGTAACAAAACTCGACAAATCTTGTTATAATAATGCGGAGTGAGTGTATTGTTTCTGTATGAAAATAAAAGTAATTTTTCAATTTTAAGTACTTAATACTACTCTGTAACGAGTTTTCAGTAAATCGCTGTTTTTTAAATTTTTTATATATTTGACTGTTTTGTAATCAAAATAAAGTATTACAAATATTTCGGTTAACAGGACGTTTATCGCATTTAAACATGATGTTCATTTAAACTTTGGGAACGAGAGGAAATTTCTGTTATTACCGCAGAAAGGGATAAACTAGCAGTGTGATAAAGAAGAATATATATACCATAAAGTCACGGCCAGAGTATTATTTGGCGGTTTTCAGGGGAAGAATCGCTTACGATGAGCGCAAAAGCAAAGACTCAAAATTGCTAAAAAACGACTTTGTCAAAGTTGCTGGACCTTTATGAGGTTAATTGGATTTTCAACAGGTTTTGTCCCCTGCAGCACGTGCCGCGTCTCGATACTCAAGAAATATTCCAGTTTTGAGTGCCTAGCGACGAAGTTGGGTATTTCTGTAAAATTGTCAACAACGCATATAAAAATGGGCGCCATTTTAAAACGGTAAAATAATATGGGGAAGTTTTCGTTGATTGTATACAATACGCAGCTACGAGACAGATATTGTATGTATGTTTAAGGGACCCAGAAAATAATTAATTACAGCTCTATTGAATTTTTGTGTTTATCCTTTAAATATCACGACTCTGATTAAATTTGTATTATACTAACGAGTCAATTATTGGTTGAAATTGGGAGGTGTGGATTTTGTCGCAATTTTAAAATTCTATTCAGTTACTTTATATACATACATTGAAGCCCTTCAATGTGTATGTACAAAGAAAAACAAATATACTCAACCGGCGCAGAATTATGCTGCAAGACGGCGCACTCTTGATGTCGCACGGTGGCTGAGTCGGCCACGTGTAATTGACAACTGGTATATATTTGTATTCCTGAAAATGCCCGTAAATGTATTGAAAACTTGAAACAACCTGGCACGCACACACACAAACACAAATACATGGATACATGAATCTACTGGTTATATTTATTAAGTACAATACATTCTCGATAAATAAGGAGCCAAGCCATGAACAAATTGTTGGAGTGCCCGAAACCTCAAGTCAAAAGTAACACATCAAAAACAGTAATAATAATATATAAGAAATAATATATAAAAAATAAGAAATACATTACAATACAAATAAGCACATTACTTTTGTTAAAATAAAATTCTTCAAAATGTATAATAATTGGACACCAAAATCATTGGATGCAACTATAAAAACAACAATTAGAAAGATTTTACAGAATACGAATTATCGAGAACTTATACTCTATAATTTAATAGGCTATTGAAATATATTGATTAATGACACAGCTGCAACTGCAATATGCATTTTGACATCGCTGAATCCAAATCTGGGCGACATTTTCTCTATTACGTCAGGTTTTTACATAACCCAATAATATTACATAATCATAATCATTTACTATATATAAATTTGCTAGATCAAACCATCATTCTTATATGTATTTCGGACCGATAAATCCATATCTCAAGTCATTTTTACCCTACAACACCAATTTTTTCCATAACCTAAAAGAACAATCGCGACGCAACGGTTTTCGAATTTTACATTACTTTCAAAACTGATGCGATAGCCTCAATCGCACTAAAATTTCGATTCTCCATTAAAAATAGGGATAAATTAGTTAACTTTGTGCAAGTGTATGTAAAAGACAGAAGGAAACGTGACAGACCATAAAAAGTATATATTCGTGATCACCATCAATAATGGAGAGGAGCTAGACCAAATTTGGTATTAAGTTTCGTGTGTAGCATACGTAGATCAAGCTTATAGTATTTCCAAATTTGAAGCTTACCGCTGCAAAAAATAGATAATTTATTTCCAGCTCCAATATTAAGCAAAGTATTATGCTAGTACATTTTAGCCCGATTTCACGATAAACGCAGAAGTTACATGCGCGGGAAGTTTTTTATAAAAAGTCCGGCGGCCATGCTTGCGTCTCACTGTATGTGTGGGACAGCGTGTGCATAGCGCCGGAGCATGCGCGATTGACTGTAAAAATTAGCGATGCAACGCGTTGTCATGAATTTGCTAAATATAAGTTTTTAATATTAAGAATTATTTTGAACGGGTAAAGGGTGTATATTTTTCCTTGAGATAGTCAAACACAATTTAATCTGCATTTTCTGTTGTGAAGAGGCTATATTTAAGCCCTGATTACATAATAGTAAGCCCGCTCATTTTCTTTATACCTGTTAAGATGTAGTAACTTTTCGTTTACCTAGACAACGCCTTAACCCCGCTGTGTACATGTGTGTGCATGTATCTAGTGCATGTGATCTGATTAAGATCTGATTATTTACATCTTACTTTGAATTTTCTGTGTAAGCATTCAGGGTATTCAATAGTCGATTACCCATCTTTGCAATCTGCCTCCAAAAAAAATTATGTATGCATGCGAAAAGTTGCCCTCTACTAAAGTAAACAAAGAACAACCAGAGTAACGTGGGGGTTAGGAATTTGCGATTGAATACGATTTAAGGCTCAATTGAGTCGAGAAAAAACGATTATTATTTTACCGAAGACAATTTTTGTTTACTTTTGAGCCCGTTGTTTTACCGCGGGTATTTGGTTCTAAGATACTTTTTTTTATCGATTAAGTGATTTCATGTATTTTTAGGCGCTATACATTTTTTGGCTACTATAACAACGGAAATTTCATATCTTTTGGAATTACATCGTTTTTTCCCTTAATACATAGTGTATTTACGGATATATCGTAAAACGCAAATATACACTGAAAGTTATGTTTTTGAGCACCTGTAACAAGTCATAGCCTTTCTTAAGTGGACACATTATCGTCCATTGTGTTTCAATGATCTTTCGAACAGTTTATTCACTATTAGGCGGATCACCTTCAAACCATAAACCAGAACCCTCTTTATAAGCCGACGAGAAAACAAAACTGAAACCTGAGATATATTAGATTGGTACTTTTGCTGCTAGATAGACGGAAGGACAGGACAAGATGGACAGGCAGACGTATATGACCAAATCGACTCGGCTATTGATCCTGATGAAGCATGCATATAATTTGCTGGGTCGGCCACGGCTCCTACTGCCTGTAACATTTTCACAAAGCTAATATACCATTTTTTCCTATTTTCAATGCTTAAATGGTTAAAAAACGAAAACGAAAATAATTGTATTAAAAAACTATGTATACAGTTTCCTTTTATTAAGCTGACGATCATTTTACGCGGACAAAAATTAGGCGACGGTATTGTCCGCATACGAGAGTTTTAGTATAAGCCAGGTATGAGTGCATTAGTGCATTTTTTCAAAACTTTACTTCACTTACCGAAATGGAGATGGAGGGTTACCGTTTATTTCGAGCTTTCGGTACGATTCCTCAATCGGACTTAGGATATCAGTCACACTAAAAGGAGTCGAGTGATTGTTGTTGAACAGCGTACTGTGGTGTTGACTATGCAGATTCTGTAGATGCTGGATACTAGATAGACTATGATGGTGATGTGCAACCGCGGCTGCGGCTGCGGCAGAAACCGTGTGTTGTGCCGATGCTTCGTTCGTATTGTGTTTGGCGAGCGGCTCCAATGAGTGTTGATGCTGAGAAGCTGCTGACGGTATAAGTATATCTTTTTGGGATAAACTCATAACCAATTCTTCCTCATTAGCCAAATGGTTTTCCTCCTCTTCAGGAAGATCTCGAAAGCATCGCCGTTCATTAAATAATGGATCAATTAAGTTTGACGCTGACATGCGAAGAAGTTTAACCTAAACGTTCACTTTATAACGAAATAATCTGCGAATAAAAAGAAAAATATATGTTACGCACTGGATGTACAAAGCCCGAAGTTACTAACGTAGGCCTAATTCGATACTTTGCCATTCCATTCAAATCTTGTAGAAAAGCTACTTGTGAACTGTTCCAAATTCCAAAAGAAAAGCTATAGTCGCGTGCACTCGAGTGTAAGCTACCATTTCTATTCATTCGCACACACACATACACACACACACAAATCAGAAACAAAAGCGCTTGCACTGACGCCTTCAAGGTTTGTATGTAAATGATGTCGGCGTCTGTACAGAAAATGGTTCTGCGATTTCAGTATTTGCAGTTTATATATTAGTATTTAAACAAAAACAAACCATATATATATATATAATAGTTTGATTGGTAAAGAAATCCTTTTTGTTTTTGCATTCAAATTTCGCGCTTTGCTTATAAAGTCAAATGGAATCGTATCTGGCAACGTATATATATCGTTTAATAGGCCTCGGCAAACCTTTTAATTGACGTTTAGTTTGTTTAGATCACTTTTCGCGCTTTAAAATTAAAATCAAATGTTTTTTAACGCTGAAATTCGAGCAATTTTAAATATTCACACAATGAAAAACTGCTGCGGGATCTCGCAGACAAATTATTTCTGTCTTTGGAGAGAACAAATTTTCGATTAAAACCACTGAACAGTGGTTCAGGCGATTCCGAAGTGATAATTTTATCACCGAAACACCCAAGCCCGCCGGACGAACAGTGACTGTTGATAAAATCATGGATCGAGATCGTCATGTGACTATTAGAAGCATCGCAGAGGAGCTTCAACAAAGTAAAATAAGTAATCGTCAAAAATCAATAAAGATACCGGTATGTCATTACCAATCAACCGAATATATATACTTATATATATATTATATTATATTTAAATATATTATATTAGTTCTCGGCTTTTATCTTCCATACATATTGCACAATAGATATGGAAAAATGTTGAAAACAATATTACGTCCTCCAAGATCTTTTTACTTTTTACTTTAATCAAAATGAAATTATTCGCCATGGAGAGACAGATTGATGGTGCAAAAATCGAAATGAAAATACCGTCGTCAGGTGACACTTGAGTGCATGTGTGTATGTGTGTGTGCTTGGCATTTGAGCCAACTCACAATCGAGCGCGCGTAAATAGACCTTTTCCTCTTTTACTATATTTTAACACGTGATGCTCATTGATAATAACTTACATTAAGTGATGCGTGTGGGAAAAAGATTGAAAAGCGGGCCTTAAAAGTCCAACATATATCGGATTAAGAGTTATTGCATAAAATATAGAACCTGGCACATTCACTTCTCAGTTTTTTTTCACAAAGCAAAATCTAAAATCAAAAATTATTCACAATCCTTTATTGGCGTTATGAGCTTTATTATGGCTTTCATACTGTGATACAAAGATCAATTTGTAGCAATAATTGAATATCTAAGCATAGAGAAACGCGCGAAAAAAAGTTGTAGGTCATTTTATAAATGCTTGACACTTTCAAAATTATCTTTTACATTTTTATTTTTCCGATATATACTATTTTCATATATATACTTGTATACTTATGTTTGTTTCCGTGAACGCATACAAATGTAATTTTGTTACCAAAAAACCAAAGGGGAAGGGGAAAGGAAAGTATTGCGAACTGACTCCTTACATGTAGCACGTTTCATTTGCCATATTTATTAACAATATTTGTAACAATACGAAAATGTCCGGTCATCATTCTTACTTGCAGCATTTTCTCAGTACACTAGGAAGTTTTGAACTTCTCTGGGATGATTGCCGATAACTATACAGATTGCATTATTCACTGGGTATTCTTGTTGTTAATAATTGAACTTGCGCGAAACCATCGGGCTAAATTTGAAGCAAGTAGTTTTAGCAGCAACATGGGTTCGGGTAGAGGCAATTTTTAGCAGCCATTAACTTATTTTATAAAGCACCAAGAATATGTTACACCGAATTTTGTTTCGGCCGCACAATATACTATGTATGTAAATTTAAAGACATAAGCCCACGTCAGTGAATTTATTATGAATATCCACTCGACACGATTCCGTCAAATGAAATAAGAGGTCTGAACAGTACTGACGAGTACTCCTCAGATGGCTTCTGGATAGCCCTCGAATAAGTTTTTCCTATTAACGATAACTCTCTGTACTGTTGGTACTGGCTACACACTTCGTTGAACAAAACAAACATCAAAATATTGCCTATTCATTTTTGCATTCGTCAACCAATCGGAGGCCAGAGAAAATGATGGTGGGCCGGAGTTAAGCGCAGAGCTCGCCTGCTGTGTACCTCGCAATCACAATGCCTGCCTACTTTTGTGTATGCGCGTCTCTGTCTTTTCATGGTGCGCATGGCGCGTTTGCGGCTGTGCGAGGGAGCACGACGATGCTGCGGCGCAAACATCTTTGCCGCGTCACTCTGACGGCGTGTTCGGGCCAATGGGAAGTGAAGCTGCTTTCATCCCTCGCACAACTTGAGGTTGAATATTTGGAATTAGTTTAGGAATGTTAAATTCATTCTTAAATTGTTAAATTTCCCCTCGCTGTCACGTTTAACAATAGAAATGCTTGCTAAGCCTGTATTTTCACACAACGCAACAATGCGTCCGCGTACTCCTCACAAGTACCAACTCGAAATCGTTTAGAAGTTTCTGACGGGTCTGGGTGGACGGAATTTATATCGTTTCGCTGTGAATCGCAAAACAGAGGCGTATTTCCGCTAATCAAAGTATTTATGTCTCTTTTGCGAGCACGCGCTGGAAACGTATGACTAGCTAAACTTTTCAAATGATTCGCACAATATTCGTTTGCACATTAAATTACACAAGCGATTGCGACTGTATTGTTATGCATATCTGGTTTAGATTGTAATAATTGAATCTATCGCGACGCTTTATTCGACTTAAAGCGAACTTAAAATTAAAATATGATTACACATACATATAACTAATACTACATACTACAAGTACATACATATATGTATTTTGAAGTGGCTGCGTATGTTCAATTTAACTTGCCCAATGACCGTTATAACTATTGTTATTTTCAAACCGTTGTGGGCATATTACCGCACTTGAATCAAAAACGACCCTTATTGGCAGCACTCCCCTCTTTTCGCTACCGAAAAATATATTCACATTTTACAGTCTTCAGCGGACTTGATCGACGTAAGGGCACACATATGTGTACGCTTTATGCTTTCTCTAGCTCTTGACGACGGACGCGTTCATGCCAAATACTTGAAAACTCACATGGGGTACCTCTGCGCATACTACACATGCATGAGTACACAAATACACGCATGCACACACACACATTCACACACAGATGTACATACATATATTACGATCACAAAATTGTCGCCATTTTCAATATTTCGTAGTTGTGAGCACATTAGTCGTAATACTAGAATATGCACAATAAATATATCCCGCATTGTTGGCAGCATTACGGGACGCGGCGCAGGCCCTTAAAAGAGGACATTCCCGTTGAGTCGTTCAAGTACTTGGAAATTATTCAGATCGAACTTCACTAGAGCGTTGCAGAATTTTTTCGAGCTGAATTTTAAAAAATAAGTTTTTGCCAGTACGACGTATTGTAAAGTATTATTATTATATATAATAATATTGTAAATATATCAGTTTATGCTAAAATCAAAAGGCTTTTTCATTGTGTCTCTCTTGTAATTTACTACAGACTGTGTTAGGGTATAACCATATCGATCCTAGAAATAATGCATATATATGTATGCAGCTTACCCTGAAAGTTTTCAACTATATCTCATAGTGTTTTATGTCAAACTTATGGTAATGTTATGTCGAGATTTATTGACTGTTGGTAAATTTAAATAAATTAACAAATAAAGAAAGCTACAATCACGCACACTTGAGTCTACAGTCCATCACCCAACACTCCAAAATAGCGTAACTTGTATTGCCTGGCACTCGCACACAAGCATGCCGGCCATAATGAACGCACACCGCGTTTGCTTTAAATCGTGCGAAGCAAAAAATGAATGTTTGCTTATCAGATGGTGTTGGTACTTTCTGGTTGAATTTGGGGAAGGAGCGCACTCAAGACTGCAGATATTTGTGAAACCTTCAATATTTATGTTACGGGAAAACTAAAGCCATTTTAAAAAAAATCAAATATAATTTATTAAATTAAAATATGAGTTTTGGCTTGCCTGCATGCGCGTTTAGCAATCAAAAATGCAGATAAAATTTGTTCATTATTGGAACCAAGTTGAAATGTCGTTAAATCCATGTACATATGCATAGATGTACATAAATTTCAGCATTTGCTAGAGCGCCGGGCTCTTAGATGTTACTGACTTGGGATTACAATCGCTAAGTTTTGACAAGGTCGCACTTACTTTAAAAAGTCATATAATATATATATAATAATTTAATCGATACATTTTAAGCATGGGATATTTCAAATATTTAACGGCGGCGCAGTTAGTAACTGTCAAAGTGTATGTCTGTTTATATACCTTTCGGATATCAGAATGTTTTAGCATTTAGGTTCGAAAAGTATTTGATGAAGTTTGAATACCCTTAAGTCTAAAACAACAGTTGAACTAAAAGATAATATTAGCTGCCGCTGACATCAGCTTCTTCTATCACAGCTGTACACCACTATACTATAAATTTTTCATTTGAATGGAAGTACTTGCTTTAATTATTTGCCAAAGAGTACTATATACTTATTTCCGCGATTTTATTGTTTTAATTGATTCGCTGGTACTCCGTAGGGGAAACAGACGGACTGACAGTAGTTGATACTAATTGTAATTTTAAATAAGATCAGTCACGGCTCGACTTCTTGTTACACAAGCATTCCCTTTGCACATTACAAATTTAAATACCCTCATAGTCATGGCAACAGGGTATAATAGGTAAGCAACTGAAATCAATCCGACAAAGCGAACGAGGGTTTGTTTTAAGTACTTGAGAGTGTTGCTAATGTTCAATTTAAATAATTCAATATAAAAATGTTGCTAACGAAGATGACACCTTGTAATATTTGAGATTCGTTGCAGACAAATGCAGCTTCAGTTTATTGTTTTTTTTTTTATTCTCGGTGGAGAGAAGAGTATTGGCAACTGGAGACTCTGGACTGTCACACCAAACTCTACTTTAGATAGGCATACATGACAAATTGACTATATCTGTACAAACTTACCTAAAACCTACCTAAAACGTAAGACTGATAAATGTAGAGTAATTTGTACCTACATCAGCCCTGAACTTGTTGTCCCTTAGACGTATAGGGAGTACAGAACATTTAACATACGTGTTAGTACTCTAAAAACTCAATCCAGTCATGTTTTGAAATGTTTAAATCAGGTAAGACTTTCAAAACTACGAATATTCCATTTCAGCATTTACCTCAGTACCAGATTGTATATATTAAATTAGGTGTGGTTTATTCATGTACTTACTGCCGCATTGATGTTGTGTGCTCATGCATAATGTTTCCATTTCATACCCTCATGCTTATCTTCAATGTGGTCAGTCGCAATGGGGCGTGTCTTTTCAAGCAACCAATCGCAAGGTTCATAAGGTACTCGACGCCAACGCTCCTCCCACCAGCGTGCAGAAATTACGCCCCCCGCAAGGGGTTGCCCACTACTGAATAAACATTTTGGGTCATTTGTATTCAAAGATGTTTGTTGGGCTCCTGAGTAAGTAGCAAACTTTAATTAATGAAATTCAAGCGATAAAATAATTAAGCTAGCAGAAGTTTCAATGCAAGTAAAATCGTTTGATACAGAAAATTATATTCTCTATTATTATATTATTATTTGATGTTTGTTTGTATTATAATTATAAAACCTTACAAGTTATAAAAAAATAGATAACTTACAAAATTAGAAAAATGCACTACCTCTTATCGTTGTTTATTAAAAATGTGAAAGATTGAAGGAAAATTCAATAAGTATTTTTAATTTTAATTTCACTCATATATTACATTTTTTAAAGCACAGTAAATAAATCATAAATGGAATCGTCGTTTTTTTCAATATAATAATATATCAATATAATAATGTAATAAGCGAACTACATATAGATTCCACGTCGATAAAATAATATGGTATATTTATTTTTTCAGATAAAACGTAAGAGTCACTCATTTTATTAAATTATTTTTAAAGTCGAGAAAGTCGAGTGCACCCACAGTAAGATACCACTTATTTTTGGCCGCTATGAAATCATTCTTAATATTAAAAATTGTTATTCGGCGAATTTGTAATAACGCCATCCCATCAACTATATTCACAGTCAAACGTACAAATACATATGTATGTATTGACGCTACAAGCACATGCCGACTGCACGCTGACTGCATATGTACAGACCGGGTGTATTAACTTTTTAAAAATGTATGTAACAGGCAGAAGGAGGTTGGCAGACCATACAAAGTATAAATATTCTAAATCAAGAGCTTGAGACTACAAACGTGGTAGGAGAGTTCATGTTTACCATACACAAGCTTTATGTTACAAGCACACCACATCCGCAAATCGATTTGAGGAAAACGATTTAAAAATCGATAAATCGATTAAAATCGGTAAATCGATGATAAGAAAAGTAATACTAGAATACTTGTTTCAATATTATCTATCATCATTAATATTGATATACTCTATAATTTACAACACGATCGGACAATAAACACAAAAGTTATAGACACGAGAAGTTTCCCATACAAAAAAGCAGCAGACGGCCGGCGTCAATGCTTGCGCCGACAGCGCGCGAACAGTCAGTGTGCAGTCGGCGTGTGCGTAAAGCGTCAATACATGTGCGTTTGACTGTGAAAATAAGTTGTTGTTGAAAGTTGGCGAACACTAATAGTTACTATTAAGAATTATGTTTTAGCAGCCAAAGGCAAATGGTATCTTACGGCCAAATTCACTAGACTGTGGTTTTATCTTTTTGTTTTAGTAAAGAAATTATTGACAATTACAAGACGTGGTTTGTCATCTTTAATGAAAAGAATGACTGACCCGTTGCTTTATAAGATCACAAATCGTTCGCCTTGTGTACCTTTAGCCTAAGGGAACTTGATCCTAAATTAAGTAAGCTTCTCTAAACATATTTTCAAAATTTTAAAAACCTTTGAACTCCATTTTGTTAATTTTTTTTTTTTTTAAACTATAACATTAATTTGATAAAATGAAATTCGTTAAAGTTTTTGTTAATTACTTTAAAAGAAAAACTTAGATTAGATAGCTACATCCTTTACCAGGCAAAAATTAATCCCCTATTTGCTTATAATGAGGGTTGTGCATTTCATAGACCATTCATAAATTTACAGAAAAGCAAAGAAACAAATATTTTGATTACAGATATTTTTTCGACTTTTAGATACGATGAAGATAAAAAAAGTTGGATTTTGCCAAATGGTGCATTGAAATAGCTGTGAACCACCCAGACTTTTGGCAAATTTCACGTTAAATGAAGGCGTAAACAAACAAAATTCATTATATGCCAATGGGGCTATTTTAAATTCAAGGTATACGTTAGCAAGGACACTAGCTCAACTCAGAGCCAACATACGCCGCAAAATCAGAGCCATATCGATACATTGTCAAAAGTGATGGAAAACTCAGAAAAAGGGGACATTACGCAGCCAAACCTAATGACGGCCATTTACGCGAAATCATTTTCAAAAACGTTAAATCATTTTTCCAAGGATTATAATAAATAATTTTTTAAAAATAAATTTAAATGGCCCACCCTGCAGATGTGATCATCAGCAATGACCAAAACGATTTCGCTATTGATGCGTATCAAGAATATATCTACTTTATATGGACCGCTAAACAGTATAAAAAGATACATTTCATTTAGATACCATTTTCCCAATGTTGGCTTTAAAAATTAATTCTTTAAATGACCATAAATACTTCTATGTAACGAAATCACAACAAAAAGAGCATTATTATTTATAAGTAAACAGTCAAATGTGCCTGTATTAACACTACACGCACAGGCCGATCTCATACAACATTTTAAATGTTTGACAAATGTACTAGCTGCTAAACTTAGTATTAAGTTAAAAATAAAAAAATACTGACTTGCGGAGAAAAAACATATGCATATGCTATACACGAATTTTGATTCCAAATTTGATTTTCTTAACTTTTTAAATAGCTTAGGTTTTTGTATTCACACAGACAAACAGACAGACGGGCAGGATCAAATCGAGTCGGCTGTCAATGTCAATCCAGAATACTATATATTTTTGATGTGGTTTGTCACGCCTTCTACTGCTTGTTACATACGTTTGCACAATAGTTACACATTATTTATAGCTATTTTCAATGAGTAAAGGAAATCAAAATTGCAAGTTACTTTATATTTTTTTTAACATTTTAATTCTGTTAAACGCTTCAGAGATTGTCGTGCTAAAATTAGTGAAAAAATGAGAGAAGAAAAGAGAAAATCTTACAAAAGGTATGTACCCTCGATCAGTATTATTATCCCCGTCGTTGGTTGCCAGTTGCGACTGCCGACTACAGCTCTTTTCTTGCATATACATGTATCTGAATTGTATTACAAACTTTTATTGCCATTATATTCTGCTTAAATTCATTTTACTTTTCATAGGGGTGATTACGCTCTTGATTGCTCTTTCTTCGTATTTTAATTTGTTTGAAGATCGTTGCGAACATAATCATTGAACTGAAAACTTGTGTCGTGCTGCGCGCAAGAACTTCATTTCATCCGTCCGACTGGATGGGAACGTTTTAAGCAATTTGACTTTCTGTATATTCAGAAATCGCTGCACAAGCGAATGTTATATTTCCCCTAATAAAAACCATACTGTTCTTCCCGAAGATCACGAACAACGTAAGAAGTATTTAATTGTTATTTCCTGTCGAATCAAAACTGCAGATTTTCTCAGTTTTTTTGTAATGCAGTCAACGGCATCTAAATTTAAGTTAATCCTCCAGTTCCCGCAATTTATCAAATCCTTTCTCCGTCATTTCATACTGTAATCGCTCATTATGGTTAACAATAATTGTCAACCCGCAATGTGATTATTTGAATTCATGCGTTCAAAATAAGAGCATCACGGTCGGAAATGCGCCAAACATTGTATAGTTCCTCTGAACAAGCGGTGGCGCGTGCTTCTTTTGTGGAAGACACTTAAAGGAAGAAAGGTATCAATTATCACAATTTTACTGGAATAAAGTATCAATAGTCCATAATATCGTACAGCAAGGCCCACCCATGCTGAATTTTTTTCTACTGCTTTGTTTATCATGTGTATGTAGTGCTATTTTCAAGTTGGATGGCATACTTTGTATTTAGTTTGCGTGAGTGGGCGTTGGCTTCGTTGCGTTCACGGAGGTAATTCCACGATAGCTTTTAACATGGCTGCTTATAAGTGATGTTGCGTCCAGTCTTAAATAAATCTAGCCCTTAGCTTGTATAGTATCACATTATGGAAACCAATAAGTTATTTATACTATATAACTTTCGATTTTATTATCCTATGCATAAGTATGGTAAGTTTGAAATAAAAATATATAATTAAACCACGATTTAATTCTATTCTAATTCAATGAAAATTTTACTTTAAATGTCTTTTTCCAAGTAAGATAATCATACAAACTAGAAACTGTGAAAAACTGAAAATAGACTCACAAAGTTCACAAGTTCACAAAATATTTTACAAGTCCAGAAATCTTAAGCAGAGTTCTAAAATTACGTTACGTACTCACTACTTAACACATAAAGTTTCATGGATACGACTACGATCGTAAACTAACCGTGACTGCGTTGCCAGTGCATATACCATCTGGATAGTTATTGAAGCTAATGTTTTTAAATTTTTAACCATATTTAGATATGCCGAAAGTTTTAACAATTCTTATCCGGTCATAAGGTAAGATTTGAAAAATCATACAATCATACGAACTACGTATCGTGTTTAGGGAAAATAATTAAACGGGCAAACGTCCACAGATTTTGTTTTCACAAAACAAATTCAGAGATTAGAACTTAAGCTGTTTCACCTATAGCTATGGAAAACTGTAGCTTTGGACACACACACGTGTGTTTTTCGATTTTTCATTGTTCTTGATCTGAAAGGTGGATCAAATTATTAAACAAATATTTTTTCACACATTTTCATCCCCTAAAATAGAATTTATTTTCCATGTCTGCTAGTGTCGTTAAGAACTAAATAAAATGATTGGGATATACAACAATGGATGCATAAAAATCAAAGTCGTTAGCAACGCGACAGCTAAATACATATACTTACCCTCAACTTCATGCACGTGGCCCGAGGCACGTGTACACAATTCAGGTTGAACCCACGATTAAATTAATCGCTGATTAGTAACAGAGGACTTTGCACGAGAAGCGCATAGGTAAAATATAAAACGAGTAGGAATACCATCTTTAAAATACTTGACTACGGCGAACGTGTCCGACTTTTTGCATATGTGTAAGCACGCATGGGTGTATAGTACATATATATTTTTATATATCTATGTATATAAGAGGATTAAGAAGACATGAATACCACTTAACCCGTGACTGATTGGTGACTTTGACCACCAAAAAATAGTCGAGAGAGTTTAGTATTTTTTTTTTTGTCAAATTTTTAGAGTCATTCTTTATTTGCTTGTACCCAGAATTCCTATTAAAACATTTTGTTGCATACATTTTAGTACTGTGAGCTAAAGACTGAACTTTGCAATGTTTAAAATTTGAATTGGAAGAACTATTTCTTTTCCAGGCGTCGTCTACACACGTATTGGCAAATATATTTACTGAATGAAGTTGCCAAGCATTATAAAGCTCTTGTAATGGGGATGTGATAATTACCAAAAAAAAACAAGTACTGAAAGCTACAGTCGAGTGCACTCGACGGTAAGATACCATTTACCTTTGGCTGTTAAAAAAATAATATTTAATATTAAATACTTTAATTTGGCGAATTAACAACAACGCATCGCATATTGTGACAGTCAAATACAGATTGACGCTGTACGCACACGCCGACTGCACGCATACTGTCGGCGAAAGCATTGACGACGGCCGTTGCTGCTATTTGTAGGGGAAAATTCTCCCGCCTATAACTTCTGTGTTTATTGTCCAATTACAGGGTAGGTCAATATATTGAGCAGCTACGAGAATTTCGAAAAAAATTGTAACTTATCTACTTCTCCTAAAAATAGATTTATCGATTTTTGAAATGAATTTTGGGGGCGGTGGACCCCCAAAAAATCCGTATTCTTTATAATGTTACCAGGAGGTGTTTCTATATTTCGAAAAATTCGTTTTAAAAATTCGTGGAACGTACCCACTATTTTATGCCTCTTTCATTTTTTGGAAGCAGTGGGCATGGTCCATAAAGATTGAAATAAACTTTGTATGTGTATGGTATAGACGAACTCTCCTACCAAGCTTGGTGTCTCTAGCTCTTGTAATAGCTGAATTCTTTGTGTCCATACAGAAAGCAGGACAGACGAAAGTGACTAATCGACTCTGCTATTGATGCTGATGAATAATATATATACTTTGTATGGTCTGCCACACCTCCTTCTGTCGGTTTCTTTACATTTTCATAAAGTTAATATACCATTTTTTACCCATTGTCAAAGGATAAATGTTATAATAAGTAAGAAAAGCTACAGTCGAGCGCGAGAAACTGTTAGATACCATTAACACAATTCGGAACAAGGTGTTTCACTCCTTTTGCTATAGAAATAAAAAAGATGTTATTAAAAAAAGCAGAGAAAGCTAAAGTCAAGTGCACTCGACAGTTACAAAATATTATATTTAATATTAAATACTTTTATTCGGTGAACTTACAACAACGCATCCCATATTTGCACAGTCAAACACACATGTATTGACGCTACATGCACACGTCGACTGACCACTGACTGTGCGTGCGCAGTCGGCGCAAGCACAGACGTCGTCGCTCTGCTGTGTCTCTGCTGCGCCTCTGCTATTATTTGTATGCGAAACTTCTCGCTATATCTTCTGCATAAATTGTCCGACCGGGTTGATATTAATAAGGTAGCTTAATGTTATTAAGATCTACGAGAAAGTCGAAAGTTTTGTAACTTTTCTAATTTTCCTATAAGTCAATATATCGATTTTTAAAATTGATTTCTGTGGTCGGCGGGCGTGACACATAAAGTTTGAAGTTAACTTCTTCTGTGTATGGTTTACACTCTCCTACAAAGTTTGGGGTCTATAGCTCTTTTAATAGCTTAGATCTGTGTGTTCATACAAACAGCAGGCCAGACGTACATGACAAAATATATTTATTATTTATATTATATTTATTAATGCAGTCAACGGTATCTAGACTTAATTCTTAATCTTTCCGTTCCCGCAATTTATTAAATCCCTTCTCGGTCATTTCATACTGTAATCGTTCATTAGGATCCAAAATTATTGTCAACCCGCAATGTGATTATTTGAATTCATGCGTTCAAAATAAGAGCATCACGGTCGGAAATGCGCCAAACATTGTATAGTTCCTCTGAACAAGCGGTGGCGCGTGCTTCTTTTGTGGAAGACACTTAAAGGAAGAAAGGTATCAATTATCACAATTTTACTGGAATAAAGTATCAATAGTCCATAATATTGTACAGCAAGGCCCACCCATGCTGAATTTTTTTCTACTGCTTTGTTTATCATGTGTATGTAATGCTATTTTCAAGTTGGATGTCATACTTTGTATTTAGTTTGCGTGAGTGGGCGTTGGCTTCGTTGCGTTCACGGAGGTAATTCCACGATAGCTTTTAACATGGCTGCTTATAAGTGATGTTGCGTCCAGTCTTAAATAAATCTAGCCTTTAGCTTGCAGAGTATCACATTATGGAAACCAATAAGTTATTTATACTATATAATTTTTAATTTGATCGTCCAATGTATAAGTATGGTAAGGTAAAGTACAACAAGTGAAGAAAGCTACAGTCAAGTGCACTCGACAGTAAGATACCATTTACCTATGGCTGTTGAAAAATTATTCGGCGAATTAATAGCAACGCATCGCATATTTTCGAAGACACATGCATTGACGCTAATAGCACATGCCGACTGCACGCTGACTACACGACGATTTTGCGTGCTTACTCGGCGTCGGCGTCGACGTCTGCGTCGGGCCTCTGCTGCTGTAAGGGAAACTTCTCGTGCCTGTACCTTCTATGTATATTTTCCGATCGGATTTAAATGTATAGGGTTGGTCGATATTATTATTATCTACAATAATAATTTAAAAAAATTCGGAATTTTTTCTACTTTTCCTATAATAAATGGTAAATCATTTTGCAAAATCGATTTTTGGGAGCAATGGGCGTGGCATCCAAAATTTGAAGATCCGCAATTTGCGTAATGTTACCAGGCACCTTACTATCAAATTTGGTGCTTCTAGCTTTTCTAGTGTTCGTTTAAACTATAAAAATGTGTTTTCTGGAGGCGGTGGGCGTGGCATCAAAATCTCTTTTCGTTATTGAATTAACGAAAAACGAATTTATCGATTTGCGGCGGCGGTGGGTGTGGCACATCAAGTTTGAAATAAACTCGATCTGCGTATTCAATACACGCACACTCCCAACAAGTCTGGTGCCTCTAGCTTTTTATACCATTTACCCATTGAAAATTGGTAAAAAATGGTATATTAACTTTGTGCAAATGTATGTAACAGGCAGAAGGAGGCGTGGCAGACCATACAAAGTATATACATTTTTAATTTAATAATATTTTTTGTAAAAATGGTATAAAAACGATTTAAAAGGACGGGAGGGAGTGACATTCAAAATTTTAAAATCCACCCCTTGCATCTTGGTATCAGGTATTTTACCATAAATTGGGGGGTTTTAACTCTTCTAATTTTCTTAAAATTCAAAAAGAAAAATCTACGTTCTGTGTTATTTTACCACGGATCCTCTTACCAAATTTTTTGGATCTAACTACTCATACTTTTCTTACAGTTAAAATTAGAACCGGGTGGGCGTGATATTTAAAAGTTGTGAATCCACATTCTGTGAAATGGAACAGGTATTCCTATAAATTTGAAAAAAAAAACGATTATTAGTGTAATGTTGCCAGGCATTTTTTAAGCTTTACTACTTTTCTTAAATTTTGAAAAAAAAATTGTTTATGCTACTTGTTACAACTGTGGTCAAAATAATTCAAATACCATTATGACTCTCAAGCATTTCTGAATGAAAATGTAAAATTATATTCTTTCGTTCCGTCTCTTTGTATTTTTAGTTGGCGTTTTTTGGCATCATTCACGTGTTTGGGTCGTCCAAAATAGTAGTCGCGGCAAAGAAAATATTAAAAATAATTGTATTTAATTCAGTTGGAAAAGAATTGAGGAATACAAAAATACTAAAGGGATTTTTTAACCGTTTTTGGCATTTTTGTTGTATTTAATATTTGGTCTTCTTATGACTGAATGCAAAACTGATTTCTAAAAGCAAAACGTACTCTAACATCCAAAGTCCAAAGACTGTAAAAAACGCTAATTCTCCAATAATGATTTAGGCATGTTTTTCTTACTATGGAGTGGGACCAATGTGAATATTTTAAATAAAGGTATGCAACTATTGTATATGCTTCTGAGGATATGCCGCTTCTTTGAATGTTCCAACAGGACTACGAACATAGTTGCCAAAGAATGGTTCGGTGCTCAGATCATTAACGTTTCGGAATGCCCGGGGAAGTCTTCTGGGGTGTGATAAAAGAACAATCTCTGAAATAAAGCCAGTAAACAACAATCAGCTTTGGTCTGTTGTGGAAGGACTTGGAGCGCAATAGCTATATGCAAAAACGTCGTTATAACCAATAATAAAGTTTAATATAATAATAATAACAGAAATTCAACTAAATACTAATTTGTTTGCATATTTTCTTTAAGCCCAAAATTGACGCTACTTTTTTTTGACTGCAGCTATTTATACAGTAAAATTCTATTAGCTAGCTCCGGCTACTTTATATTCTGCAAAAAGGCAGCTAACCTAATTTCAAAAAGTAGGGAAAGCTAGAGTCGTGTACACTTAATAGTAGGTTACCGTTTTCCCACTTTGGCTGTTACAAAATAAATATTAATATGAAATACTTTTATTTAAAGAATTAACAGCACCGAGGGCAAGCTGAGTGTGCAGTATTGCCGTCGTCCCTCTACTGCTTTGCTGAAATTTTGTATGGTAAACTTCTTACGCTGTATTTGTGATCGGGTTGCAATTTATAGGGTAAAGCAATATTATTGATAGCTACGAGAATGTTTAAACTTCTTTCAACTTTCCTTCTAATTCAAACACGTAAAGAAAGCTACAATAT
Source organism: Zaprionus bogoriensis (assembly GCA_035046045.1). Lineage (NCBI taxonomy): Eukaryota > Metazoa > Arthropoda > Insecta > Diptera > Drosophilidae > Zaprionus > Zaprionus bogoriensis. The sequence continues at coordinate 1,357,238 of JAWNOI010000222.1, forward strand.
TGTAACTTCTGGCGCCCATAACTTCTATGTTTATTGTCCGATCCGGTTGAGTTTGTATACAGTTTGAAACAAACTATGTGTATGATTTACACAAACTTTCCTATCAAGTGCAGGAAATAAGGACAGACAGGCGGACATGACCAAAATCGACCCGGTTTTTTAATGCTAATCAAGAATGTATAAACTTTGAAAGGTCTACCTTGCCTTTTTCTAAATGCTACATACATTTTCACAAAGTTAATATATCATTTTTAACCATTTTCGTAGACTCAACTGTTCAGATTTAATTTTTTTTTAATGAACTTCATTCATTGCTTTTTTAGTTAAATTTGATTAATATTAATCAATTTAATTAATTAGATTTAATTTAAGTAGGTTTAATTTGAGTAAACTAATTTTAATTTTTTTTTATTTGAATTAATAAATTTTAATTTGACTACTTATTAATGATTATTGATTGATTAATTTGAGTAAAAGAGTAAAATTTTGACTGCCAAATTTGTTAAATGGTTTGGTACCATCCAAAGCACTCCAATGTAGTTTTCAGTACATGTCGTGAAAAAAGCTGACGTGACAACACTGGTGGTCTACAATACAGACCGATTTGACGACAACATAAGCATTGTACATTTTATCTACAGTTCCTGTTAACTGAGGAGCAAACATGTTAAGCTGAGGAGCAGCTGTTGGCCTTTTACAGCACTACAAGCCTCAAAACATAACATTTTTAATGTAATCCGCATTCGCTGTATTGTTCAGAATGAACACTGCCGGCAGATCCATTTGCTTCTCGTTCGGCAATACGGCATTAGCCAACACTAAACGCGCAGCTGCCGTATTATCAACAAGCCAGAAATAAGTAAAAGAAAGCAATGCCCGAGCAGACCGATTCAAATCTGACACCGAGTGTTACCAATGAGATTAAGAGTCCTTGCTACGATTTATCGAAGTTCCGACTAAGTCGCATACTCAATAACAATAGCAGAAGCAAGAGTATTACCTTGCTTGGCACCTTCCCGAACTTGTCCGAAAAGGACGCGGCAATAGTTGTTTTTGAGAAAAACGGTAAATAATCGGCAATAACAATAACAACAACAATAAATATAAAAATAACAATTACAATATAAGAGTAATAAGATATGTCATCTTCCCTACAGCTTATCGAGAAAGTGATGTGGCTACAGAGGCGCCGACTGAAGGTTCAGCTGGGTCGGAGGCGAAGCCAAGCTACTTTAGCAGTGAGTTGAAGGTGCGCACCGACTTTGTGAACAATATATACGCAAGTTTCCAGTGTGTTCCCAGCCAGGAGCTGTGTGGTATGTGCATCACTTGTGCCTTGTACCTTCTATGTATATTTTCCGATCGGATTTAAATGTATAGGGTTGGTCGATATTATTATTATCTACAATAATAATTTAAAAAAATTCGGAATTTTTTCTACTTTTCCTATAATAAATGGTAAATCATTTTGCAAAATCGATTTTTGGGAGCAATGGGCGTGGCATCCAAAATTTGAAGATCCGCAATTTGCGTAATGTTACCAGGCACCTTACTATCAAATTTGGTGCTTCTAGCTTTTCTAGTGTTCGTTTAAACTATAAAAATGTGTTTTCTGGAGGCGGTGGGCGTGGCATCAAAATCTCTTTTCGTTATTGAATTAACGAAAAACGAATTTATCGATTTGCGGCGGCGGTGGGTGTGGCACATCAAGTTTGAAATAAACTCGATCTGCGTATTCAATACACGCACACTCCCAACAAGTCTGGTGCCTCTAGCTTTTTATACCATTTACCCATTGAAAATTGGTAAAAAATGGTATATTAACTTTGTGCAAATGTATGTAACAGGCAGAAGGAGGCGTGGCAGACCATACAAAGTATATACATTTTTAATTTAATAATATTTTTTGTAAAAATGGTATAAAAACGATTTAAAAGGACGGGAGGGAGTGACATTCAAAATTTTAAAATCCACCCCTTGCATCTTGGTATCAGGTATTTTACCATAAATTGGGGGGTTTTAACTCTTCTAATTTTCTTAAAATTCAAAAAGAAAAATCTACGTTCTGTGTTATTTTACCACGGATCCTCTTACCAAATTTTTTGGATCTAACTACTCATACTTTTCTTACAGTTAAAATTAGAACCGGGTGGGCGTGATATTTAAAAGTTGTGAATCCACATTCTGTGAAATGGAACAGGTATTCCTATAAATTTGAAAAAAAAAACGATTATTAGTGTAATGTTGCCAGGCATTTTTTAAGCTTTACTACTTTTCTTAAATTTTGAAAAAAAAATTGTTTATGCTACTTGTTACAACTGTGGTCAAAATAATTCAAATACCATTATGACTCTCAAGCATTTCTGAATGAAAATGTAAAATTATATTCTTTCGTTCCGTCTCTTTGTATTTTTAGTTGGCGTTTTTTGGCATCATTCACGTGTTTGGGTCGTCCAAAATAGTAGTCGCGGCAAAGAAAATATTAAAAATAATTGTATTTAATTCAGTTGGAAAAGAATTGAGGAATACAAAAATACTAAAGGGATTTTTTAACCGTTTTTGGCATTTTTGTTGTATTTAATATTTGGTCTTCTTATGACTGAATGCAAAACTGATTTCTAAAAGCAAAACGTACTCTAACATCCAAAGTCCAAAGACTGTAAAAAACGCTAATTCTCCAATAATGATTTAGGCATGTTTTTCTTACTATGGAGTGGGACCAATGTGAATATTTTAAATAAAGGTATGCAACTATTGTATATGCTTCTGAGGATATGCCGCTTCTTTGAATGTTCCAACAGGACTACGAACATAGTTGCCAAAGAATGGTTCGGTGCTCAGATCATTAACGTTTCGGAATGCCCGGGGAAGTCTTCTGGGGTGTGATAAAAGAACAATCTCTGAAATAAAGCCAGTAAACAACAATCAGCTTTGGTCTGTTGTGGAAGGACTTGGAGCGCAATAGCTATATGCAAAAACGTCGTTATAACCAATAATAAAGTTTAATATAATAATAATAACAGAAATTCAACTAAATACTAATTTGTTTGCATATTTTCTTTAAGCCCAAAATTGACGCTACTTTTTTTTGACTGCAGCTATTTATACAGTAAAATTCTATTAGCTAGCTCCGGCTACTTTATATTCTGCAAAAAGGCAGCTAACCTAATTTCAAAAAGTAGGGAAAGCTAGAGTCGTGTACACTTAATAGTAGGTTACCGTTTTCCCACTTTGGCTGTTACAAAATAAATATTAATATGAAATACTTTTATTTAAAGAATTAACAGCACCGAGGGCAAGCTGAGTGTGCAGTATTGCCGTCGTCCCTCTACTGCTTTGCTGAAATTTTGTATGGTAAACTTCTTACGCTGTATTTGTGATCGGGTTGCAATTTATAGGGTAAAGCAATATTATTGATAGCTACGAGAATGTTTAAACTTCTTTCAACTTTCCTTCTAATTCAAACACGTAAAGAAAGCTACAATATTGTAACTTCTGGCGCCCATAACTTCTATGTTTATTGTCCGATCCGGTTGAGTTTGTATACAGTTTGAAACAAACTATGTGTATGATTTACACAAACTTTCCTATCAAGTGCAGGAAATAAGGACAGACAGGCGGACATGACCAAAATCGACCCGGTTTTTTAATGCTAATCAAGAATGTATAAACTTTGAAAGGTCTACCTTGCCTTTTTCTAAATGCTACATACATTTTCACAAAGTTAATATATCATTTTTAACCATTTTCGTAGACTCAACTGTTCAGATTTAATTTTTTTTTAATGAACTTCATTCATTGCTTTTTTAGTTAAATTTGATTAATATTAATCAATTTAATTAATTAGATTTAATTTAAGTAGGTTTAATTTGAGTAAACTAATTTTAATTTTTTTTTATTTGAATTAATAAATTTTAATTTGACTACTTATTAATGATTATTGATTGATTAATTTGAGTAAAAGAGTAAAATTTTGACTGCCAAATTTGTTAAATGGTTTGGTACCATCCAAAGCACTCCAATGTAGTTTTCAGTACATGTCGTGAAAAAAGCTGACGTGACAACACTGGTGGTCTACAATACAGACCGATTTGACGACAACATAAGCATTGTACATTTTATCTACAGTTCCTGTTAACTGAGGAGCAAACATGTTAAGCTGAGGAGCAGCTGTTGGCCTTTTACAGCACTACAAGCCTCAAAACATAACATTTTTAATGTAATCCGCATTCGCTGTATTGTTCAGAATGAACACTGCCGGCAGATCCATTTGCTTCTCGTTCGGCAATACGGCATTAGCCAACACTAAACGCGCAGCTGCCGTATTATCAACAAGCCAGAAATAAGTAAAAGAAAGCAATGCCCGAGCAGACCGATTCAAATCTGACACCGAGTGTTACCAATGAGATTAAGAGTCCTTGCTACGATTTATCGAAGTTCCGACTAAGTCGCATACTCAATAACAATAGCAGAAGCAAGAGTATTACCTTGCTTGGCACCTTCCCGAACTTGTCCGAAAAGGACGCGGCAATAGTTGTTTTTGAGAAAAACGGTAAATAATCGGCAATAACAATAACAACAACAATAAATATAAAAATAACAATTACAATATAAGAGTAATAAGATATGTCATCTTCCCTACAGCTTATCGAGAAAGTGATGTGGCTACAGAGGCGCCGACTGAAGGTTCAGCTGGGTCGGAGGCGAAGCCAAGCTACTTTAGCAGTGAGTTGAAGGTGCGCACCGACTTTGTGAACAATATATACGCAAGTTTCCAGTGTGTTCCCAGCCAGGAGCTGTGTGGTATGTGCATCACTTGTGCCTTTTTTCCACATGCTAACGGTAATGTCTTCTTCTTTCATGAAATGAAAGCTGTAAAAAGTACGGTGATTTATCCGGCGACCGAAAAGCACATCGAAAAGTATTCCATTTGCCAGAAATACCTCATCAATGAAACCCCAGATCTTTATGAAACCGTAACGCTGCCTTACATCAACTCCAGTCAGTTCTCGCTGGATTGGGTGTATAATATTATCGACCATAAGCAGGAGGCAGACCGAATTGTTTTTGAAGACAAGGACGCCGAGACTGGTTTCATTCTGCTTCCGGATCTTAAATGGGATGGACGCAACGAAGAAAACCTCTACCTGCTCGGCATCGTTCGCCAGCGCGACATAAAATCCTTACGTGATCTCAATGCAAGTCATTTGCCATTGCTGCGGAATCTGCGGCAGTCGGCCAAGCAGGCAATACAGAAGCGTTACGGGCTGAATCCCACCCAGCTTCGCATGTACTTCCATTACCAACCATCGTTCTACCATCTGCATGTGCATATTAATCTAATAAGAAATGATGCTCCCGGAATCTGGTGCGAGAAGGCGCACATGTTGGACACAGTCATAAACAATTTGGAACTAGTTTCGGACTACTATCAGCGGGCTCACTTGCCCTTTGTCCTGTACGAGGGCAACAAATTGCTGGACCTGTACGACGAAAAGCTGAAGGTGCGCAATAAGACGCCAAAAGAGGAGAGCGAAGATCAGGGTGTTACAGCGAAGGATGGATCCACAGACGCAGAAGCTGATGATTCCCCACAACACAAGCGCATTAAGCTGTCTGCTGAGGTGGAGTCCGATAAAGGCGAGTTGGCCTCTACGCCTCTTGTCTAAGGATGTGTATGAGGATTAATAAACGCTGCACAATGAAACGTCAAATGCTTAATAATTATTTGCTTTTTGTCTCATTTATTCGTAATGGCGCTTTGTCTGTTGTGAGTTGGAAATCTTGAATGCTCTATGCTAGAAAATGTTATCATAGTTTTATGCTCATGCGAGCTTTTTGATCCTAATTCTTGTAATTATCAAATTCCTGCACTTGCATTTAGGTGATATTTTTTTTCTGGTTTTCAATCGCCACAAATGAACATATTGAAAAACATACAATTAATTATTTTAATTAATTGCTTATCAATTTTTAAATTTAAATTTAAAGTTGCAATTAAATAATTAAAAAAAAAATCGAAATAAATAATGAAAAACACAGTTAAAATTTGACAGGTGATAGCAATGTGTCGAATCTATTTTTGGACACCCAAATGCAATTTTTAATTTGAGAATAAAGTGCAGTGCTTTAAACACCGCCTTGGATTACCGAATTACATTCGGTACTTATAAAATCGTGCCAAGCAATTGCTGAGCGAACCCGCATGCTCGTCTTTTTCGAGCTCGATCAGCTACCTAATTTTGGGGTATGTATGCGTGAGATACCTCTAGCCTGGAAGCCTTATTCAACACCCATGAGTGTTCATACATACATAAATATTATTTCAAATATATATATATATATATATACATTCATATATGTAATTATATATCTATGTATACATGTTTATAAAAATAACAGAATTAATAGTAGCAATAAAGTTGTAGTGTATAATTCTTTCAATTATAAAACAATGCGCGTCCCGCTGGCTTAGCCCGAATACGTTCATCATCTTCAATTGTTGTGACTGCTGCCAATTTGGATTGGCGCACCCTCAGCATCGGCTGCCTGGCCCTGCTCCTGTGGCACATACATAACCGCAGTGCTAGGCGAAGTGTTCACCGACATGCTTGTTGTCATTGTTTTGTCCGTATCGGAAATGGACCAATTACGCTCCAACTGCTGTAGAGCGGCCATCGTTGCCGTTGTGGTAACACCAGCACCGGAGCTCTCCGAGCCAGCGACTTCGTTTAGAACGCCCGCGCGAAGTGTCTCTTCGAGCAGCGCCTGAATCTTGTCCTGATCGTCCAGATGAACAAAACCCAGTCGCACCAATTCGCTGGTCAAGTCAGCTGCTGTATCGTCCTCGTTCACTTGACACGTCAACTGCCGATTCATCTTATCGTCCATGCGCAACAATATGGTCATCAGTATATCGTTGCTGTCCTCCTTCTTCTTGACGCTGCACATCATATTGACAATGCGACGAGATTCAGTGTCTACAGCCTCCGGCGTGGCCGACTTAACGGAGTCCGCGCGTTCTGGAGACGCAGCACGTGAACGAAAATGTGGCGGCTTTTTACCGTTGTAAGTAGCCAGCGGATAGACGCCATACTTAACATCCTCCACAAACTTCTCCAGCTTGTCGGCACCGGGCACATCTGACAGGCGGTACTGACACTCATTGTTGCCAGACATCTTGAGCTGCGCCATAATCACATCCGGGTGATTATAGCGCTGCATGAGCCCGTCAAAAGCCGTTTCGGAGAACATGGTTCTATTGGCGGGCGAGAAGACCAGACAGTGAGCGGCCAGCAGTTTCAGGGCATGCACCTGTGAACATAGTTTGACAATTATTGTTTTCGCAAAAAGGAACAAATACACAAAAGTTATGCAAGGAGAAAATTGATTAGTTTTAAGGTTAAGGATTGGATGAAACTCACCTCAAAGAGCAGTGGATGAAATAGCAAGTCACAGGCTCTGGGTCGATCCTGTGGCTGCGGATTGAGACATTTCAAGATTAGATCACGCTGCAGATCATTATCTAGGCTATTAATTGTGCGCAATATAGTCTCCTCATTGATGGCAGTCGATTCGCTGTTGCTGGACTGTGGTTGTATCTCCAGTGCAGCCATTTCAAGAGCGCACATCCCGAAGGCGTAGATATCAACAGCAGCGGTCAGCTGCTCCGCTGCACCATATTCCGGGGCATGGAAATAGTGCACACCACGCTCTTGCTCCTGTTGCGGCTTCCGTTCTAGCTGGTCAAGGTGCTGGTGCCTCACGCTATAATGCACTGCATCGGGGACCACAGAACCAATTTTGACCAGACCATTGTGCTGTATGAAAATGCTATCACAGGTTAAATTGCCGTGGATGATGGGTGGCGTGCAGGAATGCAAATAACTGAGCGCGGAGAGGATCTGCGTGCACCATCGGCGCCACGATTCAAGCGGCAGTCGCTTGGCATTGCGTTTGGTACGCTTGAGGAACTGTTTCAATGATCCAGACGACATATACTCCGTGATAAATATGACGCGCGGTCGTTCTGATTGCTGTGTGTCCGTCCAGTAGCGGTGGAACTTCACGATGTTCTGATGATCCAGCTGTAAGAGATTATCAAACACCTGGCGCATCTTGTCCTCCTGGGTTTTGAGCTCTTGCAGCTGGGCATATTGCACCTCATTCCACACGACCTCAACGCCTTCTTCCGTATCCATAGCCAGATGCACACAGTCAATGCCAGGCACATCGCGCTGATCGACCTCCTCGCGCCGCTTTAGCCAACGTCCACAAGGTGATTCCTCCAATATTTCGCTCTCATCCTCTGAATCATCGCCGGACTCACGCGGCGATGAGTCCACAGCCAAATTGCTGACAACACCACCTCCATCGACCGATGCAGCTGTTATTGTACTGGAGGCGCCCAAAATATGGGGTACAGATGAGGAGACCGCCTGAGCTGTGGAGGATTGCGGAGTTGGTGGTGCAGTCGATAAATTTATGGTGTTAGCAGAGCTAGCCGTGGCAATGCCACCCGCAAGGTTATTTGCATTTGAAATCGGATGGGGATTGGATATCGATTCATCCACGACGCTACCGCTACTGCCGGCATTTGCTTGGCTATTTGACATTAGGGCGCGGTCGTCGTTCGTCGTTCGTTCCTCACAAAAGCAGTTGAACCGCAGTTGCCAGTGCCTGTTTCTGTCGCTGTCGTTGTTCTCGTACTCTTGCCCTCTGTCTTTGTGTCCACCCAAAGTCTCGATTTATTTCAATAGTTTTACGGTTTTCGCTCGAATGGACAAATTCATTGATCTACGTTTGCTCCAATTAAAGCCTGTCGGTGCGCCGTCCAGCCACTTATGCCCACACTCTATATAAGCAGCACATACATACACCACGCACGCACACTTAAACATGTAGCACACTATCCGCCACCACCCTTCTTCTATCTTTAGCAACCACTCTGCTCGTCAGCCGATGGTCAATAACACACTCTGGTTTGCGGAATCTGTGCGTGGTTATATTCTTTGATTGACAGCGTCTGATGGTGTGCAAACTGTGTATGATAATTAATTACTTTTATTTGTCCAGGTATTCTGTCGATTTAGCTTGTTTAGGTGAATTTTTCACGCTTTTGAAACACCCAAGAAATGTGAGCAAATCGATACATCGGTGTTATCGATGACTAGCCGATTGTGTCGGTATAGCAGTAATCGATTAGAAGCTATTTCTTTTATTGTAAATTGTAATTTTATAAATATTATTTATTATAAATATTATTATTGCAAACATTGTATTATTTAAATACTAGGTATGGCAAATATCGATAGTTATAAGTATAGAATAAGAGTAATCGATGTATAGAGGAGAGTGATCGAGAATAAGGTCACTTAATAAAGAATAGAGAAGCAAACAAGACGTGAATTTAAAAAAGACTAAAAAGTGGTTACATTATTATGATATATTTATGTAGATTGTGTCTCCCGTTATTGAAGTTGTTTCGAATTATTGTGTGTTTTTTTTTTCCTTAAAAAATAAATCTTGAAAATATACTGAAAACTAACAGAGTTTCCAATGGGACTAAGCCACACTATATTATCTTTTTTGTACTTAAGTTTTGATGATATTCGTTGAGCTTATCATTTTTATCGACTATTTCGTTGCATATGATGCATTGCACTTTCAGTAGAATATTATGTCAACAAAAATGGCAACCTTGGTTGAATATTTGAACAGTTCCAACAGATTAAAGATGTAATCATTGAAATCGATAGTTTTTGTAGGAAGAGCTATCGCACAGTGATACCGCATCACTTGAAACTATCGGAAAGTTGGGTCTCTCTGCCGTGTTTCATTCGGGCATTTAAAACAATATTTCCATGCCGTACATGTAGCCGTGTGGAAATACGACGACTATGGATAGCATAATTGGACGCAACCAGTTTGTCTCAGAGACAGCCAATCTATTTACCGATGAAAAGACGGCAACAGCGCGTGCAAAGGTTAGTTCTACTTGCCAGTGCAGCAGCTCCATAATTTGACTTTTGTTGTAATCTTTAGGTCGTCGAATGGTGCAACGAATTTGGCACATCAAACGCGAGCGTCAAATGCGAACTGATAGCTAAGGTGCAGGAAATTGTCCTAGGCTCCTGCGTTGAGTTGGCTGAGGAGTTCCTGGAGCCAGTGTTGTCGTTGGCGCACGACCAAAACCAGGAAGTACGCAAGCAGGTCGTCTCATTTGTCGAGCAGACGTGGTTGGTACAAAGACAGAAGCCGGCTTCTAATATTTTGCTTTGGAAATAGCATTAATAAGCTTTATGTTTTTATGTTTGCAGTAAAGTCAAGGTGGAGCTGCTTCCGTATGTGATAAACGTAATTTCCATGCTCTTGAGGGATGGTTCCGCGCAGGTGATCAAACGTGTGATACAGGCTTGCGGTAGCATTTATAAGAACGGACTGCAGTATCTGTGTAGTCTGACGGACACCACGGACAGCGCAGAGCAGGCGTGGAACGTGTTGAGCTTAATAAAAGCACAAATTCTGGATTTGATTGATAATGAGAACGATGGAATTCGCACAAATGCCATCAAATTTCTAGAGGGGATCATAATCCTGCAGAGCTACGCGGATGAGGACAGCATGAAGAGAGAAGCGGACTTCTCGTTGTCTGACGTACCTGAGCATTGCAAGCTGATTCGACGCCAGAAACTACAGGACGAGGGCACCAATATATTTGACATAATGCTCCAGTTCCATGGGACCACGCACATCTCGTCGGTGAATCTCATTGCCTGCACTAGTAGTCTTTGTACCGTAGCTAAGATGCGCCCCGTATTCATGGCTCCGGTCGTGGAAGCCTTTCGACAGCTGAACAGCAACCTACCACCTACATTAACCGACTCTCAGGTAAGCTCTGTGCGCAAGAGTCTGCGCCTGCAACTCCAGACGCTGCTCAAACTTCGCGGTTCGTTTGAGTTCGCGACTACAATACGCAACATATTAATGGATTTGGGAGCCAGTGCAAATGAAATCCAAAAGCTGATGCCCAAAATGGACAAGCAGGAAATGGCACGAAGGCAAAAGCGCATTTTGGAGAACGCCGCACAGAGTTTGTCCAAAAAGGCTCGTCTAACTGATCAGCAGCAGACGCAACATCAACCCGCACGCGAAATGGAACTTGATACTGAAGAGTTAGATCGCCAACGTCAGAAGAGTAATCGGGTCAATGAAAAGTTCCTGTCCGAGCAATTGCGCAATGCCGAAACTGTTGTTAACCTTGTGGTTGAGTTTTTACCCACTCTTCCGGATGTGGTAACAGATAAATTCCTGGCCGATTATACGCCCATCAAGCAATTACTGGTGCCGCAGCAGGTGAGCAATATTGCTCGACAATTGGGGCAGCAACTTACGGATTTGCGCATTGGTCCTGGTGCAGCGGCTTTTAGCAAGGAGGCGCCTATGCGACCGAAAGTACTGACTCGCAGCCAAATACAGGAAAACACTGCGTCTACAGATTCCGCACCAGTTCCCATGAATGTTGACTCTAAGATGGACGAAGTTGAGTTGCAGCGCAAAGATGAGGCTACAAAAAAATTACGTGACACTATGGAACGCTCAAAAGGGGAACAGGCGGTCATTGAGCGCATGAAGGAGCGGGCCAAGACTTTGAAGCTACAAGAGATTACAAAACCTTTTGCACGGAATGTAAAAGAAAAGTTCTTATTGGATGCCATCATGCGTATTCTCAATTCGGAGAGGCAGTGCATAAAGGGTGGAGTTGCCGCCCAGCGACGTAAATTGGTTACAGTTATTGCAGCTACATTCCCGGAAAATGTACGGACCGGCATTATGCAGTTTATACTTGATGATATTAAGCAACGTATAGACATTGCCTTCTCATGGCTATTCGAGGAGTACTCGTTACTGCAGGGCTTCACGCGCCATACCTATGTGAAAACCGAAAATCGCCCAGACCATGCCTACAACGAGTTATTGAATCAGCTCATTCATGGAATCGGCGAGCGCTGTGAATACAAAGACCGAATCATTTTGTTACGTCGTATTTATTTGGAAGCGCCCATTCTACCGGAAGAAGCGATAGCGCAGCTCGTGCAGATGTGTCTGGTTGAGGAGTTTATGCCCCATAGCCTAGAGTTAATTAAAGATTTGGCTGTGTTACGACCCCCGCGCAAATCTCGATTTGTTCGCATACTCCTGAACTATGCCGTCCACGAACGAGCTGATTTGCAAACGCGCTCTCTTGGTCATTTGGTAACGATTTATCATGTTCACAAAATTGTGCCAGCGCGTATTGATGAATTTGCAGTCGAGTGGCTAGAATTTCTTGTTGCAGAAACGCCACCAAAATCCATATTTTCTTCCGAATACGGCAGGCCTATGGCAGAAGCAGCTTGGAAAGAAGAAACCGCAAAGAAATGTCTCGTACTGGCAATGACTCTGTTGCCCTACAAGCCAGAAAGTAAGTGAACCCGCAAAGTATTTGTATATTATGTTTTTAATTACTAGTCCATATGGGAAAATACTATGCTTTCTTCTTGTACATAATAATAAAAAGCACTACTCGACTTTCCCATGTCAGTCTGTGTGAACGCGTCAATATACTCTGCTAGGACATGAAGCAGAACAGTTTAAACAAATGCACTGAAATACTTATTAATTGACACTACATACAGAAAACCACGCAAATACCGCTTAGCTTATTGTAATGTTGGCATTCGTTGGAAATAAAAACCCATTTAGACAATAAGCTTAAGTTAGAGTCACGGGAGGTTTCCCATACAAAAGTAGCAGAGACGCATCAGAAAGCCGGCTCTAATGCTTGCGTTTGCATTTCGTCAATACAGGCGCCTTTGACTGTATTCGTGAAAAAATGCGATGTAACGCATTATTGTGAATTTGTAAAATAGAAGTATTTAATGTTAAGAATCAATTTTGAATGTATCTTATTGACGAGTTCATTCTTAACTTGTTTTTTTATGAATTATATCAAATGTGTTTTCTTTTGTTTCAGTGTATCTAGAAAAGATTTGTAAAGTCTTTTTAGAAACTTCCGCCGAATTGAAACGGACTATATTAAGAAGTTTGGATGCACCTATTAAGAAGTTGGGAGTGGAGTCGCCTTTACTGCTTAAGTTGCTAGAAGATTGTCCTAAAGGCTTAGAGACACTAGTGATACGTATAATTTACATACTTACAGAACGTGTGCCCACACCACACGCGGATTTGTTGCATCGTGTAAGGGAATTGTATCAAAACAAAGTAAAAGATGTACGCATACTTATACCTGTTCTGAGTGGTTTATCACGTGCTGAACTGATTGCAGTCCTACCCAAACTAATAAAACTCAATCAGGCTGTAGTTAAGGAAGTATTCAATCGTTTGCTTGGCGTTGGCGCCGAGTTTGCCCATCAGCAGATAAATTTGACGCCAACCGATTTACTTGTGGCTCTCCATACCATTGATACAAATGTTTGCGATTTGAAAGCCATCGTAAAGGCAACATCTATGTGCCTAGCTGAGCGTGATGTGTATACTCAAGACGTCCTAATGGCAGTGCTACAGCAGTTGGTTGAGATTACGCCTATCCCCACATTGATAATGCGTACTACCATACAGACTCTTACACTTTGCCCGCGTCTTTCGAACTTTGTCCTGAATCTGTTGCAGCGTTTGATAATGAAGCAGGTGTGGCGACAAAAGGTTATCTGGGAGGGATTCTTAAAGACCGTGCAACGTCTAAAGCCACAGTCGCTATCCGTATTGCTGCAGCTGCCTCCGCCACAATTAGCAGAGGCACTTCAGCAGTGTCCGGATCTCAGACCACAGTTGCTTGAATATGCAGAAAGCATACAGGATGAGCCTATGAGTGGCGTCACACACCAAATACTGGACATTATTACTGGCAAATCGGTGGACGTATTTGTTACTGTAAGCCTTAAATCTATATATTGTACATTTTCCATTCTTATCATGTTTTTTCTTACAGGATGAAAGTGGTGGCTACATTAATCCTGAAAACATAAAGAAAGAAATAGTGGACCCCTCAGACATTGGAGTAATCTCCACAGTGCCCGTTTTGACTTCCATGCCTGTATCGGTATCACTGGTGAAACCATCACCATTACCTGTTCCAGCGCCTTTAATAAACGAAGTCAATCAACCATTGCCACCTGGTGAAGATTAGAGTCGTCAAATTTAAGTTTGGTTTTTTATTATTGCCTCGGAACTTTAATAAAACCGTTATTTCTCAAACTTTTACTTAATGGTACCATACGCTGGAATTAAAACTATAACCATACGTTTACACGAACTGACTATTTGAATTATAAAATATTGACTGTTACAAACTCTCCGAATATTTAAGACATGTCTTCATCGAATTCACATTTAGTCCAAGTTATTTACCCAGGTTTATTTTAATTATGAAAAAAAATCTGTAAGTCTGAGAACTTCACAGACCTTATAGGCTCGCGTTTCTTGTTTTTACTACACAAACAGTACGAAATGTTTTCAAAAAGTAGGTTCAAATTTTGCGGGAAACGTATTTTCGAATATCGATTCTGGGTCATTTATTAGTTCTTGAGCTATGTCATGCAATGGTTCTTTTTTAGAAATATCGGTACAAACTTCACTGACACAGGTCTCTAACCCAAAGCGTGATAGAAAATTGTATGGCACGAGTTATACGATATGCCGACATCCTCAGCAGTTGCTGATAGTAATTTGACAATTTTCCAAAACAATTTCATTCACTGCTTGAACGTTTTTATACCATTTACCCATTGGAAATGGGTAAAAAATAGTATATTAGTTTTGTAAAAATGTATATAACAGATAGGAGGAGGCGTGGTAAACCATACAAGGTATATATATTTTCAGCATAAATAGCCGAGTCGATATGGTCATGTCCGTCTGTCTGTATTTAAAATATGTCTGCCCTGCACTAACGTCAACTGAATAATATGTTTGACTGACGGCTCTATTTAAACTTTCAATCGTGAGCGCATCTTCCAAAGCTGTGAGAGCGCCTTACCCGAGCTGTTTTATTCTTTTCTATCGTCGGTTATAGCATCTCGAAAGGCTTTTTCTCTTTTAATCGTGGGCACATTTACCGGGTGGTTTTTCTTCTTTTAATCGCGAGAGCAGTAAGACCAATTAATCTTCGTCAATCGGCTTCAGTCGTGTTCTTCCTCTTTCAATCGTAAGCGCATCTGCCTAAAATGTGCGAGCGCAGAGTTGAAACTGTTCTACTTCTTTCAATTGCGAGAACAGTTACACGAATTGTTTGCTCAATCGTGAGAGCAGATACAGATTTTATTCTTCTTTCAATCGTGAGAGTAGTTATACAGAATTATTATTCTTCCTTCAATCGCGAAAGCAATTACACGAATCAATCTTCATCCATCGTTCATAAGAGCAAATGCACGAGCTGCTCTATAAGCGTCAGTCGTGTTCTTCCTCTTTCAATAATGGGCTTAACTGCCGAAAATGTGCGAAATCCCTTTACGGTATAGCCCTGAGCGCCCTCGTCGATTTTTTTTTATCTCTTCAATCGACTTGAAACGCGTTCCGCGGAGTGGTCTCTTCAGTTTTGGGAATAGCCAGAAGCCACACCGAGCGAAATCAGGAGAATACCGCGGTTGCGGAACGATATACGTCAAATTTTTGGCGAGACGGTCACGAAAAACGAGTACAAAACCATTTTATTCATGGTTTTCTGTATATTTTGATATTGCATTTAAATTGTATTCAGTTTTTATTTATTTAAAAATTTAATTTATTTGGTATCTGCCTGTACATTTATATGGTTTGATATTGCATTTAAATTGTATTGAGTTTTCAATTATTTAAAAATTTCATTGTTTGGGTATCTGCCAGGCTACCCCATACCAACCAGTTATGAATTTAAACTCTCATATCTCTGTCAAAAATGCAGCGATTTTCCTTTGGAATGTCATTTTGTTCATGGTTTTCTGTATGTTTTTTATTGGTATTGCATTTAAATTGCAATGATTTTTGATTTTTTTTTGATTATTTAAAAATTTCAATTATTTGGGTATCTGTCAGTAGTAAACAGGACTTAAAAAAAATACAACAAATAGTTTTTTTGGCAAAATCTATTTATTTTATTCAAAATAGTCTCCTTCTGCTTTAATACAGCTTTTTGCACGGTCCAAAAGCATGTCGAACGAGTGTTTTAGCTCGTTGCCAGGTATGGCCGCCAGTATGCCGGTGCAAGCCTTTTGAATGGCCTCTACGTCTGCATAACGCTTTCCTTTCATCGGCAAATGCATTTTTCCGAAAAGGTAGAAATCGCACGGTGCCATATCAGGTGAATACGGGGAGTGGTTGATACTTAAAATGTGGTTTTTGGTCAAATAGTCGGTCACAAGCGTCGATCGATGCGACGGCGCATTACCGTGCAACAAACGCCAACTTTCATCTTCGCGATATTCGGGCCGAACACGTCGAATACGGCGCACCAAACGTTTCAAAACTCCAAGGTAGAATACCGCATTAACGTTTTGGCTGGGTGGAACAAATTCTTTGTGGACAATACCCTTATAATCATAAAAACACATCAGCATTGTCTTCACTTTCGGTTTTCACTTTGGGTTTCGGCTCGTCCGTCGCCTTCCATTCAGCGTTTGGTTTCGGGATCAAATTGAAAACACCACGTTTCGTCATTAGTCACAATCTTGTAAAAGAAGTTCGGGTCTATTTTTGCCTCTTTAATGATGTCCTTAGAATGTTGAATTCTGAGCAATTTTTGGACGTCAGTCAATTTGTGTGGAACAAACCGTGCACACACCTTTTGTAAGCCCAAATGTTCGGCCAAAATGCGATAAATCGATGTTTTGGAGATGTTCAATTCTATTTCCATGAATTTCAATGATGATTTCGGTTGATTTTTTAGGAATTCACGCACAGGTTCGATGGAATTTTCGGTGATCACGGATTTTGGTTGGCCCAATGTTCATCGTCATTTATGTCCTCACGACCACTTTGAAAACGTTGAAACCACTCGTGCACTCTACTACGAGATGGGCAATCATTGCCATAAACTTGTTTCATCAATTGAAACGTTTCGGTAAAAGTTTTACCAATTTTAAAACAAAATTTAATGTTGGCTCTTTGTTCGAAGCTCATTTTCGCACCGATGACAAAAACATACTGACACTTAAAACGCAATAATCTCACTTCCAATAATGAAATATCATTCCATTTTTACTGGAAGTCGATAACGGATAGCAGATTCTAACGCACCAGTTGACATATAGATAGCGCCACTAGAAGGCGCTAGATTCAAAAAGTCCTGTTTACTTTAACGCACCTTGTATATATACAACTGTGGGCAAAAAGTAAAGTGAATATTTTTGTAAAGTCAAAATTCTTTATTTATTCTCCTAAATCAATTTCATCCCCTTCAAAGCAATCCCCTCCTGATAAAATACACTTATGCCAACGTTTTTTCAAATCCTCGAAACAGGCCAAATAGTCCCTATCCGGTATAGCCATGAGCGCCCTCGTCGATTTTTCTTTTATCTCTTCAATCGTTTTCGGTACCAAACGAGATTTGACTTTTCGTAGGCCCAAACGGTCTTTCAAAATGGTATTCACAGATCCTTCTGATATTCCAATCATATCAGTGAGGTCTCTAATAGTCAATGATGATTTTTGAGCACTAATTCCTTCACTTCATTGACGTGTTGGTCATCTGTTGACGTCGATGGTCGTCCGGAGCGCTCCAAGTCATCAACACGTTCCCGACCCTCTTTGAAGTCTTTGTAACATTTATAAACATTTTTCTGGGACATGGTAGAATCAGCAAAGGGCATCCCCAAACTTCCTCAACGTTTCCGCAGTCGAAATTTCATTCCGCAAACAAAATATGATGGCACTTCTCTGCTCAATTAAATCAGACATTGTAAAAATCGCCAAATGCACTCTTGATAGTTTGGTAAACAAAAGCGTAAATATAGTACTCATACTGACATTGACATGATATTTCCGCCAAATGTCATCAACAGTCCTGCCAACTCGAGAAAAAAAGAACTAGTTCACCATCTTAAGCCCGCGAATTTTAAATTGAAAATTCACCTTACTTTTTGCTCACAGTAGTACTAGCTATGGCCTGCAACGCTTTCTTCTGTCTATTACACATTTCTACAAAGCTAAAATTTTTCCCATTATTCTGTGTGTTTTATTTATCTCAAAGCTTTTGTTTTTGTTAAAGGTCAGAGCAGAAGATATAAAAGTCATGTGGTCATATTTTAAAGCAATCTGCCGTCAGTTACTACTTGTTCAAACAAAACATATAAGTGCAACAAAGCGTTTTAAAAGATTAACATGAATTATAGTTGTGTTTCTCATAAACGTTGCTTGTCTTTAGCTCTTTGAAAACGCTCGGCTTGTCTGATATTTTAATTAGTTTCCTCTTGCCATCTGTGTGCGATACTTGGCTACGTGCAGTTAAAACCACGAATGGAATAATAATAAACTGATTTTTCTCCAAAAGACTGTGAAAATTAATATTTAACTAAAATAATTTAACAAGTCGATTAAATTAAATGTATTCTTAGTTCATTTATTGACTCCTTACATTTTGAAACATTCACTATTTTATTAAAATAAGATAATCATAAGTTGTTTGAGTGACCAAAGAGGAAAACACCGACACAAATTCCAGTTGAGGTTCACATCCAGGGAACTATGTTGGGGCAAATACCAATCGATGAGTCAATGACGACATTCGTGGATAATACGCTTGATTCAATGACGACGACGCAAAGCAAAGCTTTCGTTCATCCAGTCACAACAACGGCCACAACAACGCTTAGTACAGCTGCCTATTCTCAGAAAACATTAGGAAAAACAGCGGGAGGCCCGGAAGTGCTCAGCGTGTCCGATTTGAGCCATGCAATGCAACACTTCGGAGTCGTTGACTATTTTGTTTTCATTGCCATGTTGGTTATCTGCGCCGTAATTGGCTTCTACTTTGGTTTCATGGAGAAAAAACAGAAGCAGGAACACGGACAACATAAAGTACCCACCGAAGAAAAAGATGGCGCCGGCGCTGCTGGTGTTGAGGAGCAACACGGCTCGGAAGCATTAGATTACTTAGTGGGTGGACGTAAAATGAAAGTATTTCCGGTTGCCCTCTCACTAGTGGCTAGGTGAGTTACGGATGCTTATTTCCTTGCAGAAGGCTTAATTATTTTTGCCAGATTGATACTTATCTGGCAAAAATAATTAAGCCTTCTGCAAGCGACCGACCCAGCTATCCATGTATTATTTTACAAATATATTTATTAGCATACACAACCGATTCTGTTGCAACGAAACTTTTTTTCCAACTTGATAAAGCTGGGCATATTACGTATTTGAGTAAGGCACAACTAGATAAGAAACGTTATCTTATAAATACCGAAGGTATCATAGCTTTGCAGATACTTGCATATTTTTCATCAGATTTTTCTTCTTTTTCTATTCACTTTTTCTTAGCTATCCACTGTATACTTTATAGAGTAGGATATGCTTAATTTTGAGTACTGTGCAAACTGTGTTCTTTCAATTTATTCTGTAAGCCTATATCTGTAAAATGGAAAATTGTTGTCTTGTACTGTATTTCCTTATATGATATTTAAGGTGAGGCAATGCCTTGAGCTTCTGGCTATTTGAAAGCTATGCATGTTGTGGATGTATGCATTTAGTTTATTCGATTTAAATGACGATAATAATACAACCATTTGTATATAAGTGATTCTGATTTTAAAGTAGCTCCTTCGATTATTATATGTAATATGATAATAAATTGATATTCATTTTTGTATAGCTACGTTTCGGGTATTTTTTTGCTGGGAACTTCGACGGAGGTCTATGTCCATGGCACCCAGTATGCCTTCATAGTTGTTACTCTAGCCATTGCAGGTATCATATCCTGGTACGTTTTTTTGCCGGTCTTCTGTAATCTGCAACTAACATCGACCTTCGAGGTAAGTAAATAACATGAAATGTACACGAATATCACAGCTACTACAAGAGTTAAGTTACCAAGCAAAGCATGTGCCGGAATAACAATAATATCAAAGTAATATATTTGCAGTACTTTGAGCTGCGCTTCAGCAAATCTACTCGCGCGGTGGCATCGACTCTCTTCACAGTAACAACGGTAAGTTCAAAAGAAATTAATTAAGGTTGTACACGAACTAACCGAAAGTGTCATATTCTTAACAGTTGATCTGGCTACCGATAGTTATTTATGTGCCGGCGCTTGCCTTCAACCAAGGTAGGTACATACCCATAAGTATATGAATTAATGTGCGATTGGAAGCATTTACTGAGAACAATACTTTGCAGTGACTGGCATAAATGTACACATCATCACACCCTTGGTATGCATTGTCTGCGTATTTTACACAACTGTAGGTGGTCTGAAAGCTGTCGTCTGGACGGATGTAATTCAAACTGTAATTATGGTGGGCGCCGTGTTGTTTGTCGTAATTAAAGGCACCATTGATGTTGGTGGACTTGGCGTAGTTATACAACGCAATCTTGAAAGTGGACGCCTTGAATGGCCAGAGTAGGTGAAAGCTAATTTATTTTGATTTCATACAATACACACAATAATTTACTTATTTTAAAGATAAGTATTATATTTATTCATTAGCATCCACACTTTTAAGTATTACTTAAAAAGTTTCACTTACGCACATTAATTTCGCAACAGATTAACATTTGACCCCAAGGTACGGATGTCCGCATTTGCTGTGTTTGTTGGGTACTCAGCCCATGCGACGTATAATCTGGGTTGCAATCAGATCATCACACAACGCTATATGTCACTGCCCGGATTAAAGGAAATGGGACAAGCCTCTTTATTGTTTATTGCGGGTCTTTGTTTACTGACCTCTCTTTGCCTATACAATGGAATTCTACTTTTTGCCAGATATTACGACTGTGATCCTTTAACTACAAAGGTGGGTCATAGTTCCACATAAACTTTATATCATGCCTACTTTCGGAAACTCACATAATATAACTGACAGCTAGCTAAAGCAAAGGACCAGTTGGTGCCATTGCTTGTTATGGATACGCTGAGCTCGTTTCCCGGCGTTCCTGGCATGTTCGTCGCTGGCGTGTTTAGTGCTGCACTTAGTTCACTATCCACAGGCCTTAACTCGTTAGCCGCTGTCTTTCTGGAGGACTACATAAAACCACTGTATCGGAGGCCTATGTCGGAGCGTCAAATTGCCATAACCATGCGTTTCTGTACTGTGCTGATCGGAGCTTTTTGTGTCGGCCTAGTGTTCGCGGTGGAAAAAATGGGTACCCATGTGATGCAGTTATCTTTGACATTGGGCTCGTTGTCTCAGGGCCCATTGTTGTCGCTCTTCATAATTGGTCTTTTATGCCCTCGTGTGAATACAAATGTATGCCATGCCATAATACCATTGCTAGTAGATACTCGATAATTCACACGATTCAAATTCATTTTTAGAGCGCACTTTTCGGGGTTTCTTGTTCTATCATCTTCATCGCGTGGCTATGTCTTACCGCTCAGGTAGCCATTAACTCAGGCGAAATTCAGTACGAGGGAAAACCTGTAACCACTGAGGGCTGCCAATACGAATTTGAAAAGCCGGAGTTCACGCTCGCCAATGCTACTGAAACTGAGCCCACGTAAGCAGCTGAATGCTTGTCGAATCACAATTATTAACTTAATAATAACCTGCTTTTACCTCTATTTTAGTTCATTAAGCTTTTTTCAACAGATATACCATGTATCGTTTATGTGTTACTCATTATTTTCTGCCAGTGTAGGCATCATATGTGCCCAGCTCGCCGGTTTTATCTTTGGACGTAATAAGCCCGAGGATGTTAATATCGAATTGCTGTCGCCGTGCATACAGCGTTTTTATAAAGCTAACTATGCCAAAGTACAGATAAAAGAAGCGTCGTTGAAATTGGAATCTTAAAAATCCTGATTAGTACCTCATACGACGGTAAAAGCTTCCAAAAGTTTTTTTAATATTTTATATAGTGCTTTATTGCACTTTGGCCAAAGTCTCTACAACAAATGTGAAATAATAAAACTTTTTTCAATTCCTGGTTAAAAAATGTTGAATGTGCAGCTTTATATATTCAAAACTTTTAAAGGATGTTGTGATTGCCTGTGGACTTGCCAATCTATTCGAGAATATTTTTTTTGTGTCTGTGACTTAAGCCCGGAAAGGGTTAATACGGTTAATACAGCTAACACGAATTAAGTTGCAAGCTTGAAGCTCAGCCCTGAAACTCAACTCTCTCGGGTTAAGTTAGTTGACTTTGTATTTACGGAAGTTGTGGCGTGCTTACTCATGGATACTTGAGATTGAATGCATTAGATATTATTAGTATTTTAAGATTACTGCTATTTTGTATATATAAATATTTCCCCATGTTTTTTATAGGTACTAGCGATTTTCACCAAAAAGTTCACTAAATCTATTCTCAATATTAAGTTGACTAAATCCGTGTTTTTATTAAACAATCTTTTGTAATATTATCTTACACATCAAATTTTAAAAATATTTACAATTTTTCGACAATTTTTTACAAAAGCTTATTCAACTATGGCTTGATAACTGTTTGCCATGTCGGAATTATTATACTTCAGAACCCTTGACAGTCAGAGGAGCTGGAAATTTGACCTTGAAATTGGTTAAACTGTAAACTATTACATCTTCTAACCAAAAATATAAATCTTTTCGTTTTATCGTTTGTTTTGTGGAGGTGTAGAGTTGAGGCTTAGCGAAAACTGACATCTCTTTGGCGGTGCGAATGTGCGGCAACGGCAAGGATACTTCTTAACAGGTATGCAGGATTGAAAAGTGTGGTTCACGGGCCGCGAAGGAAAGCGTTGATCTCCTGAACTGACTGTTGGTGGGCGATGAAGCCGTCTCAATTTATTCCGCCTATGACTTGTAGATGAAGTAGCCCGATGAAGATCAGGCAGGCTGCTGGTACATACACTTTTAGGTAAGGATCGCACCATGGGGCGGTTCGACTTAAGTATTCCAATAGGGTTTTGATTGCACCGTTTACAAATCGGAAACTGATGCGGACCACGTTCCTGCTGTTGCCACAACTGATGCTGTGGCTTTGGTTGTACCAGTGTATGCTGCTGAGTTTGTGGCGTGTTGGAGGCGTGACCTTGGGCGTAGTGCCCTGGTGCTTGTTGCAAACTTTCAGAGCCCGCAGTTGCTCTTTGCTCTGGGTGGTTCTTTTTTTTGTTGTTAAGGCCACGGTTATGAATCATCTGACTGTCTATAAGCAACTGTGCTATAAACTTAAACTGATTGAGATTGGCTTCATTATGTTCGGAAATTTCTGAGAAGAATGCGTTATTAAATATGGTGCTGTCCTTTTGCGGACTCACTTACTGCGCAATAGATCGCATTTAATGTGCTTAAGCTGATTTTCCTGACGCGCCATCTCCGCGGTTAAATGGTTTATTCTGGACAGGACGCCCTGGAAGTGCTTTGCCACCATATGCTCAATGGCTCCGTGCACTGCCTCCAAGACGTTCTCGTAGATAATGTTGAAAAAATCTACGCAGGAATCTTGAAGGCCGCGAACGGAATTCGATGCATGCGATGATATTTCACTGGCAGGAGGGCTGAAAGTTTCCTGTGACTCCTGCAGCGGATCCTGTTGCTTATCCTGTTGATGAAGTTGTGGTTGCGTATCTTGTCTTTTATGATACAACACTTGGTCTGCTGGTGCCATTCCTCCATTTGGAAGCTGCGCAGCAGTTATTTCCATTTGCCGAAGCTTCTCCAGATGAGGTATAAGAAACTCTTCGTTCCGTTCGGTGTTTTGGGAATGGGGCTTCAGCGATAAAAGATCATCGTTACAGAATTTCGTGCTTTGCCGGAACCGCGAACGAGATCGCGTATTAAAATGCCTCCCCGATTGTTTAGAGGGATTAATTTTACCTTCTAAATCGAAGTTGTTTTTAGGAAACATTAACACCTCGTAGCCCAAATCATCCGGACGCTTGCGAAAGCAGTAGTTGGGAAACATAGTTGCTGGAACGAATGATTGGAGCTGCACGAAAAAATTTCGAAAGAAAATAGTTCCAAAAAAGTATTTATGTATGTATGCTGTGACACGTCAATCTTGTGTGTGTTGTTCAAGTTTTACTTTTTATTAAAACTCAGAATTTGATTTTGTGATGAAGGTTGTATAGTTTTGCAGGTGCATGCGCTTTGGCTATTGGTCTGAGTAGGCTCGTTACAACTACACTGTACAAGTAAGTAGAAAAAAACTATGCTAACCCATGTTCATACCCCTCATACATTTGCACAAAGCTAATTGGTATAAAAAAAACTTTTCCGAGAATATCAAATAAGTTTTGTCTTTATTGTTAAATATCAATTCGCACTGTTTTTAAATACAAATATTCATGAACCTAATTGGCTAAAAAGAATAGAAATTTATTCTTTTTTAAAGTTTAAATTTACATTTTTATGTTCAGAAGATTATGTTATATAATTATAGCCAAGACATACAACCGGTTTGTCAGCCAATGTGTCAGTAATACACATAGACATCAATTTTGAAAACCCCTTAAGATGAAGTCTAAATACAACCATTTAAATTCAAAACCAGAAGGAACAGTCTCCTTTTGGTAACTCAGTATTTGCATAGCTATCCAGTTATTATATACCTAGTGTGCAGATGGTTTTCAGACTTATATTTTTCGAGCTCAGACTCAATATAAGTTGGATTATTAGTTGTCATATTATCGGTTCAATGGAATATAGGGTACACTTATTCGGTTTTTTCACCCGTCTCGTTCCGATTGACTAAGTAGAAGTTTTCACAGTTATCCAGTATTAATGTTAGGTGTATTTAGGGAAATTGCTATCTGTAAGTTTTCTGGCTCGGACACAATATATACATAAGTACACAGACCACTCACATATTGAAAATCGGTAACATATAAATTGTCGTATATAGGTTTCGAGCTTTGAGTAGGAGACCTGCATATAGTACTCTTGATAATCCGGACCGGAATTACGGACCAGTCAATTTAAAACTAACTCATCAAACTAATAATATCATCAGAGCTTTAAAGTTTTAAAGGAAAACTGGCTATAATTATAAAAAATTAAAAAGTTTAAATAATTAAAAACTTACTGTATGTAGGAAATTTTCGAAAAATAATATTTTTGATCTCATTTTTAATGGTTTTAAACTTTGTCCTTTATTAACAAGTTCTATGTGTCAAGTCTTATGAACATCGATTGAAATCTTGTTCCCTGTGACTTTTAAAACTTTCTCTTTGATGGGATCTAGCACAGTAGTATTATGCCACAAGTACAGCTACGTAAAATAAATGCATTAAAATTCGATGTCTTTATACATATGTACACATAAATGGCAAGCAGAACTATCACACTTATTGTCTAATTTGTATGGGCTGCAGTTTGCAGCACAGCAAACAACCTTTGTCCGTGAAGCATGAGTGTTGAACGCTTGCAGATCGTGCGTGGCAGCTATCATACCTCTGACATTGCTGCAGCAGCTATTACCTTGGTGGGGCGTTCGCAGATAACAATCCGTGCGTTTGTTTTGTTGGTTGAACGACGCGAAACTGTTAACGATGTTGTTAGTGTACGCATCGAATCACAACTATTGTGCAACCGTCGACCCACTGTATGACAGCGGCTCTGTTGGGAATTGTTACGATAGGACTTGCAGCAGCACTTCAACCACTTGAAAGGCGGAAAGCGACTGCGGCGAGAGTGAAGTGGAAGAGTTTATTAAGGACGACCTGACCAAGTTCCGTTCTCGCTTACCTAAACGTGCGGAACACCTGTGATGAGAACATGCAGTAAATTAGAGGATTTGCAGCCGAATTCAGCGGTGCTAAGCTTTGTATGAACGTCGCAATGGCTATGTTGGTCTGCGAGTGAGGTATCTGCCCGAAGACTTGTAGCAGATCAAATATGATGTATGGCGACCAGCATATGATGAATACAAATACAATCGTCAGCGTCATCTTAACAGTTTTGACTTTGGCACGTGGTATAATGCCTCTGGAGCTGGCCCGTCGTGTTGCTGCAACTGCGAAACCTATACGTTGCAGCCGAAACATCAAATGAGATGGAAAGCTGCAAATGCTGGCAGTACGTCAACCTACCTGTAGGCACAAATATTGATCCCTTGGCCCATATAGTCTTTATAATAATAGCATAGCAGGCCGATATTATCAGGGCTGGAACTGCGAACAATGTAGCCGATACGATGCTCATGTAAATCTGCCAAGCCATGGGAGAGCCCAGCTCGATCCAACACTGTGGGTGGCCTTGTATAAGCTTCTCCTCATATAGCACTAGTATGGGCAGTGAGAAAAGTACAGAGAGCAGCCATGCGCCAGAGACCAAATGACGAGCCCGCTTCCCTGCAAAGAGAACCACAACAATTCCAGCATGTGCAAACCATTTTCCAATTAAAAAAGTTCTTCTACAAGACTTACACGACTTTGAAAAGTTCATAGGATGTGTTATTGCATCGTATCTGTCAATGCTCATGGCTACCAACACATAGGTCGACGAGTATGTAACACACACCTGTGAGAAGCGTATAACCTTGCAAGCCAGATTACCGGCTCGCCAGGAGATTGTTATGCGCCATATAATATCCGTAAGCACATTAAGCAATCCCACGAACAGATCTAGGTAATAAAAGTGGACGCATGATAAGGAATACTTGATGAGTCACTGCTTTTTCCGCATGCTGCCATGTTTCTACATACTCACCTGCCAGCGCCAGCTGTTTAATGAAGTAGTTCATTCGCGATTTGCGGTTCTTATTAATAAACATGACAAACAACACAGCGGAGTTGCCAAGCACAATAATTGTGAAAAGTATCCATAACACAGCAAATTGTTCCGTCTGCATGAGAGACAGAGGATGAGACAAATTGAGTGATAGGGACAGATATGTGTGTCTTCCGATTTAGTAAGCAATCATTAAATTCGGTTTTATCAAAGTGTTATAATATTAAATTGCAATGTGTCATGCAGCAGCGAACACAGAGCAAAACATATGCTTTAATGAGCAACAAAATCAAATCGAAAGCATGATAACATTTGGCCAAGTCTTCTGTTTTTATTGTCCGATTGAGTTATAATTAATAGGGTAGGTAAATATTAAGGCTTTCTACGAGAATGTCATACAAAAGTTTTGAATATTTTTTACTTTTCTTAATTTTGAAAAAATGAATTATATGGTCGGTGTTAATGGCATTAAAAAGTTTAAATCTTAGAACTTTCCTACCAAATTTGGTGCTTTAAGCTCTTATTATGCTTGCAATATTTGCAATACATCGGAAATCACCTTTTTCGATTTGCAGCTTCAGTAATAAGCAAATGTTTATTGATTATTGCCACACAAATAGCTTATCGCACTATAAACAAAGAAGCGAGAAGGTTTCCATATAGAGGGTCGTCATAAACGATTGCGTTTGACTATATGTGTGATACCGGCAGACATGTTGTGAATTCCTTTAATACTATTTATATTGAAAAATTATTTTTAACGGAAAAATTCGGTAAAATAGTATTTTATTATGAGTGCACTCGAAGTTTTTGTGACGGCACCTTTATTTTTAGTATATCGCATGCCGAATGGGCAGGATCGATTACACAGAAGTTCTGAAGAATAGTTTGCAAAATAAGGTAGAAACCTATACTTTTCCTGTAATATAATGCCCAATGCTTTGAATAGTCACAAAAAACTTTTTTGGAAACCCATTCCGACAGTCTCATAAGTTGTAAAAAAATGATGACATAGTCAAACTTCTAAAAAGGCAGTCCAACACGTATGGAAAGTCCTCCGATGCATTGGTGAACAATTCAATATCAATATAGCATCATGAAAATAAAAATAATTTGAAAAAAAAAAAAACTACAGTTGGGCGCACTCGACTGCTATTTCTATTATTTATTTATTAAAACTTATTTTTTATTTATTATTTAAAAATTAATATCATGCCTTTGTAAAAGAGTTTTATTGTCATTATTCCCATAAAATAATATTTCGCGAGTTTGAACGCATCATATTAAAATTGATCAACACAAATAAATTTCGTTCTTATGAAAGCGATTGGATAAAGTATTCGGGTTTTGTGGATGAATATGGTTTTGAAAACGATTGTTGACTAGATTAACATTTACATTCTGAATTATTTGTGTTTTCATACAAAAACTCACACAGATTTTAATTTGAGGTTTTGAGAAAAAATATGCAGCGAGAAATTGTTTTGGATATCTTGAAACACAACACAAATCGGACAATTGGATTGCAGATTTACGCAACATCGGTTCGATCAATTCGTTACGACTTATTGGATGGGTTAAAGAAACAAATAAAGAGCGCTAAGTCGACAGAAGGAAACATTTCAACTTTATTTGAAAAATAATACTTTTATTTAAAGATATCGCTCCTCTGCTTGTTAAAATTCAGTAACAGTCGAGTTTGCTGTAATGTAGATTTATTTTCTTGTTTACCTATTCTGCGTCGCTTTAAAGTAAATTACTGTGCATAAAAACTTTAAATCCGCAGATAAGTGCGCATCTAAAGATAAAACTTATTTTAAAGGTATCTTATCCCACCTCGTAAAAGTAGAAGGAATTCAAGTTATCGAGTTCGGTTTCATGCGGCGTAGTCAAGTTGTCTGATGTCGTAGCTGTAGCCGCCGCTTGAAAATCATTGCCTTCCGGTGTTGTTGTAGTTGCAGATGCTGTTGTCGCCGATGCTGTCGCAGTTTCTGTGGCTTTGGTCATCGTCCCCGCTGTGGTCTGTGGCATGCGGGATGTTGTTGCGGTTGGCACATGTAACACACTTGAGATCGCTGGTGTTAGATGTGACAAATTAGTTCCAACCTCCACAGGAAATTGAACTGAAATTCCATTGAATGCAGACTGACTGCTACTGGATGCCAGCGGCGGTGGCAAACCTGACGTTGCGGTAGCTAGCGTGTAGTAAAGCGAGCTACCGAAAAACTTCATGTGTAACATACCGCCTGTGATTTACCTGGTCCCGGACTGGATTAATCAAATCCAACTAGTTGTCATCTATAATGCGAATGAGTAAATATAATGGTATTGTTAAGAAGAAATATTAAATATTAGATATAACACAGAGAAACCCAGCTTGAGTTGTAACCTACACAATGGAAATCAGTGCTTTATCGCTATCCAATCATCTTCAATACCAGACGTTAAGCTCATTTTTAAAAAACAAATGACTATGAACGAATTTCCGATAAAAAACTTTCTTCTACTTAGACAAGCTACTTCTTATGGCTGATGTCAATTATCAATAGCTCGACTGTAATTAATAGGATTTGGTTAGTTTGTTCACTATAAAAAATAAAGATACCTTAAAATTTTCGCGGGCAACGTATATTCGATTATCGGTTTTTTTGTTTTGTTATTTTGGTATACTCTTCCCGAACTCCTGTACCATCTTTTAAGCTTACAAGTTGTACAAAGTTTTCCAAGACGGTCGGGAAGATGCCAATGACAAGCCTCGCTCTGAACTCCCAAGCAGTCAACAAGTGATAAAAACGTTCAGTGAATGCAATTTTTGAGCACACCTCGCGTGTATGTACACAGCTACCCTTTTATAATTTTATCAATCCATGCAGAGTGGAAGAATCTGTGAAAATTTTCTGTATGGCTTAAATTCCATCTATTAAGGCTTATGCAAAATAATGTAATCCTTAAAAATAAATTGAAAATTTGAGCAATGGACCACACAATTTACGGTTTTTAGAAATATTTTGTGTCAATGCTTTAAAACACTTTAGCATCAACACAAATCTGCCGCCTAGCTTAAGACGTCAATCAGAATAAACCATGAATAACAAGTAGGGAAAATACAGTTGAGCGCACTCGAATTTAAAATACAATCCGACCGCTTTGTCTGATTTAATTGCAACTGAAAAATTAATTTTATTTTGATTATAAAACTCGAAATACTTTTATTTCGCGTTTAAAGTTTCATGAGTCGCGCGACAGTAGTAAATTGCAAATTTATCATGCAACCTAAAATTAAAATGATCATACTCAGACGTAATGATCTGCGTTTGTAAACATGTAAATACTATGTATATAAATACATATGTACATACATAAGTGGAGGAGTATTATTTGCTGGTCTGTCTTTATTTACACAGAAAAATTATCTATTGTAAAAATTAGAGACACTAAATTTGTCAAGAAAGTTAGTATATTGCATCCGCTGCTGAATTTGATCTCATACTTTAAATGTCATGCCTATAGACTCCATAAATCTATAATTTTGATTTTTTTTCTTCAATAATAAGCAAAATATAACAGCTGCAATATTATTATATACTTTTCTTAACACTTACCATTTAAAAAAGAACCTATTGGAGTTGGTGAGCGTGAGCTTGATTTTTGAATGACAATTGAGAGGAACCTTTATTTCTGAGTTTCTGAGAAGGATTCATTCTTATAAACGGACAGACAGACACATGCGCACGTCTTAATCGACACGGCTATCGATACTGATCAAGAATATAGGCAGGCGAATTGGCCTCTCAGATTTGTTGCTGTAATTAAAATTGAATCGATCCAGATCGGACAGATATATCGAATAACCTAAGGAATCAATTAATTGATGTAACTACTACAGTAACTGGTCAAAATTATGCGATGTAGATTATTAATGTTAAAGATTAAATACTTAGGGCCTTTCTTCTTCATGTAAAAAAAGGTTGCTTACATTCAAATATATATGTATGTAGCTAAGATATTGCTGTATTATGGTATGAATCGTACGACTTAGGGTTGTATAAGGAAATTCTCCTTTTCAGTTTATTTTAGACACCATCTAAGTTATTTCTACGCTACCGCTTCAACCTTAGCTACATACCATAGTTGAATGGTAAATAAAAGGCGCAACAAAATTAAACTTTTCAAAACTTTTCCTCGCCACGTTCTTAACTCTGTCTTGAACTAGAACCACAGTATTCTGTGAAAAACATTTTATACCCTTACAGACGGTATACCATTTTGGCAAGACGTTTATAACGTTCAAATGAAAGCATCAAAAATCACTCTCTAGCATCAATAGCTGATCCGATCAAGCCATGCTCGTCCGTCCAAGTTTACTGTCGTTTCATCGTCATAACTATTACAATTCATCACATTCTTTAATATAGTATTTCAAATTGCGTAAAATCAGATAACTATATTGTAAAGCTCCCATAGAATCATCGGAATTAAAAATTCGTTTAAGAATTTCGATATTACATTGAAAGCAGGGCACGAGCTGGGAAATCTGAAAAACATAAATTACGCTGCAACTAAACATATTTGCTGTAAAGCATATATAGTAATAGGTAGAATACGATAAAACATAGTATCTGTAAGCGTATGCAACCTTCGGCACTCTGAAGGTTAAGTTTCCTTCTAGTTATTATTACGCACAAGTGGTGGCGCATTTTAAATTTGAAGCATATGGAAAACAGTTCATAAGACAATAAAGCCACACGCCAGACAGTCCGGAAGGAGGGCTCTGGAGATAAGGGTCTACTCATGCCATCACACTTACTTGACAAACACACACTCGTAAAGCAGCTGTGTCTATTTGTTAAAGTTGCACCGAAATTCATAAATATGTAAAAGCAAAGTAGCTTTAAAACATTTTCGCTCGTCAAGACTTAGTGTCTCGCTGCGAAATAACAGTAAATTCAAAGTCTGTATTCTTATTTGAAAAAGTTTAGGTAATACACGCAACCAAGGTGGCTGAAAACAGGTGGCCTTTTGCAAATAACAAAACTATAATAAAAGCTAGAAGCACCAAACTTGGTAAAAAGTCCCATGATAACATTAGGCAGAATGCGGATTTGTAACTTTTGAATGCCATGCCCACCGCCTCCATAAATCGATTTTTTCATAATATAAGAAAAGTAGAAATTATACAAAACTTGTGTTATTGCTAAAAATAATATGCATGCGACCTATAAATTATAACCCGATCCAAGCATAACACAAAATTTACGAAATATACAATTCTGTACGTGCGCGCAATGTGTTTAGCAGAGAGCCGGCTGCGCATAACCATGTGCAGGTATTAAAGCGAGAAAGCAGTTGTTTATTTTTATTATTTTTTATTTATTTAGAATTTGTAGTACTTATTTTTACAAATCGGGTAAGTGGTATCCTACTGTTAAACACATATCAACAACTTGACTCTTGCGATGATCAATAATGATAATAACTTTCTGGTGTAGCCACCTCGCTACGATGCCACTCTTAGATTAATGCATAAGTAGTACATATTATGTACCACGCACTTAAACAAACGTAACGGAATTGAATAAAAATAAAAGTTAAGTAATGCGCGGCATTGGCCAAACATTTGTATTTTTTACAAAAGCTAAATATTGTGGTTCCTGATGTGATTTGGATATTGTTTAAAATAACACCGAAACTAGAACTGTATAATCTAACAGGTTGTAGATAGAGCAACTGTGGTAAAAGAACCAAGTGAGCCTGGACTATGCTAGCCCTTAACAAACAGCCAGCTGGGTGCCATTTGTATAAATGGACAGGCTGTTAAAACATGATGTGCCATACCATATATATGTATGTATACTAATATGTATAGAACATCATTTATGCGACACACGTAGTGTCTGGCATGCTTAGAATTTGAACACGTCAATTAAACATGGCAATTAGCATCTGTAGTACACTTCAAAATGTGGAAGCATATTTAAAGACCAAGTTAAGCTTGTAACCAGTTTATTATACGGCAATCTCTAAAAGAAGTCATTTATTTGGTTCATCCAATTATTTAGTATTTGATTTTAAGAAATTCGCTAAGTTTACTCCTCTAATACTGCTAAAACAGAGTGAATAGTTAATGGTGAAAGTTCGATTCTTGCAAATTTTTACTTTTCATTTTGTTCAAAAGTTGTCGTGGGTGATGAGTGTAGATTTCTTTATTTCTTTTAAATTGTTGTAGTCGGTGCTTATGATATTGTTGGTAATAGTGATAGGGCCCCTATTTTAAACGATAGCACATTAAGAACTTAAAGTCGTGTGCAAACAATTAAGAAGGCGACAATCGGTCTGACCCCTACTAAATTTCCATACACCTTTACTCGTATTTAATTAAATGCTGTACATTAAATTTCGCTCTTGCTTGGGTCAGGTCGGACCCGCATAGACACAATCACTGGAAAAACTGCCGTGATAATTGCTGAAAAGTAATTTTCACTTAACATAAATAAGCGATGCGCTTAGCGGGGCAAAGTAAAATTGAAAGTCACTACGGGAAATGAACCTGACGTCGGTGCTTACAAATAGGCACAAAGAAGAGCCAATAAGCCAAGCCAAAGCAACTCAAGCGACAGTAAAGTCAACAGCAGCCAATTGGGCCGAGACATTACCAACAAAGGCGCCGCTACAATCAATTTCTCTAGTTTCAATTCGCGCGCTGCCACATGTGGCATGGGTCATGAGGCTGTGGGCCGCGATGTTTGCTTCGTTTTTTGGCAGACCTGTAATTAGCGCTGCGAGGGGAGGATGTGTCGCGAGACCGAGATGCCGCGGTGTCTGTCGAGACTGAGACGCCGTATACGATTGAAAAGCAATGTACATTTAGAAATCAAAATACGCCAAAGCGTTGAATTCCTATACCCTGTGTTTAAAAGCAGAGAAGGAATATTAAGCATATCCTTGAAAAAGTTGTCAACAACGAATTGACTAAAAGTTTTCATACTTTGCATAGAGTACCATATACTGTAAAGTGATCTCTAACTTTTAGTTATTTATTTAGACATGGACGGATATAGCTGACTTTTAATGTGAAAAAGTCATCGACAGTCACTCAGGTGTACAAAATTTGTTCTCTTTTAAGCCGATAATCGTATTGGTATTTGAAGTTGTTTTTTACATAAATTGCATTCCCTTTCAGAGGATATAATGATTTGGTACTGACGTTTCTGATGCACAGAACCACTTCCCACCATAAACTTTAAATATTTTTATTATCAGCATCAACAGATAAATCGATCTAGACTTGTCCATCTGTCTGTCCGCCTCTTGCAACACAAACGAGACTCAGTTTTTAAGCTTCTTGATTTTATATATTGTATTTTATATATATCATATAGCTGTCATAGAACCCATTTCAGATTTTTATATATGCATAACTAGTCTCTGACATGACCTAATCGGCTCGGCTGTTTATATTAATCTAGAATAAATACACAATGTATGGTCTTTTTCGTCAACTTTTGTCTGTTACATACATTTCCAGGAAGCTTATATACTATTTTTAATGGGTAAAGTAAAATCAGCAGACGTGAACATATTCAATTAAGGACACCGAGCACAGACAAAATACAAGCGTATATCTAATAAATGTGAAAAAGCAGACAGCTAAGCAGATTCATTCGCAGACCAACGTAATTTATTTTAGCTTTAATTTTATGGAAGACTTTATCATATTTTTGTAGAGAGTGCCAGAACGGTATGCAAAATGAATCTGATTTTTAAGCATGGAACCGAGAAACCATACTACTATAGGTATACTACTTTTACGACCAACTCCGAGTTTTAATTGTGCTGCTTAAAAGACTTACCTATTTTATTGATGATTACACGAATAACAATTTGGCACCTTTAAAATTACTTATTTATTAATGGTATATAATTTACCTAGTAATAATATTAAAGCTTTCTGCAAATGTCACTCCGATTATATCAATACCAAAATTATAGAAATATTAAATTTTCTATACATAAGTAGAGGTAGATGGCCGCAAAAAAACAGAATCATGTAACTAGTACACTTATTTTATCAACTTAAAAACGTAAAATATGTATTTTACGTACGGTAATAAAGAACTTTTATCTACAATTTGGTGCCTCTCACACCTGTACTTGTTGAAAACGAAGCGTTCAGACAGACAGACGGATGCTGATACTGATTAAGACTATACTTTATATGGCCTGTCATGCTTTGTTCTGTATATTACGTACATTTGCACAAAGTCAATAGATCATTTTTTATTTGAATTAAATTAAAAAGCCGAAGGACAGACAGACTATTTTTATACCTTCTACAGGGGTATACAAATGAAAATTTGCTTGTAATTTATATAGGTATTTCCAAATCCGAAATAATTTATCGAAATATAATAAACAAAATAAACATTTAAGTTTCAGAAAAACTAGCACAGCATTTACATTCTCAATGCGAACACAAAGATTACTAAAATTAATCACTGTCAACTTAAGATATTTGTAAATAATAATAATATAAAACAAGTAAACAACACTTGAGCGCACTCGACTGTAAGATACCAAACATGTTGTTGTTTTTTGAAAATATATATGTAAATAAAAATGTATGCTGTGAATGTAAATACATATTGATTGATATATATACCAAGGCAATCTCTATCTCGCACTTTAGTATGCGGTAAGACTATAAAAGTGTTTGATTCTGTATTTTTTGTGTTTGGTGCCCAACCGAATTGTAATGTCAATATTATAAACGACTACGACCGTACCAAGGCAGAATCCAAAAGCTACCAAACTTTTCCCAAAACTTGAGATTAAAATTTAAAATACTTATTTTAAAGGCGTGTATAATAAAAACATAAACTTGATATGCAAATTGTTTTAAAGAATCTTTATCCTAAATTCGGTGTCTCTTGCACTTGTGTTAAAAAAGACATACGAACATGGCTAAATCGACTCGGCAATTTATGCTGATCAAGAATATATACTTACACTTCATACACTTTCTCACGTCCTCTTCTTCCTGTTACATACATTTTCACAAATCTTATATACCTCTCAATGGATAAATGCTTTACTAACGAGGCCCCGTGGTGCAAAGCATTGCGTTGATAATATCGGAATGTCAATGACGAATAATAGTTACTTCGGTATGCGATGGGGTATGAATTGCAATGGCAATTACGGATTTGCTTTAAATAAAATACTAAAATTCCAATTGGTGGAAAGACATGCAAGCGGACAACTATAGCGATAACTTAAGATATTCACTTTAACTGAAATTTCTCTAAATTCCACTCTGATGCTGCATATTTTAGTTAAAGAATGAGAACCAAGCAAGAGGCCTTTATTTAGGAGTGTTAAAACCACTTACAATTAAAGTTGACAGGTCTTCATCAATTTTGTTTTTGTTTTGCTAATCAGCTTGCAACTGTTGCCTGTCCGCTTAGTTTTTTTTATGATAAGTTGACTTGGCAAAGGCCGTTTTATCAAAAAACAATTTGTATACGTATTTTTTGCGATTCTTCGCGTTATTCTCGTGTTGCCTTTACTTTCTTAAGCTTTTCTCGGCCTACGCGGCGTTAAGAAATTCCCGCCTGCCTCATTCACGATTTCGCATTCAACTGAATTACTATGTTACATCGCCGTACGGATTTTCCTATTTACTGCTGCTGCTTCTGCTGCTGTTGGTGCCAACCCCGACGCGGCTGCTATCAAAGCACTGTGGAACCCAGCATTTAGATTAACATAACATTAACACATTATTATATTGTAAACAATACAAATTATTGACTTATATTAATTTATTTACATTATACAAATTACATACGATTTTGCTTAAAAATACTTTTATAAACCATGCTTCTGTTCCGCTTAAGATGCAGGTCAAAGAAAGGTATACACTAATAAAGTAAGTAATTCGAATTTTTGCTATATAAAGACTCCTTGAGAAAATTTAGTCAGTCAGTCAATAACAAAATCAAATATTGTGATTTCTCTATTATAACACTATTTTTCTAAAAAAGTTTATAGTAGCAGTATAGTATAGTAACCACTGTGCGGCGTCACTGCATGTCTCGTATTTTCACTCAAAAAGCTTTGCCGGCGCTTGAAAAACGAACAGCTGTTTTTGTTTGTCCCGAAGCTGGTTTGGCGCACTTATTTCGCGTCAATAAGTTGACTCTGAACTAAAATGTTGCATGTCCGCAGTTGTCACTGCACTTCTCATTAATTATACGCAGCACGACTTATTACCTACATTTGATTAAACTATTCACAGCGTTATAAAAAAGTTAAATTCACCAGCATCATGAAAGCTTTCTGTAAGTAAACAGAATTGGTAACATAACCACTTTGCTTTTATATATGCTGGTTAGTAGGGCTTAAAGATGCAGCATCTGTTAATGCAAAAGCTCTAAATATCTACTAACAAAAGAATACATTTTATGTACAAACAAACATAAGTACATAACTTATAAAATGATACTCTCCAACTATAGAAAATAGAATTAAAGAGTATTAAACATTCGAACAAGAGACACAAAATTATCAATATAGGTATCTTAGTATGGCCCAAACTTTCAAAATAACTAAGTTACTGAGTTAAAAGTAATAATTAAATATTAAGCTTTGCCTTTGATGTAGCGAAGGTCGCATATGTAGTGTCCGTTACTATATCCCTCTTCTATAGGCAAGCCTCCTCGGAAAATAATGTAGTAGTTGACTTTAAGTTTATTTATTTGTATTTATTTGATCAAAATATATATATATTTATTTATATTTATATATTTCAAATTAAAAAAAAGACAAATTTTACTCGGCGTACTTTATGTTAGAACAGGTTGTTATGATGCGGCCCATGGGTAAAATATTGCGGATTCATAGTTTCTGAGCTCGGATGCAATGCAATATTTATTTTCTTTAAGTAAGCTTACAGCTTTTGTCCAATCACTCCGATAGAAACATAGTATGTACTAATCCGATTTTTGGAAAATGAA
This sequence comes from Zaprionus bogoriensis, assembly GCA_035046045.1. Lineage (NCBI taxonomy): Eukaryota > Metazoa > Arthropoda > Insecta > Diptera > Drosophilidae > Zaprionus > Zaprionus bogoriensis. Next base: position 1,395,087 of record JAWNOI010000222.1, read on the forward strand.
TATGCTATTGAAAACGTTGACCTTATAAAGCTCATGACATTCTCTCAAAATTTTGTCAATCCATCTGCTATGCTTTATATAATTATAATTGCAATCGGTTAAAATATGAGATTCTATAAAAACATAAACAATTTCTCAAGTTCTATGTAAATGCTTTTACCAACGTTTTCAATCACATTTTAAAAATTGAATAAGTTAAAATTACTGTTGTATAGGACAAATTGTATAAATTCTATTGGGGAAACCAGTAGTTAATAATAATATTAATATTTACTGCAAATTACAGATAGATCACACAAGCGAGAGGTTTGGCATACAAAATTGCAGCGACGTAACAGAAAGCTATCGTCAATGCTTTTATTTAACTGTATATGTGAGATCTTCATGTGCGTGTATCGCAATATAAGGAAATAGTTACTAATTACTTTGTCTTTGCGTTACTTGAAATAAACGAAAGTCGTTTTTTTTCGATTTACTGTGCGTTAGGAGTAGTGCATATAATTTAAAATTAACTCCATCCGCATATTTTATACAGCATTTTAGAATTTCTGCGTTTATAGAGACAAATCTTTTTTTTATTTATGTGAATTGAATTATGAGTTTTTGATAAAGTTTGCCATGAAAATTTCAGATTAAACACATCGTCAATCAGCTGTCACGTCATTTTAGATTAACTCTCAGTTGGATATATACAAATGTGAAATAGGCAAAAAATTCTAACATAACAAGATTTTAGTTTACAAGTAAAAAAGCTACATTGTCCACTAGCAAAGCAAAAGCCGAAAACTTTGTTAATGAGAAATACTAGAAGAACATCTTGCCCTGCAAAAACGAGTTGTGTGCGTTTTTTTTGTTTTTGGCGGTAAGTTTTTTGTTGTAACAACGGAAGAATATTTAGGGAAAAATAGATAGAATGGTGCGACAAAATCGACGTAAGGGTATTGAAGAGGTCTACGGAACCAAATTAGAGCCCATGCAAACGGGCCGACCGCAAACGATTCCCCAGCCGGGCATGACAAAGACGGCAGCAATGCGTTGCACATCCTCACGTCAGCCGGATGCACGCACCCAGCGCAGCTATGTCACGGCCAATGATTATTATATCACAACAAATTTGCCGCTTAATGCTACCAACATGCGCACTGCCTCCAATGCCGTTATGACTCATCCTTCGAAAACATCTCAAATGCCGTCTGGCCAAGCTCAGACTTCAGTCGCACAGGCAATGCCATATGGTTCCATTTCAAACCGCCGAGGCAAGCCTAGCGCTCGCCAAGCCATGCAGAACCAACAGAAAGTTCACTTTGTAGCAACCGATGGCAAGGGGCATACGTACCCACATGGACACAGCCATGCAAATGGTAAGCAAGTAGGCAAACAGATGACACAGCGAAACACTTTTGTACAGGAAATGGATATGGATCCGAATTTGGTCGAGCTCTCCGAAAAGGATGTCATTTCGGTGAGCAATCTGACTATGCGTCGACCTCATCCCTTGCAGCATCAGTTGCACCAGCAGCAGCAACAGTTGATTCATCCGATGAACAGTAACAATCATGTGCATCAACATCAAAAAATGCAGCATCAACCGCAGCACCAGCGTCAGAGAGGAGGACATTTGCAGCAACGCGAATTACCAATGGTTACCGAGGAGGAGGATAAGGATGAGGACCCCGAGGAGTTCTTCGAGCTTATTCGACAAACCGTAAAAACCGCCGTTGGAGTAAGTATCCAATATCTTTAAACGATTAATTTTCGCCAACCTCTTCCGATCACCAGACTACCATTTGCGATGTGGTCAGTCGCAATTTTCGTGATTTGTCAAGTAAAATGGAACGATTTTCAAATGAACTAAAGATGACCAACGAAAACTTGGGAAAGTTACAAAATGAAGTTACGAGCAGTAAGTTAACTCCATTCCGCTTCATGTCCTCGGCCCTAACAAATCCGTTTACAGAGGTGATGCGTTATGGAGAAGAAAATACACGCCATTTTCGCTACTTATGCATGAAATCAGAATACGATAAGATGTTCTATCAGCATCAAACAATGATAACCAACAAACAACCTGGCTCCAAAGTACCCACCACGTCGCAAGTTAACCTTAACACTATGCCAGTCTCGACCAGAGTTGCTAAGCAGGCAGCTGTATTCAATCAGAAGTCTGTTAAGCAACAGCTGGTATCTGGTAAATTGGCCCAGGGCGGCAATCTGAAGAAAGTACCCAAAGAGTGTGTCAAATCGCAGAATCCTTGTGTATGCCGCAGCACTTCGAAAGCACCAGCACAGCAGCAGCAGTTGCAGATACAGCCGCAGAATGATGAACCACAGTCCTCTTCGGAACAGAGCGTTAACGTCAAATCATCGAATCTGGGTGTGCGTGAAGTGATAGGGCAGATACAACGCTTTTGCACACAGATGCAGCTAAGCGACCTTAAAGATGAGCAGCCGAAATACAATTCCCTGACGGGCATTCCTCAAATGGAGATGAGCACCAAGCAAAGCTCAGGCTCTGGCACAATCCCTGGCGACGCCGCAGGCAACGCAACTAGTCTTAAGTCGCACATTTCTTCAGTTACAGCATCTGCAGATGCCGAGCTGGAGACACCAATTGATAGCATGGATGAGATCGAGATAGATAACTTTCAGTATAGCTCCGATGAGCTGTCCTCATACAGCGATGACAGCGATGTTAAATTTAATGGAAGTATCACAGCTCGAGCACCCCTGAACTCATCGAGACCCAAAATCCCCACGCAGCACTCCCACAAGGGCGCTGGTGATGGCCAGTAGATCAATGAAATCGAATCAAACAGAATCGATTGAAGGAAAAGCAACCCAACTTTTAAATTCCAAAACTAGAAGAAAAGACTACAAACCTAACAGAATTTTTTAGTCAACCACGATTCTACCGGGGTATCGTTTGGTTTATTTAGATCGGGCTAAATTTTAAATGTTGAGTACCTTAGAAAACTAATGAACGAAGCATAGGTACACCATAAAAATGTTCGGAAATTTTTATCACAAGAAATTTTTATATGCGGATTTATTTTCTTGCCACATCAGACAAAGATCGTAAAAACTAATGAAAATTATTTAAGGAAAATGTAAATACTAAACTCTATGAAAATCTAATTATCAGGTTATTCTCATTATTCACAATGTGCGCGTTGAAACTATATGCACCCAATTCAGAGCAACAAATTCAAATCCTAATCGGACATATCAAATCAATCTTGCTGTTCGGGTTAATATATGTAATCGGCAGAAGACGTCGCAAACCATACAAGTATATATATTCTTGATTAGTATATGTCTGTCCGTCTGTATTAACTTACGGCAATGAGTCGCCATCAAAGCTTCATACAGCAAATAGAAGTGGATGAATATTTATGAGCTGTATGATGTTCCATTTTGGCACAACCGCAGCTAATTTACAATTTTTGTTCGCTAAAACAAATAAGCTGATCGGTCAATAAGTACGGAAGATATAGTTATGTACGTTCTATACAAAAGCAGCAGTTTTGCAGCAAAGGGCTGAATAGGAACATGCTGCTCACGCGATTGATTGTATGTGTAAGAACGGTCCTTGCGTGTGAGACCGGCAAATGTTAGTATTTAGCATTAGTATTCTGTATTTAGTATTTTTAGCTGCTTTTTTTTTTAAACTGGAAGGGTTTCAGCACCCTTCGTATTTTCTTCAAAGTATTTTGATTTATTGTTGTAGATTTAATCAGTATACCTTATACTGACTTTATAGCAACACCGATGTCTACTTTGCGTTGGCCACATAAAACTGATTTTTTTGAAGAGGGCCATAATAATTGGTGCCACTAGAAACTGCAAGATATATGCAATGCGCAACGTAAAGGGCTTATAGAACTACTACTTACAGTACACAGAGTGACCCCAAAACAAGGTGTATACGCGAGTCCAATGAATGAATGCGTGAACGGGTGACTGGCTGGGTGACTGTATTAGTGAATGAATGCAGCAAAGCCTAACAAGGCGAACCCTTACTTTGAGCAGTTGCATTTTTATGGGCTGTTCCAGCGCTGCCAGTTCTGTGGCTAAAACAGTTGAAAACTGGACTTAAACATGGTCGCGTGAAAGTATCGTACTTCTGAATGACTGTGTGGATTTGTTATATATGTGTATGCACATCTCTGATAATTGCATAAACAAATTGCGTATTCCGCGTGGCCAAAATTGTTCAAGCTGTCAACTGCAATCTCTCTTGGTTTGGCAGAAATTAAAATTCACAGAATACCATTGGAGAGAGACTAAATTGAACTTACGCAATTTTGATAGTCATGGGACAAAGCGATATTTGACTTGTTGGACAGTTACAGTTGACATTAATTAAAAGTGTTATGCAATGAGGACCAAAACGGAATAGGAAAACTTCTTGTTATATTCGTGTTTCACATCTTAATTTCCATTATGCAAGGCAATTGCAAGTGTTGTTTCCAAAAATAAGACAAATTCTCTATGTATATGCACTGAACTAGAAAGAAACCTTACCTTCGGCGTACCGAAGATTTCATGTCCTTGCCGATACTTGCAAATAATTTTTCCATTCGTTGCTATATATAGCTTTGCTATAGCTACATCACATAGATTCAATTCCAATTTATTTACAGCGTATAGAAGAAATAAGCATGTGTTCTAGTTATATGCATATATACTTAATTACTTGATATTTTACATTCGAGTGAGTTCGACTGTTGCCCTTCTAGCTTTTTCTTACCTTGTATACCCTGTAACACATAATACATGTTTTTTCTTTGGGGTTGTAACTGAAACCCTACTGCAATCGGCCGACTAATTGTAATGACCAATATTTGAAATTTAACCGGCCACATGTGGAAAAGGGGGTTGGCACAACTCAAACCTGTCACAGAATTGTTTTTCTATAAAGAATTTTTATTCAAGCGACGCTCGAGTGGGTTCAAATTGTTTAGCACATAACCATAACAACCAAAACGTTATGACGCATGCGGGTACGTGGGCAGTAGCCTACGCAAAATTGACCAAAACAAATGGCAAACAAAGTATGTGCTGAGAGTTAAAATCGTTAAAAGAAAAAGCAAATACAAATAATTACACCGCGAGCAGTGTCTATTCACAATTTCGCGTAGTGACGCAGTGGTAACAGTAAAAATGCACACGTTGACCAGCGCAACGGATATTGATTGTCTATAAGAAATACGAGGAAAAGCACAGTGAACCAAATAAACCTAAATAAATTGAACGAAGTGTACTATGCCGCTTCTCCCTACCCTACTTCATCAGGCAAATTCACGTTTGTTGACCCTAAAATTGGTGATGCGATCAGTATTCAATGTTGTTTAATTTGTTTTCGGTAACTAAGCTTCTGTTCCATGATCGTATACGAGTTGTTTGTAAAACTTATGAAAAAATGCTGACAATCTATCCAACTATTGACAACTGGAAAAAAACCTAACCGTATAATAAAAGCTACAGTTGCTACGTTTCCCTGTTTAGATTTAGTTTTTTTATATGTACGTGTTGTGCGTATGTTACAAATCACGAATCTAAAAAAAATCAGTGGTTCTCTCATTAGTATGATATACGATATATACGATATATACCATACGTGTAGTCTAAGGCTTGCGTTGACTTCTGCTGCGTCGCTGCGATTTTTGTATGGAAAACTTCTTAAAGACTTAACTTCTGTGTTTATTATCCAATCAAGCTGTAATTTGCAGCGAATGCGAAATGAAAATGTTGTAGCTGTTATATTTTGCTTTTAACTAAAGCTCAAAATCGAAAAATTGTATTTTGGAGGAGGGCGTGGGACTTTAAATTTAAAATAAACTAACTCTGCGAATGTTATGCCAGATCCCTTATGCCAAATTTGGTATCTCGAGCTTTTACAATAGCTAAGTCTGTATATAAATCATTTCAAAAGTAAGTTATTATTATTAATACAGAGTTCTTAGGAGGCAGCAAAGTTAGCAAGTACAGCAACATCCAGTCATTTGCCAACTAAAGCTCTAACCATTAGGGTCGAGTTATTTACACTAATGCAAAATTTTTTTTTTATTTTGGTGGACAAAGTACTTATGAAAATTCAGCAACAGTTTTTATAGCTTCAAAAATATATGTGTTGATATGAACAAGACGAAAGATTAGACTATACATTTACATAAGGCAAGCATACCATTTTGACCCGTTTTAAATGATACAGAGAAGGAAATTAAGAACAAGAAACCCAGAAAGAAACCTATCCCATGTTCAAATAAAGCCTACAGGCGTGTGTGTATGTTTGTAATTTATATGAAAATTTGCTTTCGCTCAACACTTTTTAATGCGATTACGGCGCGACACACATGCAGAAAACCCCATGGGAAAAGTGGCAACCTGGTTGAAAAAAAAACTAGAGAAACGTTCGGCATACGGAAGGTTGCATACGCTTGTAGATTCTTGCATATGTTTTATTGATGTTCATTTTTCCTTCAGTTAATATATACATAGTTAATCCGCATAAACAGTTCATCAAATGTACATTATTTTAATGAAAATATGTGTGAATCCACTGTTCTCAGCAGTTACAAGTGCTAGAGACACCGAATTCGAGTTAAAATGCATTTAATACCACAAACAGTTTTGGTTTGGTTGAGTATGGCATGCCCGCACTGCAAAGAAAAGCAATTTAAATTTCAAAATGAAATATTTAGCAAGGTCTAACAGTTACAACCTTCTCATGTTCTCAATGACAGCATAAATGGCGTTTATGATATCAAGCTGTACAATGTGTTCGAGTGTAACTGTTGTCACTGGTATTTAGTTTAAATATTTTAGTGATAATTTAAAATTTGGATAGTGTCAAATGGTTATTTTGGAAGTGATGCTAATTGACCACATAAACGAAAAGACAAGTTACAAAAAACAAAATAATCTATTTTAATAAAATGTATAAAACAACAAAAACACAAATTGCCGTTGAGGTAAATCGTTGGAATTTACCAATGGATTCGGGTGAGTTTGTTAAGTTTGCCTATTCAAACTGTTTAACTCTCTGTTTTTTATTTTATTTCACCATAGTTAAGTAATTATTATTTTTGCCTTGCAGCCTTCCTTTACCGTCTCCTTGCGGTACTTTGTATAGCCAATATCAATGGGGTCGTATTAGGAGTCAATGCAACATCCGTAAAAAGTTCAGCTCAGCTCACAAATAACATCAGTATCTCAAAACACACTACAACGCCGACCACCGAAAGAACAACAACAATAACGGGTAGCATAGGAGGGCAACTTGCTTCATTTATATCATCAACCACGGAGGTGCCAATTGATTACGGTGATGCCAGCAGTACAACTGCAGTGGATAACACGATTCCCGAAATCTGCATTAGTGGAATAAAGTTGGAAACAATTAATGCAAATAACGAACCCGTAGTCCGCCGCCAGCACGAGCTAGTACAAACAATAGAGGGAGATGTCCTGGTCAGCGTGTTAACCAGCGATCCTGTATCCGCAATGTTTGTTATTAATCGTATAAATCAGGCAAACCTTATTTCAGCTGACTTTAAAATTGGTAACGTTTGAAACATTGTTATCCATATATATATATAAATACATATATATTTTTATATCAGGAATACGAGCAATAAAAGTTGACAATGAAAATGTGGCCGAAAATCTCCTGATTCAAGAAGTGCAGTATTTGCAGCAATGCACACAGTATTCCATTGGACTATTCCTAGACTACGATTTATATAAATACCTCGAGTCAAATATTAGGAAACTGGGATATAATGTGTGGCCCATACCCGCGGCTCGCTCTCATCTGTTTCCCAAGGTAGCACACCTGCTGCACCAAATGCCGTGGGGCGAAAAAATTGCCTCTGTGGAAATAGCGACCGATACTTTGGACATATATAACGAATTTATGGAGGCTGCTAGGCTGGAGCACATGTGCCTTATGCACTTCAAAAGCGATGACAACGTCTACATTTTGTTCGGTAACAAAATAGACAATCACTTTAAGGAAAACAGCACGATATTTGTGGTTCCTATGGAGCGAATGGACCCAAACTTTCTAGAAAGTAAGTAAGATATTGTATAAGAAAAAGTTTCAATACCTTCTAAAACTCATTACAGAACTTCCAATCAATGCATTCATATTAATGGAGAATGAAATTGATCTGCGATCAACTGATTTGGATGCCTTGACTTCGACTCTAGACGAAATTCTCGTTGGCAAGAGTGTGCTACCCTCGCGGGTATTATCATTTGCTAGCACTCTAGTGGATTTAATGAACTGGCTCCGCGGTTCCTTAGCAAAGAACTGCAAGCGTGGCGAGGATTTCTATCTTTTGGAAAGTTGTGTCAATTTCCTTAACTTCATTGAAGACTGGCGCACCGTAGAGTATCATTACCCGCATGACATCGCTGAGCTTTTAGCCCTGCTGCGCATGCGTAAGATGGCAACGTCAATGACTTTCCAGATGTATCAAAAAAAGCAAGAAACCCTGGACGTTATTACCAATGAATCGCGCATGGAACTGCGCGAAATCGCCTCCCAAAACTTTGTTACAAATGTTACCACCTACTATCACTACAACCGGGAAAACCACACAACTTTGGAGCTGAAGACTAAGTTTGGGCTGGTGTTCAATTGTCAGTACACAGCAGTAGATAACAAACGCCACCCATTCCTTTTTGACGGTGAATCGGTGATGTTCTGGCGCATCAAAATGGACACGTGGGTGGCAACAGGCCTGACGGCAGCCATTCTTGGCCTGATCGCTACGTTGGCCATTCTAGTGTTCATTGTAGTGCGCGTTTCACTGGGCGATGTTTTTGAAGGCAATCCGGTGACCACCATACTGCTGCTTCTCTCGCTTATACTCGTCTTCTGCTCCTTTGTGCCCTTCTCAATCGAGTATGTGAGCGAACAGCGCAATTCGCACGTGACCTTCGACGATATCCATACACTGAATGCGCTCTGTGCAATGCGAGTGTTTGTCATGACACTTTTCTACTGTCTCGTGTTTTCCCTGCTGCTTTGTCGTGCAGTTATGCTGGCTTCGATTGGCTCCGAGGGCGGATTTCTCTCACATGTTAATGGTTACATTCAGGCAGTCATTTGTGCCTTTAGCGTCTGTGTTCAGGTGGGTATGTCTGTCCAGCTGCTGATTGTCATGAATATGGCAACTGAGAAAATATCATGCGAGAATATTTATTACGGCCATTGGCTATGGGGTCTCCTATCCTACGATTTTCTTTTACTCTGTTGCCTGGTAAGCCTGGTGCCGTTAATCTATCGCTCCCAGCGCAATTACCGCGAGGGAATTTTAATTGTCATTGGCGCCGTACTACTGCTCATCATCTGGACAGTGTGGATTGTGCTGTCATTGTTCGGCGACGAATGGCGAGATGCATCCATTCCGTTGGGACTCCAGGCCAGTGGCTGGGCGGTGCTTATTGGTGTCCTCATACCACGTACTTTTCTTATCGTGCGGGGCATAGAGCGTTCGGACATTGCCCAGGCACTGCCCTCACTTACTTCTCTGGCCTTTGCCCAGAATAATCAATACTCATCGGAACAGGTAGGTATTCCTATATCTAAAATCTATGTATATAATCATTCAATATTTTCATCCTGTAGAGCGTTTATGAGTGCGTAAATCCCGCCATGCGGCATTGTTCACAAGAGGAAATGCACCAACAGTCACCGAGTGAGATACCCACATTGCCTTTAAGAGGAAACGGTCCGCGTCGTCAGCAATTTTTTGCAAATCTTCGACAAGCAAATGCAAACATTAATCCGCAGCGTCCAGCGCCAAGACCACAGCAAAGCCCTTCACATTCATCAGTGTGCTCCTTGCCCCCATCGCCAGATCATAACAAGATAACTAGATTCTAAAATCTCTAAAATAGCATCTGCGTAATACTAGTCCAAAACTCGGTGATGTTTTTATACCCTTGCAGAAGTAATAAAAATTTTTCGCCAGACCTTATATAGTCTATATTTATATTGTAACAATAAATTCATCAACTAAAAGCCACTAAAGACTCGAAAATAAATAATAAATAAATAATACAGATAAAGTTTCTTAATAACATATCTTCAATAAGGAAGCAGTTAAAATAAAAAAAGTTGATAAGCTGCAGTCGAGTACACTCGAGAGTAAGATGCCATTTACTTTTGACACTCAATAAATAATTCTTGATATTAAATACTTTTATTGTCCGATTAGGTTGTAATTTATAGTATAGATCAATATTAAGGACAGCTACGAGTTTTTCAAATTTTACTTTTTCTATAATTTGATTTATCATATTTTAAAATCGATTTCTGGGGGCGGTCAGCGAGGAACCCACAAGTCAGAACCCGCAATCTGCGTAATATCCTTATAATGCAAATAAATCGTTTTATAGGGGTGGCGGGCGTGGCATCCAAAAGTTAAATATTCAAATTCTGCGCAATTCTATTTTAGCCACTTCAATGCGTAAATGGTAAAAAATGCTGCTGGTTTTGGTTCTGGTTCTGGTTCTGGTTTTTGTCCTTGCTTAATAAAAAGCTTTTGGCAAGGTTTCTAACAGTTGGTATAAATGGAGGATAAAACGTGGAGGATACTCATTTTGAATAGGTAAATGGTATAAAAATGCTATGTTTTGTGTAAATGTATGTTACAGGCACATCGAGGTGTACCAGACCATATAAAGTATGTAAATTCTTGCGAACGCAGTTATTGCATAGCGACGCAATGCATCACGTCGTTCTAATTTTTTTTGTGATAATAATGAACTTGTAACGGACAAACTCGGTAAATGTTCTCTTAATGCCGATACATTCGACTGAAATACTCTTAAAACAAGCTACTATACAAATTAAAGTTAGCATCAACAGCCATGTCGGGAATAAAGACATTATCGCGTAAAACATTTACGTATACTCTGTTTATTATTTACTGCATTTTGCTTGAAATGTGAATCGTCAACTTTAAGGATCGATGGCATATTATCGGGAAAGTCTTACAATTTGAAAAAATTCTTTTTTCCATTTGAGTTATTTTTAGTTGCAACAAAGGATCGATTTACTTTACATAATTCACGTATTTTAATTAATTTCAGACTCATCAAAAACTTAACTTATTAATATTAAATCGACTTGGATTTTGATTCTTTTGATTAAGAATTATTTTGTTTGTCATATACATTACATACTTATGTATGTATGAATTCCACCTGTGTTCTAAGTCAAAAATTACTTTCAAGACTTTCCCTTTAGTATGCCAGCGGAAAGGTGCAACTGATGTAAAAGCTATGCAGTTTTTAAGCTTATTCAAAAACGAAAGATAACTGAATCGGCATTTGCCAATCAATCTTGATTAGTATAACTTTGTAACAGATAAAAGATATCTTTATATCATTAGCATTCGATATAAATAGATTTGTTTCCATTTATGTTATATTTTATTATATTTCGTGTATAGTATGCATACGGACATATGTATAAATATCATTAGTAGGTTTTAACATACAATACAGTAAAAAGAATGAGCAAACGACCACAATCCTAGGTGGGTTAATTTTAGGTAATGATAGGTACTCCAATATATCAACGGGTCTTAATTTATTAGGTATGCATGATCATGAGCTGAGCGAATTTTAAAACTGAAAAAAGTTGTTAAATGAGAAATGTAATTATGCGTTTATCTATTGTATATATACTTCATTGCAGGAACAAACAGGGTATGCCGCAATAACCAAAGTCATTCATATGCCAATTTCCAGGCAGCAGTCTTTCATTCATTCGCTCTCCAACAGCCGTTTATCCTCTCTCTCTCTCTCTCGCACGAGCAAATACTCTCTCTCTGGCAACAGCTGTGAGTCGGAGCTTTGAAATTATAAGCAAAAGCTCGGGCAATGCAATCCACATGGAAACAACATCCTTGAACAAAATTATATGAGCGTGCTTTCATGACCAGTACGCGACGTCAACCCATGGAATACACACAACGAAGAAGAACTATCCTGTCGTTCACACAGAGACAGAAACAGCACAAACCCCTATATGTTCACAATGGCACGTTTTTTATAATCGCAAGAAACTCACGCGTCACGTTGCAACGTCAGAAAATTAACGGGGAAAAGATACGATTGGATCTGAGTGATTAGTCAATGAGCTAAATCAAGTGTTTAAGCCCACCAATGAAAAGTGCAAGTGAAAGCTGCGTATAAAAAGGACTCGCACGGACTCATACGAACGTTCGCAAACAGAAAGAGAACGTCATATGCCAGAGGCAGACTGTCGCTTGGCAGGCACAGCGATAGGGACAGGGACGGGGACGGGGACGGGCGCGGGAATAAGAGCTGTGGTAAAAAGCATTTTGTGTATCCTATTTTGTGTGTGAGCGAGTGCGTACCCATATCCATGTCCGTATTTATTTCTGTGTCTGTGCCACTGTAGGCGCCTCGGTCGCAACAAACAACAAGAGCAACAGCAATTCATAAATGTAGTTGAAGTAATGAAAGACTAAAACGTAAAATGTAAGAGATTGTTCAGTCCATAAAGTGCCACGGTTGAAAAGTCTAAAAATAGAACACGGCAGTGACGGGGCCACAGTCGAATCAGAAGTCGGTGAAATGATATCAAATTCCAATTGTCCTCAGCGTGGGCAACTGACTTTAAATTATGGATGTACATTGATTTTTGATGTGCCACCATCATCGTAGTCGCTTGCGATTGCGTTCTCATCGCCAACAACGTTACAAGCAGAAAATTAAAAGCAGAAGTACCAGGAGCCTTTGCTTATTGGCAATCTTATAGGTTCGTCTCTCAAGTGTGTTCTTAAATGCAAATTGATAGCGCACTATCGGCCCATTAATAGGTAACATTTTATTTAGGTATATTAGTTTTGTGCAACATATATGAAACAAGAAGGAGTGACGTTGCAGAACATACAAAGTGCATATATATATTCTTGATCGACATAAATAGCCGATGTCATGACCGTCTGTCTGTTTGGTATTGGTACTTGTATAAATTGGGTGAATGGTATCTAAGAGTCAAGCGAAGACTGCAGCTCCTTGTTCTCACACACAAATTCTGATCTCCCAAATACGACAGCCTCGTGGCAAAGCAGTCTCCCTGCATCGCTGTTTAAATTTTTCGATCATTCTGTAATTGGCAACAAATGTAAATAATCTATACAGCTATACTTATGTGGCAAACGACCTATATATCGTACAATACTTATTATTGAACAAATTTTCGTTTATTTTTATATATTAAATATTTTCCATTTACGAAATGTAGGGCGTGGCACTCAAATTTAAATTTGCACGTATAAAAATAATGCATAATTGATACAAAATAAAAATTATTAAATTATTTTATTCTACGAACTAAAAACAACGCATCGCATATTTTCCCATTCAATCCAAAATACATTAACGTTACGTGTACATGTCGGCTACACGCTGACTGTAAATGTGCAGTCGGCGCAGGCATTGACGGCAGTTCTGTTACGTTTCTACTTTTCTTCCAATTTACAAAAAAAAAAGACCGGGCGGTAATAGTGGCATTCAAACGTTTAAAATCGGCATTCTGCGTACTGCTAGAAGGGACCTTCCTACCAATTTTGGTGATTGTAGCTATTATAATAATAGAGTTATTTACAATAAATCGGAAAACAACGTATTTGATTTGCGGAGGAAGTGGACGGCCACATAAAGTTAGGTGTATGGTATACACAAAGTCTCCTACCAAGTTTGGTGTCTCTAGCTCTTTTAATAGCTGAAATCTGTGTGATCATACAGACGGACATAAACAAATCGACTCGGCTATTGATGCTGATTAAGAATATATGAATAATATACCATTTAGTATTGGCCAACATAACAGAAATCAAAAAATTAATAAACATATTAGTTTCGGCTTAGCGAGTTAACGAATTCTATCATGGCTTATTGTTCCTGCAGTCATTATATATAATAAATACTGTTATCCAGATCGAGCCTTACTAGCGTATAAAAGGTGTTTAACTTATAGTTGTTGAGCGCGGATGGAATATTTAATGTAATACTGCAATCTTATATATAAGTTTTTTTCTCTCAGATCGCTCCAATCTTTATAGATGACACAGTATTCCATTTTATGGAAATAGATAAATGCTATTTAAAACATTAGTTGCCAAAGCTTTGGCTTGCTTGTCTATAGCTACATGGCTTATTATTTGTGTTTTCATACGTGAACTTATTCTTTGATTATAATTAAATTTGAAAAGCTTTAATAATAATTTTGTTTTTTTTTTCATATTATTGGACATTTTGATTTAATTTAATGTAAGGTATTGTAAAATTTCTCAACAAAAATTGCAATACGCGCTGAGAATACTGCAATACGCAAATTTGGTTACAAATGCCATGCTCGAACCAATACGATCACGGATTTAATAATAGTGACGAAAGTTGCCAAATCATTGTTGATTAGTACGATAATATGTGCATATTGTATGGTCAATTACTCCTACTTTGCAAATTGACATTCTCTATTCGTTGTTGGTAAATGTTTTAATCATATAATCGTACACATATATGTAATCCGATTCATATCATAAAATGCATTTAACATCAGAACAAGCACCAAATAATAGCAATACACGTGGTCAAACACCCGTACTCCCATAATCTACCAACTTGGAGTATTTTCAGCGTCATTGTTGTCATTACATTTGCGTTTAATCTGATTTCAGCTAAATTAAATTTTACCGTGCTAATGCAATATTGCGTCCCCTCGTTCTTATTCTACTCGTTCCACGGCTTAAGCTCCCGGTTCAATTCACGTTCCTACTTCATTCATACCCATTACGGTTGTCTCATATTTTCTTTACAAACTGCTTGACACTCCAGTTAACACGGATTTCTTTAATGATTGTTTTCTAGGAAAATTTGTCAAGCTCAGCAACAAGATAGAATTTAAAACTAGCTCTGTTTTTTGACTCGTCTTCAAAGTTGATTAGGTCCTCAAGCTTTGTTTCGTATTACAATTTATTTCTGACTTGCAGATGATACTGGCCTGTCAACCGCATATGAAACGCAAACAAGGAGAGACCACATAATTACGATAATGACTAAACAATGGACAGCTACAACTGCAACAAATGCAGCTTCTAGCATAACGCAAACCGCGAACTTGGCGCCCAGCGTTGTTTCGCCCACATCAGGCAAAAAGTCTATAACGGTAGAATCAGATGGATCTGTGACTCCGACAACCGAGATTACGAAGACACCCAATGCCGCGGCAATTGTAGCCACCACATCAACAGTAGTAACAGTTTCAACAATAACAAAAACAACAGCTTCAGAAACTGTATCAAGTGATGCCAGCGGCCGTTCTGCAGCTCTGGAACGTGCCTACGTTCACGATGTTTATGAGCATTGTGAAGAGCCGACAGGTCCGGTTCGCCCAAGAATCGCACAATTTCTCGGCAACTTGGAGCCCGGATCGCTTGTTTGTGACGTAGGATGTGGTAGTGGGCGTTACCTGTCACAGTGTAATCCTGCTATATGCACCATCGGCATAGACCGTTGCTATCGCCTTAGCAAGGCGGCTCACGAGAAGGGTGGCGAGGTGAGTACAGAAATTAAGACTGTTATAAAATGGATTTATTATTGATGTGGACTGCTATCTTTTTAATCATATTGTGAATAGTAATGCTATATGGTATACAAATTACGGAATTTATCCTTTATATACCTTGCAACACGTCTAACAAAGTATAACATTCATTAGAATCTATTCCTATTTGTTATCGTAAACTTAAGATGCCCCAAATGAGTTTCTTACACCCTTGGTCGTCCTTAGACTGATATATACATATATACTTGTATACTCTTGGCTATAATACTGACTCTACTGATTCTTTTGATCGCAGGTAGCGCTGTGCGATAACTTGGAGTTGCCTTTTCGCAATGATAGCTTTGATGCGGTCCTTTCTCTTGCGGTGGTACATCATTTTGCGACCACAGATCGACGCGTGCGAGCTCTAAGAGAACTTGCGCGTATTCTGCGCATTGGTGGACGTGTCGTAATTACTGTATGGGCATTGGAACAGCGGCACCGTCGTTTTGAATCGCAGGATGTGTTAATACCCTGGCAGCCGCCAAAGAATCGTAGCTACTCTTATTCATACTCAGACGAGGAGGACAACGACAACTTCCTGCCGCCCTATAATGCCTACACGGAAGACTCGACCAACTCTAGTCGCTCGGCAGGCGATGGCGATAGTTCAAGTCTCAGTTCATCCTCGCCAGGCGAGTCTTGCTATAGCTTTGTACGCCGTGCAATACAAGTGAGCTCAGAGGCAAATTTGCAATCCCTTAAGATAAGTTACAATGCTTTTTGTTTTTCAGAAATTGGCTGGAGGACGCCGGCATGCTTGGTTTCTGGATTCATGGACTTCAAAGGAGACGCGGAACGACAGCAGTCTGGACTACGAGGATGCAAAGGATCTGCCAATAGAGCTACGACGACTCGAAGACTTCCAAGACTTTTCCGATCCACCGCTCTCCGCTAGCCTAAAGTCTCGCAGCTTGGGCAGCATTCTACAGCCGCCGCCACGCCAAATAGTGCGGTCTCGCTCTAGTGTACCTAGTCTGGGTACTCCACTGCTGCCATGTGAGACAAAGGCAAGTGCAACAGCCACGCTGCTCTTGAGTGCCCCAGAGGTGCAGGTACAGCTCAATGGACGACAATCGCCCACGAACAGTAAGAGCAGCACTCTCTGCCAACGGCCAAAGCTCATCAAGCAAAAGCAGTCGCTGTGCGAGGAGGACAGCAACAGACAATCCGACGGATCAACTGAGCATATGGCAAACGCAAGCACCGCCTTTCATATGCTCAATAACTACAACAGCCTCAATGGTGACGTTAGCAGCACGCTTTACATGCGCACAGGTTGCTTTGCCTCTAATTTTCACCAACATGCCTCTGCCACGGCTAAAGCAGGAACGGAATCAACAACAGCGGCTGCAGAAGGAGGGGGTGTAGTAGCCCCTGGCAATGGTGTGCCCAGCTTCTTACGCAAGCAGAGCTCACTTAATGAGGAACTGATGGCCGGCAACCGACTTCGCGAGAAGGAGCGTGTGCGCAAACGCATTCAGAAGCAGACCTCGCTAAATGAAGCATTCCTCTGTCGCTCCACTATGTTCTCAAAGCGATTACAGGTCATTCGAGAGGGATTGACTACCAAAATTAAAAGTTCCACGGGCAGTCTGGAACGAGTAACCAAGACGAGCATCAACAAACTCATTCAGAACATCAAAAGTAACTCGCCCAACCAAATGTGTCCCAATGACTCGAATCAGCACCAGCAACAAGCACAGCCGCAGGCGCAGGCGCAGCTGAACAACAACAGTAAGCAACCAGCAACAACACACACTCACACCCAACCACAACCGCACACACACCATCATCACCATCATAACAACACCGGAGGCCTCTTTCCCGCCCATTTACTGCTCACATCGGTGGCAAGCGGTCCCGTGAGCTACTGCAGCAGCATAGACTGCCCCGCTGCAAGCATCTGCCAATGCAGCGCCTATCAGCCGGAATGTGCCACCTGTGCGGACAACGAACAGGCCAAAGCACGCAGACATTCGCGCGAATCTGGCTCTGATTCGTCCAAGGACAGCAGCCTGCAGTCAGATACGAGCATTGAGTCGGAAGATAGTTTCGCCTCTGTCATATTCATACCCAAGCCGGAGCAACATCAGCAGCAGCTAAACTACCAGCAACAGCACCAGCAATCCAATTCTAGCTCCAGTAGTTCTAGCAATGGAAATGCCTTAAGCGCTGCTGCGACAACTGCATCCGCTCCCACTAGCAGCTGTTCAGCTGCACGTGTGCCGTCCACACATTCAGTGCCAACGTCTCCGCTCATCATGCCCTGCCCGCCGACACCGGCCCACTCGCCAGCTGCTATCCAAAGTACTGTCTCCTCTCCGCCACAGACCTTGTCGACAGTGACGGCAGCAATGGCCATTTTGAGTCCTGCTAGAAATCTGGCTAGCTTTAGCTTTGACGAGGCGCATATCAAGCAGCAATGCCAAACGTTTTTTGCCGCCACGACAACAACAAAAGCAGCAACAGCAGCAGCTGCTGCAGCAGCTCCGATGGAAACAGAAGCTGCCGGCACCAAAATCACACGGCAGACAGTGCGCGAAATGCCGCCCATACCCAAGTTCCGGAAACAACAATCACTGCAACTTCAGCGCCAGAGTTTCCCCATTGTGCGTCGCGCCTCGGGCGCCCTGGTGACGGGCAGCAGCAGCAGCTCTAAGCTGCTGTCGCTTGAGCTCTTCAATCCGGCAACCGATGATCTGGACAGCGATTCGAGTGAACCTTCCTCGCCTGATTCCATTGACAGCGTGATAAGTGCACCGCGCTCGTCACAGCTGCTTTCGGCGCCCGGCACGGGCACCGGCAAGTCTAGCGATGAATCGGACACCGCCCTTGCCCAACTGATTAGCATTAACCAGCACCAATATCACAAGGGAGAGCTGCAGATCAACAATGCCACGCCCAACGAAAATGATATTATCCTTAATGCGGACAGTGCTCCGTTGCTGCCAGAGAAACGCGATGCTGGACAGGCACAGCGCCAGGATTGTGCGGAGTTCGCTGAACAGCTGACGGCACAGCTGCAACGTGAACTGGACGACAAAACCAACTACGCCGAGTGCCGCAGTCTGGACGGGATTGGCGACATTGGCGAGTACCTAAGTGGAGACAGCTCCGGCTCTAAGAAGCGTTCTAACTGTGATTTGAGTGCATTACGCGATGAGCTGCGCGAACGTCGTCTGTTGCTAGCCAATCTCTCAACTCAGCCTAGTTTACAGCAGTCGCCCATATCGTCGTCTACATCATCGTTGTCGTCACAGACGCGTAGCTTCACCATCCAGGAGGAGCAAGAGGAGGATGAGGAAAACGAAGGCAGCTACTCCTTAGGCATTTACGAGCAATGCAAGTTCTCCAAGTTCAACTATAAACGTAATCGACACTACAACCTCAATCCGGAAACAGCCTATTTACTGCAGGACGATGGAGACAGCGACGTGCGCGATGAGGAAGATGGTGAGTGCTAAATTAATATCGTAATTAAATTTGAGTTAAGTCACATCATGATTTATCAGTTTATCCGCTAACCAATTTATTAATAACTAATGCACAATGCGATTTTTGACACGTACATCGAATGATTGATTGATGAATGAATGATGAACTTGGAATTATTAGTATACTCTTTGATTTCATTGCAGCCATACATGAAGACGATGAGGATGCCGAGGCGCTGGAGGCGCGAGGCGGCGATCAGCTGGGCGAGGGCATGCATGAATACGGTCAACGACGACGAAACTTTAGCGCCACCAAGTCGGTGGCATCCAGTGCGTCTAGCTCCACGGAGACGACGTCCACAACATCCCAGCCGCAAAAGGCACTGCAGCAACGCAACTCCACTGAATCTCTGGAGCACTCGAATAGCTCAACCACCTCGCTGGACAGCCCATCACAGGGTGGGGCCTCTACACACCATCGCTACTACCATGTTTTTCGTGAAGGAGAGTTGGACGCACTGATCAACCACCATGTGGCCAGCTTACACATCGTGAGCTCCTACTACGAGCGCGCCAGCTGGTGTGTAGTCGCCGAGAAAGTACAGGTGTGGACAATTTAAGTCATGGATTAAAATAAACAAAATAAAAGAAAAAACGTATTAGAAAACCAAATAAGTCTCCAACGCCTACAAAGGAATTGCTAGTCTTTAGTCTTTATTACTAGTTGGATGTAAAATAATTGCAGCACTAATTTTAAATTTACACAACGACTCGCGTATGGTTTGCAGGCCCGCTGAACGGAAAAGGTTCAGCGCTGTATTGAAACTTAATTTCAAATAAACTGTTTAGTTATTAAGCTCAAGTCCGGCACGAAGTAACGTATATTTTAAGAACTTTAGATATTTTTTCTATTAGCAAAAACGTTCAGTCATTAGGTGATGTGCATCCCATCCTTTTTATTTCAATACTCAAGCAAACGAAAAAGACCTTTTATTATAAAATACATATACAAATCGATAGAGTAAAAAGTTCTAGTTCTTGCAAATGTTTACATGGAATTCTCTTGAATCTTTATCAAAAAGGAAATGCCACAACAATAAACACAATTTCAAATACCACAAGAAGCTAACTATGAAGCAATGATATCTAACTATCTAACCTACCATAATAAGTTCTCGAATATCAACATTGCATTTAACACAATATAGAACTATAGAACTTTTATAAAAGTTCTATGAAGCTCAATAAAAATAATCAACAAGATTTAAGAAAATATAAAACAGTAAGCAAATCATCATGTTCTCACAAAAGTAAATTGTATTTATTTTCATTTATTTCAATTACTAACAGTTCAATATTTCTAGATAAGAAATTAATCAATCAAAATAACACATCTAAGGGCCAAACACTATAAACTCTCTTTGTTAAAAATAATAATAATTTTACTTAAGAAAATGTTGTTATAAACACAAGGAGAAAATAATAGCTTCGGCAATGTCGAACGTTCTATACCCTTGCAATGGCTTGCATATGTACATTTGAATCAAACGTTTCGACGGTAATGTATTAAATATATAAAACTGTTATATAGATACACCTGTTAGGTGGCTTTAAAACTACGACTTATGGAGCTTTGACACTATATATTCTGAATAAAAAAGATTGGATGGGGATAGAAGATATTTAAATTGTGGAGAGGTGAGTTATTGAAAAATGTACTGATCACCTATCGCTCATTTGACAGGACTAACTTCTCGTAATCTTATGTTAATCAGATGGAATCATGGAAATGAGATTTGAAATTTCCAACCAAGCTGTTACATTGCTTAAGTTTTAGTTTGATTTATATTTCTTACAAATTAGAAAAAGTCTGTAGTATCTGTAGTACAATCCGGCTCTATTGGAGTAAAAAAAGTGCCCGAGGAAGCAAGTAGAAGTGCCAAGTTGTATTTAATATTGAAAAAGTTTGGCATTAAGTTATAAGAAAAGATGATAGACAAGCAGATGTGGCAGACTTCAAAATATATAAATATGTACATATATTTTAGATCAATGATGCAAGCCGAGTTATATGAAAGCAAAGATATTGGAAAAGCTACAGACACCAAATTTGGGATCAAACATCTATATACCATACACAGATGAAGTTTATTTCAACGATTTTTTTCTTTTATGAAGATTTAAAAGTTTTAAATTAAAATCTGTTTGATCAGATTGCCGAGTTTCTTTGCAAAGTGTCAATTCTCGCGTACTTGACTTTTCGCGAGAGTATACTCGACTGTTACTCTCCCTGTTAAGTAGTAGCTAGTTGAAATTTATACCGTGCGACATTAGGAAATCTTCGAAAAATGATAATTAAAAGTGGCATTAATATTTATAAATACTTATGTGCACATGACATGCTGAATATATGTTTATTAATAATATTACTACTCTATAAGTTGAAAAACGCGTTTTGTATACATCCAACACACTATACGACACAATAGCTGGAGCAAATAACATACACTACCAACAAAATAAATAACTTGGAACAATAATTTATAAGTATACTAAAAAATATATTAAAAATAAACAAGTGAAGAAAGCTACAGTCGAGTGCACTCGACAGTAAGATACCATTTACCTTTCGCTGTTAAAAACTAATTCTTAATATTAATTACTTTTATTCGGCGAATAACAACGCATCGCATATTTTCGAGAACAAATTCACATGCATTGAAGCTAATGGCACATGCCGACTGCACACTGACTACACGACGACTGTGCGTGCGCAGTCGGCGTGCGCAGTCGGCGTCGGCGTCGGCGTCTGCGTCGGGCCTCTACTGCTGTGAGCGAAACTTCTCGTGCCTATAACTTCTGTGTTTATTGTCCGATCGGATTGAAATTTATAGGGTAGATCTGTACTATGGTAAGCTACAAGAGCGTTAAAAAAAAAGTTTTGTTATTTCCCTACTTTTCTTAAAATGCAATAGTGTGGGGGCGGTGGGCGTGGCATCCAAAAGTTGAAAATCAAACATTCTCCGTAATGTTACCAGGCACCATACTTTCAAATTTGGCGCTTCTAGCTTTTCTAGTTTTCTTTTAAACTATAAAAATGTGTTTTTTAGAGGCGGTGGGCGTGGCATCCAAAATTCTAAAATCCAACTTCTGCATAATGTTGCAAGACACCCTCCTACCAAATTTGGTGCGTTTATCTCTTTTCGTTATTGAATTATTTGGAAAAAATCGAAATACGCATTTATCGATTTGCGGAGGCGGTGGGCGTGGCACATCAAGTTTGAAATAAACTTCTTGTGTGTATTGAATACACGCACACTCCCACCAAGTCTGGTGCCTCTAGCTCTTTTAATAGCTGAGATCTGTGTGTTCATACAGACGGACAGACGGACAGACGGACAGACGGACAGACGGACAGACGGACAGACGGACAGACGGACAGACAGACGGACATGACCAAATCGACTCGGCTATTGATGCTGATCAAGAATATATATACTTTGTATGGTCTGCCACGCCTCCTTCTGCCTGTTACATACATTTGCACAAAGTTAATATACCATTTTTTACCCATTTTCAATGGGTAAATGGTATAAAAATTATTATAGCAAGGTTATTTACAATTTTTTGCTTGAAAAAATGGTTTCGTTTTAATAGACTTAGCATCACTGTAACGCATGCAATTGAAACAAATCATATGATTATTTTGAACAAAGTATCGATACCGATTTCGTATCGACTGGAGATGAATAAATAAAAAGTTAAGCTCAACTGAGTTTATTAACAACACGTTAATGAAAAATTAAAGTAATTAAAAATTCGAATTTTTAATAAACCATTTTGAGTTTGTACTGTTGACTGTAATCAAATAACTTTGCAACCCATGTCATAGATTATTATCAGGTTCAGTGTTTCGATATATTTCAATTCCAAAAAAAAAAAAAAAACGTTGAAATCAACTAATCGAGCTAAACCGGTTTAATTTCAAAATTAATGGGACTTAGTTTATATTCAGACGAAAACCACAAAAAATGCCTTATTGTTGATAACCTTTTAGCTTTCGTTAAAAATATTTCTTAATTTTTATTATAATCTAATTTACATTACATCGTTACTATGTGACAAAAATGACATAAAGTGAACATAAGCGCTAAACCTTAATTTACAACTATTGTTCGAGCGTCAATTAATTTGTTAATTTGTTTTTAAAATGTCGGGCGGTTAAACTATTCTATTTTTAAATTGATTTCATTTTTTGCCGAAATCATAAGAATGGCTTGATGATGATTTTACAAAATTTCTGCAGCTCTCTTAGTGGATATCAATATCGCAAACGAATAAAGTTATCGGCGATAGTTCATCGCAGATTTATCAGCCAACATATCGATTAGAGAGCAAATTCACAATCATATGAAGGCGCAAATTAAGATTGACAAAATAAACAAGTTCTGATATTTGAAATCCTCTAAAAATTAAATATTTTATAGATTCAGATATAAAGATTTTAAAAATATGATAGAATTATGTTAAAAGACTATTAAAAATTTTGATAATAATTCAAGTTTCTTATATGCGAGAACTAGATTGAAATACACTAAGCTGCACACTGCTGGACATTTCGAAAATTGCTAACAATTTATTAGACGTCTATTATTATCTATTAGACGTCGTAAATAATTTTTATATTCAAATTGCATGTTAATGTACATTTTTTATAAATTAATTTGCGTACTGACTTGTTAGATTTTGCAGTCCAAGCACTTACCCGTTGTAAACACATCTGCAGCCCGACACCATCATTGAGTTTGTGACGTCATGCGCAGAGAGAGGCATTTCGCTCTTTGCAACGACAACCTTTTCTCCATCAACTGCTTTTGCACTCACCCACACACACACGCAATATAAAACATTGTATTGACAGCTACAATTGCCAAACGCGAATTCTTTTTCCTAAAATGCAGTGAAAAATATTATATATTGCTAAAAATAATTGTGCGATGGCAACACAAAAGCCTGGAGAATGGGCGACTGGGCTGTTGGCCAGATTCGAAGACCAAGTAGGTGTTTTCTCCATCGTTTTCAAAATGTTGTGCAGTGATGCTTCAGAAAAAATGTACCTGCGGCGCCTTCCATCGTACTGGTGTGAGAGCTGCTATAAGGGGAGCTTCGCTGGCTCTGGGCCGGCGACGGCGGCGGCGACGGCCTAATGAATGAACGGAAAAGCACGCACTTTCGTGTGCATATGCTGGAAATAATATGTGGCCAAACAGCTGTTGGTTTTTCCTTAATTTAGCAACATTTAAGTGTTATGGTATAAATGGAGTTGTTATTGCTGCAAGAGTTGCGAAGCAGCCACAGCAGAAATATCTTTTGGAATAATCAATGAAATGCGTTTTATCTGCAGCTGCCAAACAAAATCGGCGCTTATGGGACACAGGCGCGCATGAGCCAGGACCAGTTGATAACATGTCTTATACACATATCGCGCTACCGCTTCTCGCTGGTCATTTCTGGCCTCACCAAGATGCTGCAGCGCGTGAATGAGGCTGTGAGTACTGGCTATAATTAATATTATTATTAATTAATATTAATTCTTTGTGTTTGCACACTGACAGGCGCTGCAAAATCGATATGAGCCGGAACGCTGCAACTTCGAGTCCTTGGTCATAATACTGACAACATTGGAACGTTGTCTGACCAATCAGACTAAGGACACGGCGCGCTTTGAGGAGGCGATGAACGTGAAGCTGCTGCTACGTGAGATTTCACAGTTCATAGATGTGCAGAGTGACAACAGTCCAAATGCGGCACAGCTGAAAGCCATCGCTTCGAAGGTGCTCTTTGCACTTTCTCAGAATCACTTCTCCGCTGTGTTTAACCGCATCTCGGCACGCATTCAGGAGCTAACATCATGCTCCGAAGAGAATCCCGATTACAACGACATTGAATTGATACAGCATATTGACATGGATATGATAAAGCTGACTAAACTGCTGCAGGGTAATTATGAGTACATAAGCAATTATGTTCCATTTAGGTACATATCCTTTCTCGTTCTAGAAACAATAACTAAATTCCGCTCCAAGCGCGCTCCGCCACTCATACTGCTCTATTCCCTCGAAAAAGCCATCTGGAATTGGATTGAGTATCATCCACAGGAATTTCAGGACTTGCAACGTGGTACAAACCGCGACATATCAACGTGAGCAACTCCAATTTAATTTAACAGTTCAACTATAAACTTCTTTCTCTTACAGTTGTTGGGAACCTCTGCTCGACTTTGTGGAATACTTTAAAACGGAAAACAAGAAGAGCAAAACGTTTGTGTGGCCCCTGCAAATGTTGCTGCTTATATTGAATCCGTCTAGTCTGGAGGCAACTGTCAACGAATTGCAGCAGTCAGAGAAAGAAAAAGAAAAGGAAAAGGTGCCATCAAAGTCCACACAGTCCACATCACGGGACAAGGACTTTTCAGCCAGGCAATTCATTGAGGGCATCAAACGTGGCTTGGGTCCTCATTCACCCTCAAAGCAAGTTACCGAATCGTCCGCCATTGCCTGCGTTAAGCTCTGCAAAGCATCCACATACATTAACATAAACGACTCCAACAATGTGGTATTCAAGCTGGTGCAGTACTTCATCAACGATCTCAAGGCGTTGCTCTTTAACCCGGTGAAGCCGTTTTCACGCGGACAGGGCTACAATTTCGCAGACATCGAATTAATGATAGACTGTTGGGTGTCCTGTTTTCGTATTAATCCGCACAACATTGAAGCATTGAAGGTTTGCCTGAATCTCTCGTCACCACAGGCCTATCATTTTGTTATTGTGTGTTCGCTACTTCGGTGAGTAGGAACCATATATATTCGTATGTTGTATACAAATAATTAATCTAATTTTTACCCACAGTTTGGCGCACATTTATGTGGATTTTCGGCTGCAAAACAAAAATCCTTTTCGGGTCGTCAACCAACCTCGTTTACCATGGTGGCCGCAGACCGATGTTGTGCACTATCGGTCGGCAGAGCTGCGTGCTTTATTCACGGATACGCTTAACAAGGCTACACAGGGTTATATAGCTCATACGCCTCTGCGTTATATAACTTCGCTTACATTGAAGTCAAAGGACACACAGAAGGGACTCACGCGCGCCGAGGAGGGACCAGCTCATAAGATGCTTTTGCTGCTGCTTGTACGCCTTATACATGCCGATCCAACACTCCTATTGAATGTAAGCGCATCGTGGGGCTATGATTAAATCGAGGCTTTAAACTAAACCATTTCTTTACAGACGCAAGGCAAAGTTGCACATGAAGTGCAAAGCTCTACTCTCGAGCTTATAAATGGTTTGGTTAGTTTGGTACACCAAACGACCTTGCCTGATGTGGCACAGGAGGCTATGGAGGCACTGCTAGCATTGCATGCTCCCGAGAAAATTGAAGTTTGGAATCCCGAGGCTCCTATTAATACATTTTGGGATGTCAGTTCTCAGGTGCTATTCTCCATCTCACAGAAGCTCACACAGCATCAGATAGCTAACTATACAGATGTACTGAAGTGGTTACGTGAAATACTCATCTGCCGGAATACTTTCCTGCAACGACATAAAGATTATGCTCATGTCGGCAGTCAAATTGCCATTTGCAAGCAGGCGCATATCAAAATGGAAGTGGTCTTCTTTATGTATCTCTGGAGCGTCGACTTGGATGCAGTGCTAACATCTTTGTCGTGCTTCGGTCTGCTCTGCGAGGAGGCTGATATATGTTGCAGCTCCGATGAGCTAACCGTGGGATTCATCATGCCCAACTACCACATCTATCAGGAACTTGCCCAGCTCTCTTCATGTAAGAATGCGAATTTCTTATATCATGTACCAGTGTAAAATATCATTTCTATTATAGCGGCTACTGACACACGAATTTGCTTTTTTGAGAATAGCCATGGTAATGTTCTCAGTCGTTTGACACTACAGAAACGTATTATGACACTGTTGCGAAAGATCGAGCACTGCGTGCATGGTGTTCAGCCAGCCTGGGAGGAAACTTTTCGCAACTGGGAGATGTCCAGCAAAGTTCTGCAAACGTATCCCAAACTCAAGACCGAGGATGCGCAGGCGGAAATATTTCATCGAGGAATGGGCAAACGGCGCGCCAGTCATCAAAGCTCCGAGCATGACCTGGAAGAGCAAATCAACGAATGGGCAAATATGACTTGGTTTCTGTTAGCACTTGGTGGCGTTTGCTTACAAAAACGCAACGTCAATCGTCAGATTCTGTTGCAACAAACGCAAAACAACTCATCTGTAGTATCACTGGCCCAGGCCTCGCTCTACTCGAGCTCCACTAGCTCTGGTCACGGCTCGCTTCATCCCAGCACAGTATCCCTGTCTACCATACCACCAGCACCACCGCAAGATGTTAGCTACTGCGCGGTTACACAGTTCGTATTGGATAAAAACAGCTTTTTCATTTATTTAGTACTAATGGTTTAATTTTGCAGATTTATCGGTCAACTATTACGCCTTCTAGTATGCAGTAATGAAAAGATCGGGCTGAATATTCAGAAAAATGTGAAGGAGCTGGTGGGCGAGGAAATGTCCTCACAGCTGTATCCTATACTCTTCGATCAGATTCGCGCTATAGTGGAAAAGTTCTTCGACCAACAGGGACAAGTCAATGTGAATGTGACAGATATAAATACGCAGTTCATTGAACATACCATTTATATAATGAAGTCAATACTGGATCCTAAAGCTGGCAAGGATCCAAACAATGATCAGCCATCGCCTTCGGAACACTTAGGCGTTACAAGTATTGAGGGTATGATGCTAGGCATTGTGCGCTATGTGCGACATTTGGACATGAATGTGTACGCCATTCGCATTAAAACAAAACTATGCCAACTGGTGGAGGTGATGATGAAGCGACGCGATGATTTGGCATTTCGACAGGAAATGAAATTCCGCAATAAACTTGTTGAATATCTGACGGACTGGGTGATGGGCACGTCACATCAGATAGCGCCTCCCAGCTCAGCTGATGCCTCCATACTGACGAATACATCGCTGATATTCCGTGATCTTGATCAAGCATGCATGGAAGCAGTTGCTGCGCTATTGCGTGGTCTGCCACTACAGCCGGAGGAATCAGATCGAGGAGATCTTATGGATGCCAAAAGCGCTTTGTTTCTCAAGTACTTTACTCTTTTTATGAATCTCCTAAGCGATTGCATTGACAGTTCAGAAGCGGAAAAGGAGCTTAACAATACGCCCCTACTTCCACCACGGCCCCGCATGGCAGCTGGTAAACTAACTGCGCTTAGAAACGCCACTATACAAGCTATGTCGAATCTTCTGGGCGCCAACATAGACTCCGGTCTGATGCACTCCATCGACCTGGGCTATAATCCGGATTTACAAACACGTGCCGCCTTTATGGAGGTGCTGACTCAGATTCTACAACAAGGAACAGAATTTGACACCTTGGCGGAGACCGTGCTAGCCGATCGCTTTGAGCAACTTGTCCAGCTTGTAACCATGATTAGTGACAAAGGTGAACTGCCTATTGCCATGGCTCTGGCAAATGTGGTCACCACAGCACAAATGGACGAATTGGCCCGTGTCCTAGTCACACTGTTTGACGCAAAGCACTTGCTATCGCCTCTGCTGTGGAATATGTTCTATCGCGAAGTAGAAGTTTCAGACTGCATGCAGACCCTCTTCCGAGGCAACTCACTGGGCAGCAAGATAATGGCGTTTTGTTTTAAAATCTACGGTGCCAGTTACTTACAAATGTTGCTGGAGCCATTGATTCGACCACTGCTCGATGATCAGGATGAGGAAACTAGGTTTGAAGTAGATCCAGCTCGATTGGAGCCCAATGATGACATCGAAGAACATCGTAACAATCTGATTGCTTTGACACAAAAAGTATTCGACTCAATTATCAATTCATCGGATCGATTTCCACCCCAGCTGCGGTCTATGTGCCATTGTCTCTATCAGGTACTCAGTAAACGCTTTCCAAATCTACTGCAGAATAATATTGGCGCTGTAGGCACGGTCATCTTTTTGCGTTTTATCAATCCAGCCATCGGTAAGTATTTCTTATAATTTGTATTCTATTTTGAAGCCATCTTATAATTATTTCCCTTTTAAGTTTCTCCACAGGAGCTGGGTATTGTAGGCAAACAGGTGCCCAGTTCGGCGAAACGCGGTCTGATGCTCATGTCAAAAATTCTGCAAAACATAGCAAACCATGTCGAGTTCTCAAAGGAACAACATATGCTCTGCTTCAATGATTTCCTGCGTGACCATTTCGAGGCCGGCCGCCGGTTCTTTATACAGATCGCCTCCGATTGTGAAACCGTGGATCAGACGTCGCATAGCATGAGCTTCATATCAGATGCCAATGTGCTGGCACTGCATCGTTTGCTGTGGACTCATCAGGAGAAAATTGGTGACTATTTGTCCAGCAGTCGAGATCATAAGGCCGTCGGTCGGAGACCCTTCGACAAGATGGCCACTTTATTGGCGTACTTGGGCCCGCCAGAGCACAAGCCCGTTGACTCGCACATGATGTTTAGCTCATATGCCCGATGGAGTTCTATTGATATGTCTTCGACAAATTTTGAAGAAATTATGGTCAAGCACCAAATGCACGAAAAGGAGGAGTTTAAGACGCTAAAGTCAATGAATATATTTTATCAGGCAGGCACCAGCAAATCGGGTTACCCGGTGTTTTACTACATTGCCAGGCGATACAAGTAAGCTCACGCTTGTTATTACATCTATAACGTCTATAAGCTGACACTGCTCTTTTCTTCACAGGATTGGTGAAACAAATGGGGACCTATTGATTTATCATGTAATACTCACGCTAAAGCCATTTTGCCATTCACCCTTTGAGGTAGTCATTGACTTCACTCATACCTGTTCCGATAATCGTTTTCGCACCGAATTCTTGCAAAAATGGTTTTATGTCTTGCCCACTGTAGCTTATGACAATGTCCACGCGGTTTACATTTACAACTGCAACTCATGGGTGCGAGAATATACAAAGTTTCATGATCGAATATTGGCACCTCTCAAGGGTAACCGCAAGTTGATGTTCCTAGAGTCGCCCAACAAGCTAAGCGACTTTATTGATGCCGAGCAGCAAAAGCTGCCCGGCGCCACGCTATCGCTGGATGAAGATCTTAAGGTGTTCAGCAATGCCCTGAAACTCAGTCACAAGGATACTAAAGTGGCCATCAAAGTGGGTCCAACAGCACTGCAGATCACGTCCGCCGAAAAGACCAAAGTATTAGCACATTCCGTGCTACTCAACGATGTTTACTACGCCTCGGAAATTGAAGAGGTCTGTCTGGTAGACGACAACCAGTTTACACTATCAATTACCAATGAAAGTGGACAATTAAGCTTTATCCACAACGACTGTGACAACATTGTGCAGGCTATTATACATATTCGAAATCGCTGGGAGCTTAGCCAACCGGACTCTGTGACAGTACATCAAAAAATTAGACCCAAAGATGTGCCAGGTACGCTGCTCAACATGGCGCTGCTTAATTTGGGCTCCTGTGATCCCAATTTACGGACGGCAGCTTACAATTTGCTCTGTGCTCTGACTGCCACTTTCGATTTGAAAATCGAGGGCCAATTGTTGGAAACGCAAGGGCTTTGTATTCCCTCGAACAACACGATCTTTATTAAGTCCGTTAGCGAGAAATTAGCTACGAATGAGCCGCATTTGACCCTGGAATTTTTAGAAGAGTCCATTCAGGGCTTCCAGCGCAGTACTATTGAGTTAAAGCATTTGTGCTTGGAGTACATGACACCGTGGCTCAAAAATCTAACGAAATTCTGCAAGTCCAATGATGATGCTAAGAAGTTGAAAGTCTCTCAGATTTTGGATAAACTAATCTGCCTGACAATTGACCAGAAAGAAATGTATCCCTCAGTACAAGCCAAAATCTGGGGCTCAATCGGGCAAATACCAGAACTTATTGATATGGTACTTGATAACTTTCTGCATAAGTCAATAACCTACGGCCTGGGATCACCGCAAGTTGAGATTATGGCGGATACGGCTGTAGCTTTAGCATCGGCTAACGTTCAACTGGTGTCCAAGAAGGTAATAACTCGCATGTGTCGCGTAATGGACAAGTCCTGTACAAATCCCACACAATATTTGGAGCAACACATGATGTGGGATGATATCGCCATACTGGGCCGCTACCTGCTTATGCTGTCCTTTAATAACTGCTTGGATGTAGCCACCTCGGTGCCATATCTCTTTCACACCATCACGTTTCTAGTGTGTTCTGGTTCACTTTCGATGCGGGCATCTACGCACGGTTTGGTGATTAACATCATTCACTCCCTATGCACCTGCACAAATCCTTCGTTTGGAGAGGAAGCACAGCGTGTGCTTCGCCTCTCACTAGACGAGTTTTCGCTGCCCAAATTCTACTTACTCTTCGGCATAAGCAAAGTCAAGTCGGCGGCCGTAACCGCTTTCCGTTCCAGCTGTCGTCATCCGACAGACAAGTGGCTGGGAAATGAACGTGTAACCCAGCCATTGCCTGCGGATCGTGAGCGACTTTCATTGCCCTCACTGGAGGTTATTACGGACGCCCTGTTGGAAATAATGGAGGCTTGCATGCGAGACGTGCCAGACTGTGAGTGGCTGCACACATGGACGTCGCTAGCTCGAAACTTTGCCTTTTGTTATAATCCAGCACTGCAGCCAAGGGCTTTGATTGTGTATGGCTGCATCAGCAAAAGCGTTACAGATCACGAAGTGAAGCAGCTGTTACGCATTTTAGTGAAGGCACTTGAATCCTTCAATGATTTGATTCTCATCGAAGCTCTAGTCATGTGCCTGACACGGATTCAACCACTGCTGCGCCCTGAGTCGCCAATACATCGAGCGCTCTTTTGGGTCGCCATTTCTGTGCTGCAACTGGATGAAATCACGCTCTATGGCGCTGGTCTGGCACTGCTTGAACAGAATCTGCATACCCTTAAATCACAGGGCTGCTTTGACAAAAAGGAAACCATAGCGGAAGTCATGATGAAGACGCGCGAGAAACTCGAATGGCATTTCAAGCAATTAGATCATGCAGTCGGACTTTCATTTCGCAGCAATTTTCACTTTGCTCTAGTCGGACATCTCATAAAGGTGCTTAATTAATTTAGTTAACTTGAATACAAATACATGGTTCTATTTGTTTTAGGGCTTCAGACATCCCACTCCCACCACAGTATCCCGCACGTCCCGTGTACTTACCATGCTGCTGGGCATTATTGCCAAGCCCCTACATCGCGACAAATTCGAGGTAACACCGGATAGTGTAGCCTACCTAACGGCCCTTGTAGCAGTCTCTGAAGAGGTGCGCTTGCGCTGTCATGTGAAACATGCGCTACCTCGGTGGCCCGCTGATCTCAGCGGCAGCAGCATAGATAACGGCGAACTTGCCAATGGAGGGCAGACAGTAAGAAACAAGGTTTCAAATAAAACATTAAAATATTTTAAAACTAAACTCACATTACAGATTGGTCAACCGTTGTCGCGTCGTCAGAAGAGTTGGGATATTCTGGATCAGTCAGCTTTACAGTATGCACGGCATCATAAGGTACCCACACTACAAGTAAGTCAAGCTTAGCTAATTTATGGACTTATTCTTATTGAATCAGGCCTGGTGTACAAAAGTTCTTCTAACTTTTGACTTTTGACCACGCAGTTCTTATATTGAAATCTCATGTCTTTATAAATACGTATATTTCACCTATGTATTAGCTCTATAGAAACAAAACTATGCATTACTAATTAATTAATCGATCAATGATATTTTTCTTATCTCTTTTTATGTTTGTTAAAAAAAATTTAAATACCTACCATAACATGCAATACTCTACTATATACTTACAACTTTCTATGCCTGCCGACATTTATATCTAATTGGTGCTTGTAATTTGTTTTTGAATATTTACATTAACTTAACGAAAACTACTATGCATGAATTTGTTATTTACCTCAAATCGCTAACAAAACCACAAAAAAACACAAACAACTACAATACAACTGTGAAATTTAATCGTAGAATGCGCGAGTTTTATTTAAAACTCAACGCTCATTTTCGGTACCAACAACCAAGGATCCGAATAATGCGAGCGGCATCGAAGAACGTCAGGTACAGCCTTAGAAAACTCTGTCTATCTCTCTCTCTCTCTCTCTCCTTTAACTAACTATTTATTAATACCTAATACTTAACTCTTTTAACAATTCTGAGTTTAATTTACCTTTACTTTCGTTTAGTATTCTTTCATTTTATTTCTTGAATCCAATCTGCATGACTGTGTGCCAATGAAAATCCCATCAAATTCACTGCAAACTAATCAACCTTGACACTGAGTTTTTTCGTAGTGGTCAATATTTTCCCAATGAAAATAACTTTATAAATATCTTAATGTTATTTTAGCTGACATTGTATTATTACTTCAATATATTTGTATTACCATTCCCAATAGGAACGAGGCTCGCGCTCTTCTGTGTCCAATGAGTCGAACGTGTTGCTCGATCCCGAAGTACTGCCCGATTTGTCCATACAGGCACTTGTGCTAACTGTGCTGGCAACTCTCGTTAAATACTCATCAGATGAAAGCGAAACCCGTGTACTATATCAGTATTTGGCCGAGGGGTCAGTCGTGTTCCCCAAAGTATTTCCAGTCATGTAAGTTGTACGACCAAAGAAGATAAAATATTTAGACATAGCGTCCGATCTTAACAATTGAAAAAAGAGAGAAATGGTATATTAACTTTTTGAAAATGTATGTAATAGGCAGTCTGTCTGTATGAATTAAGATATTAAAAGAGCTATGAAGGTAAGAAGTTTCTTGTGGTGCACCGACTCAAAAAATTGATATTTTTGAGTTTTACCATAAAAAGGTAGCAGCGACGCAACAGAGGACCGGTGTTATTAAAGCGTATAAATTTGTGTGTGAGATTGGCATGTGCGTATAGCGTTAACAAATCAGCGAATACGTTGTGAACTTATAAAACTACAGTATTAAATATTAAGAAATTATTTAGTGCGAGTGCTCGAATGTAGCTTCCTTACTTGATTCAACCGGTTAAACTGATGAGGACTATTAGCGGAGACATATTAACTTCGTTTGCCACATCTTTCGCTACGAATCCGGCTATAGATGTTCTTTACTAAGCTTTCTTCCCCATTCTGATATATTTGCAGTCACTCGCTGCTGGATCAGAAGATTAATAACATCCTCTCGGTGTCACACGATCAAGTTGTTCTCAACTCCGTGCAAAGTATAATACAGAACATGTTGGCCAGCGAGGATCCTTCTCAGCAGCAACTTCACTTTCTACAGAGCTGTGGTTTTGGTGGACTTTGGAGATTTGCTGGTCCCTTTACAAAGGTGAGTTTATACCTTATAGTAATAAATATAATAATAATAATAATAACTCAATTATTCAATTTGCAGTACAACATGATGGGCGAATCATCCGAACTATTTGTAAACTGTTTGGAAGCCATGGTGGAGACTTGTTTACCTGGCGATGAATCGGCTCCAGTGCCGCCATCACCGCGTCCTTACAATTTAAGTTCCAGCCTAAGCAGTCTAACATTGGGTTCCCCCACAGAGAAGGGTAAGTAATTTGATAGTTTTATATTAGATACGTTAATTTTGCGCTGTACAAATTATATAAATTGTTTTTTGATTTGTTTGTAGACATAATTTTTAGTACACTGGAATATGAATAAACGTTATATATTATTCTCTATTTAATCTTTCTTCTTGCTAACACCCATATGTTAAATATTTAGCATTCTCATCGGAATCATTAGACTTTTATGATAACTGCTCCGGCAGCGTCACCTCGTTACGTCGCGCCTCACACAGCAAGTCACGCGCAAAACATCGATTGAACGAAAGTGCATCACATTAAAATGCTTCACAACAACAATAAATTTTAAATCAATTTAAAATCAAATACAAAATACAAGCAGTCACACGTCGTGTGCTACAACATTCGATTACATAGTAATTATTTAAGCGTCGCAAACCAATTTGTCACCGCACATGAAACTATTATAAAATTGTACAAGTTCATGGTCAGTATTATAAAAAAAACAATAACAATTTTTGAACAAAGACCCTACTAATATGCACTTTATTGTATTGGCAAATGTATGTCTTAATATTTGCTAATGAAATTTTATGATGTCAGTACCACAAAGCATTTACACAAGTTGTTTCATAAATGCTTATCACTTTGTAGCAAATGTAGTTGTATTTATTTGGTGTTATCGTGTTTTGCTGTTAACTCGATTGTTGTTACTAAATTAATAACAAAAGTAGAAAGAAAAGTTTGAAAAGGTTGCATACTATTGCTGATGCGTTAATAGCATTCAACCGAACTATATACATCTGTTCTCAAAGTAAAAGGACTGCTTTGTCAATAACGACTAGAAGTAGATAGTCTTCTCGTCATAATTTTGTAAGCCCTTTCCTCTTTTTTACTTTTTCAGTTTTTTGCATTTTCGTTTAAAGGCACTTGTTCTTGGTATTCTTGAAAAAACATTGTAGTTTTTGCTTCTTGAAGTAATAGTGTTTATTGGGAACCAAGCTGAGTATTAATGTTATTCCATAGAAGGGATTTTTAAAAGAATTTCAATATTGCAGTAGTTAGAAACGAGCTGGGAAAATAATTGTCTAGAAACATCTTAAAATATCTATGCTTAAACTAGAAACCATGTTTAGATATATATGTACATAACAACGGAAGCATTAATAAGACGAAACATGCGCAAGTATCTTCAAGCATATACAACCGTTTGTACGCCGAAGGTAACGATTTTATAAATGCGTTTCCACGGCTGCTAAATTTTATAGTCATTCGATATTATAACATTTTAGATAACGTACTAGTGCAGTTATTGTTATTCTTGGAAGTTGTAAAACCGCAAAATAATTCAAATTTTCATACAAAAATGCACACTATCTTTCCTGCTTTAAGTTATATTATTTTAATGTTGATTCAAATTTTTCAAAATGTTGGGAGAGCATTAAGTAAGATGTCTTCGTAATTACCAAAAAATGTCTGATAGTATTTATTTGAAGACTAGTTTGCGTTGCAACAGGCAGGCCTGTAGAGAGACAGACACTATATTGACTCAGTGGTTAATGTTAATAATAAATAGATAGGTAATAGATTTTTTTAGTGTTTTGCTTTGCTAGCCAAAATTATTAATTTTCTCCAAGGGTTCAAATAATAATTATAAATAGGCCACAATATGTTTGTTGTATGTATATATTATATCACCAAATTTATAATACATTCGTAAATTTCTGCAAGATTTTAAAGAGATTTTTTCAATAAAGTACCTGCAAAAGCGATTTCAAATACTAACAACTATAATTATAAATTAATAAGTAAAGAAATGATATGAACAGTGCATATGTATATTTTTTTTATGCAAGAAAGAAATGAAAAGAAATTAATTAAAAAAAATAAATAAATTTTAGGCTAAGTGTAATTCAGAGTCGGTTTGACAAGAGCCGTTTTATTACCACTTTTTTTACTTTTCTACTTTATTTTCAGCTGCATAAGTAAAAACCTCTAGATGATCCACACTTATCGCAAAAGCTATTCTTCTCTTTATCGTGCTTAAGAATCCATGTAAAAGTAAATCGCCATTTAATCTAAATTGTAAGAAAATATCGTAAAATTAGCACGACATAATTTTGAATATGTATAAAATAGGTAAAATGCAAGAAAAAACAAAAATGGAAGAGATATTTTGAGCCATTGTTGAATTAATGTACCTTTAATACCATAGGAGTGTCCATCTGTTGCAAAGTAAACTAGTTTTTTATCTTTAAAGCTATCGTGGCGAAACTTGGAACAGAAATCGCATTTCCTTGAGATTTAATACGCGAAAGATTGGTTATTCGGATTGCTGACACAAAGCATATTGTGCGATCTTTATTATTGATCACTAAGTATTATGCTATACCATGGCCGAATTCCCTCTAATTTTGTCCATTACAATAAAAAGATTACCTCCAAAATTTTCCAATTCTTATCTGGTACTAGTTACCCATTAAAAATTATATTTTTTCAATATGGATTGGCAAAAGGAGGCATGCAAATTGTATGAGTGTTCATACATGTATGTATATACCTCCTAAAATATATATATTCTATTCAATTTAAGCAAAGCAGACACGACATTGATTGGTACACAAGTAGCTATCTGTAATGTTGACATTCGCTGCAATTGTAGCCAAATCGAGTAATAAGAAATTATAGTCGCGAGAAGTTTCGCAGATGAAGTTTTGTGGCAGAGGGCCGAGGCCAATGCAGGAGTTTGGCTGCAGGTACGTGTAGCGAAAATACATGCGTGGTCGTGGTATGCTTTGAAAAATCAATGCGTGTTAGAGGAAAAACTCTGTTAAAAATTGCAATGCAACAAGTGAATTCGTTAAAAAGAAGTATTTAAAATTAAAGATTGATTAATAACGATCACAGTAAATGTAAGCTTACTATGGAGTGCGCTCGACTGTAGCTTTCTTTACTTTTTTATTTATTTTGTGTCATGCCCAAACAGCACCGCGAAGTTTGTACACCGTGTTGGATTATAAGACATTCATTAAAATAAATATTTAATTTACGTTGCTTCTGAGTATATATGTATGTGTTTCGGTGTTTTTCGTTGGTTTTTAAGGCCTATTAAGACCTATGAATGCTATAGAAATAATACAGATGTTCAAATTTCCTCAGTTTGTTGTCTGCGTCTTCAAAAGAGCTGAATGTATTTTAAAAATTATTTAAAAAATAATAATTAAGGAACAATTATTTATTCAAGACGGGTGTGAGCTTATTAGAGGTGTTCACTGTACATAATTTACTTTTACATTACTTAAAATACATTACAAAAAATTGTTCTTCAATTAGTATATATTTTCGCTATATATGAATATGTTGCTAAATGTGTATGTATTGAAATAAATAAATAAATAAATGTGTTTCATATTTAGTGTCTACATATTTATAAGTATTTTAACACATTTATTTCACTCTCAATAAAATGTTAAATGAAAACT
Organism: Zaprionus bogoriensis; assembly: GCA_035046045.1. NCBI lineage: Eukaryota > Metazoa > Arthropoda > Insecta > Diptera > Drosophilidae > Zaprionus > Zaprionus bogoriensis. The sequence goes on from JAWNOI010000222.1 coordinate 1,433,320, forward strand.
TAACCAAGAGTTTCATTAATTAATAATGCTGTGACATCGTGCGTTGTTTACGAAAAACAACAAGCTACCATTTACCTTTACCATATTTCTTAATATAAACTACTTTTTTTCGGCCAACTAAGAACAACGCATCAAATATTTTCACAGCCAAATACACACGTATTGATGCTATACGCACACGCCGACTGCAAGTCAGCATGCACGACGACTGAGCGTGCGCCGTCGGCGGAAACATTGATGCCGGGCCTCTGTTGCGTCCCTGCTACTATTTGTATTGGAAACTTCTCGCGCCTATAACTTCTGTGTTTATTGTCCAATCGGATTGAAATTTATAGGGTAGGTCAATATTTTGGCAGTTATGTAACTTTTCTGGGGTGGTAGATGCCACATCTAAAAGTTGAAAATCCAGGTTCTGCATAGTGTAGCAGGAACCTTTCTACAAAATTTGATGCCTTTAACTCTTCTTATAATTGAGTTATTTGCAATAAGTTGATAAACACCTATTCCAATTTAGGCAAGCGGTGGGCGTGTCACATAAGTTTTAAATAAACATCTTATGTGTATTGAATACACGAACTCCTCTCCCAAGTTTGGTGCTTCTTGCTCTTTTAATAGTGGAAATCTGTGTGTTCATACAAATACATACCTATCCTATATATACATACATATAATTTTTGTCTTTATTGGAGACAATTTTCGAGTTTAGTTTGCACAATTTTACTTCGGAAAAATTCTGAGAACAGTTTAGAGGTCAACCTCAAATTAATTTGGACTCTTGAATTTAGCTTTTCATATTGCCAAGAATATCTAGCCATGCATGAGAATATCGTAATTTTTCTCAAACATAATTTTGATACGTGCACACCTCACACAACACTTCTGAGACGTGCATTTGGACAATTTCGTCATTATTCATTCATTATTCATTATTCATTCTTGTCAATTACTGAGATTCATGCACTATCTGTGCTTATATCTAGACGGATATATAAATATATATTGATATATGTACTATATATACCTAAATATATATATTATTACACAACTATAAAATCTGGAATCCACCTTTAAAATCAAACTCATGCAGTTTTTGATGGTTATCCAATTCTATGTATATTAATGTATATTATGAAATCAAACTTATTAATTTTAACGACCATACATCGTACTATTTGAATGCTGCCCAACATTTCAGTTAAATTTTCTTCGCTTTTTCTTCATGACTTTAGACTCACTTTAGACAAGCCTCAGTCCACTGAGTAGATTAATTACTCATTTACTTTATTCGAAGTGTCAATTAATGAACAAATCTTAGAACAAATTCGGTTTGGCCGGTAATTATAAATCAATGAAAGGCCAAGTCCCAGATATATTTAATTAAAATATTTACACATGATCAACCACATTCCTAATGAGCAAAAGAAACTATACGAAACTATGCTCTGTGTCACCTCCAACTCGGTCGCAGCCGAACTACACACGACTGGAACGCGCATGACTTATTATCAAGGGTCGGAAGTGTGACAATCGCGCGCAAGTCTCAAGCAATGCTTGGCCTCTGCCTGAATTACTTACAGCGATCAGAGCCAGGGGCAGGAGAGAAGGCGACGTGGAAAGCAAACAGGTCGTAAATGGCGCCGAGGAACGCAGCGAGCACACTCGACGCACACGAACAATTTTCTCATAGGATCACATGGCACAAAACATGAGCTCAGCGTAGCTCGATCGACAAGTGCAGAACAAGAAGAGAACACAAACAGGAAGTGCCTTGGTGAACTGCCACAGCTGAGAGGCTCCTGTAGCTCCTGGCTATGTGGTTCCCACGCCAATGGGAACAGTCTAGATTTAGGGAGGACCACAAGCAGTTCGTTATCCTTTCGCCCTTAAGCAAATTGTACCGAAAATCTTGAAATGGCAGCTGCGCCACAAACTGCAAAATACGACATTCCCATAGCCAGACATGGTTGCGCTGCGTTGCCGAGCAGGTGAGCCCAAATGAATACTGGTGTTGGAAACCAGAGAGGACAGTGTTTCCCACGATTCTGGAACACACACTCGTGCACAAAGGCAGTGCTCTTTGCGATCTAGCTCTCGGGGAATTTATGATAAGGGTGCCACACGTCTTATTGTGAGCGTATAAGGGTCGATGCAACTTCGTCGTCGTCTTGCAACCCTCAAACGCTCAACGAAATACCAGCAGAGGCAGGCGAGCCGAGCGCACACGAGGAACCATTGGGGTTGCTTTCTCTATCGAGCTCCTATAAAAGGCAGTGCTCGCTCGATCAGTCGACACACAACCTTTTGCACCATCGGAACAGCAACAGCTCCGAAAAATCTTTAAAAATGTCCTCAACACAAATATCGGAAATGTCAAAAACATACCAATACCGTAAGGTTATGAAACCTTTGCTGGAACGCAAGCGTCGTGCACGCATCAACAAGTGCCTCGACGAGCTAAAGGACCTGATGGTCGCAACGCTGGAGTCAGAAGGCGAGCATATCACGCGTCTGGAGAAGGCCGACATACTCGAACTGACGGTTACGCATCTGCAGAAGATGAAACAGCAGCGAGATCATAAGGGAGCTGACGGTGGACCCGAGAAAGTGACACCGGCTGAAGGCTTCCGATCTGGCTACATTCATGCCGTCAACGAGGTATCACGGTCGCTTTCCCAGCTTCCAGGAATGAATGTCGGCCTGGGCACCCAACTTATGACACATCTGGGACAACGACTGAATCAGCTTCAGCCTGCCGTCAAGGAAGTGCTTCCCGTCACTGCTCCACTCTCCGTGCACATCGCCAGCCGTGATACTTACTTGGTGCCTATTTCCCCCATCTCGAGCTACGCAGGCAGCCCAAACTCAAGTGTAGCCAGTGAGCAACTGAACAGCGCCTGTCTACTGACCACTTGCTCCAGCAGCCTCCGCAACAACGACCAAAAAGTTGACGACTCTCTCGACAGTGACGACGAGGAAAATGTTTGGCGGCCTTGGTAGGGAACGAGCCAGGCGAAGGGCAAAACTTAGGAATAGTAAACAGTCTTCCAAACCAATGAGCATTCATTCCGGCTTTATTGACAATCTATAGTTTTAAATTCAACGAAATGAGAAGAAAGATATACAGCTTCAGACGAGGCTTTCATGTTTATGTGATAACTAAGCTTAATAATAAATTATTTAATTATTAAATTTGACAACTAAATCAATGTTTTTATTACAAGCTCTATGTTATAGTACTGTCGGGTGTTCTACCATTAGATACAATTTACAAACCTCGGATTCATTACTACATTTGTTTTCTATTCTCGTTATTGCACACCAATATACAAATATTTATAAGTATTTATTTTTTTTTTAATAACTTTTGTAGATTGCATTTAACAAAAAAAAGTAGATCAACGCATACGCCAAATTATTAATAGTGAAGTTTTTTTAAACAATTTCGGTGAGAAGATTGCAGCAGGTTACAGAACTAAGATTTTTTTTAGATATATGTATATATAGATATATATATTGTGATCATTAAATAAAGTAGGTTTCTAAATTTTACATTTTAAGCTTTGTCAACAATATATCTGTATATATTTATTTATGCAGCTGTTGAGATCAAAGTAAGTAAAGAAATCTTTTATTTTAAATTTAAAAACAAAGTTACAAAAGTAAAAACAAACAAAAATGCATTGTAAATTTTAAATTTATTTCTGTATCGTCATTAGAAAACCCGCTTAATTGACAACTAGCCGTGGCCATAAGGCGAGCAACTCGCGATGATAATAAGTAGATAATGACAAAGCAGAAAGAACAAAAGATACTTTATCCCAAATGTAAGCCTGACGAATGATGAACGGATGTGCTCTGTGTTGCAACGAAACTGAAACCGAATCCCAAAACCTGAAACGTCCAAGATCTGCAACAATCCAGTGAGCGAACCGATCGGCGAGCTCTCGAACGCAAGCCCATCTCATTCAGCACGGTACGTATGTATGTGTGTACGTATCGTCTGAAGGGCCACAGCATACGCACACACTAATAGGTAGACGTCTGGCAGACGGAGGGGTAGAGGGACGTGACTGGATGTACAGAGAAATATCAGAAGCCAAAATCGTGAGAAAATGGTTTGGAACGTGGTTCTCACACGATCGACACACCTGCCTTTTTTATATGTATGTGTGTATGCCCTTATGTGTGTGTGTTTCTGTGTACGGGTCCCTGTTGTCGGAATATCTGTGTTGAAGCTACAATACCACTTAGGGGCAAGATCACGAACGAGGAGCAAGGAGACACTGCCCAGCGTCTTGAAAAGGAAGAACAGCGTGCGGTAAATGTGTAGCCAAGTCGCGGTCGGGTCAAAGTAAACGTCAACAACTTCAATGGCCAACATTGTAATGACTGTGGGCACACGATCGTTAAGACAACGTAAGTTCCAAGCCTTGGAGAGGGAGTTGGCGCGCGACGCATGCGAGCTGCAGTATGGGGACAACGTGGTAAAGCAGCTCAGCGTTTTGTCGAACGAACTCAATTTCGTTAGGTTACAAACTGAATAAGCACGCGAGAAGAGAGACAGAGATAGAGAGAGAGGGGGAGAGAGAGAGAGAGAGGTTGTGCGTATTCTGTGAGTCGGAGCTGCACTTTATGCTCTGTAATACATACATATAAAATGGGATGTTGTAATGCAGCATTTCCACACGTGCCATTCGTCAGGTCCTTGACTCCTTGCAATGAATGTGCCAAAGCACTACTATGATATATGCAAAAACAGAAAGGTCATTTGGCTTGAGGCACAACTCCATAAACCGTAATTCAAGGTGGATCAGAATAAAAATATATTATAATTTTTATAAAGGTGTAGTTACATTAAAATCAGCTGAATCGAATCCCGTTGCGAGAATTCCAGGGCAGAGCTGAAAAAGCAAATAGAAATTAACAAGGTAAAATAAGGGGCGCGAGGAGGGACCTCTCAGCAGACGTATGCTTGCAACAATTTTTAAGTTCTTGTTTTCACCTCTAAAAAGTAATCGCATAGCATATAATGAGCAAATACTATATTCTACAAATATAGTAAATATGGTATTTTAAGCACAGCCCAAGCTTAAAATACGACAAGCCTTGACTTTTTGCCAGACAGACATTTTGCAGAGCAAAAAGATCCAATAAGTAGAATTTAAACCACAAATCTAAAAGAGTCAATGGGTAATCCTTATGCCGAATGGAACTAAGCCATAATTAGATGTAAATCATTTGTGTTAAAGAACCAACCCTAGAAATATGTCGGTGCTCAAGTGCTGCAAAGAAAATTTTCTTAAGAATTTCCTAGAGTATTTAACCTTTGGCACGGTACTACTTCCTGTTAGCTGAAATGTGGGAGCTGAGATTGAGCCATGAAACATTTGATTGGCATGATTCACGTATGAATGTGAGAAAAAATACGCCAACTTCCGACTATGGTTTTAATGCTTATTTAGATTTTGACTAGCTTTTCTAAGCAGCTGGGAAAGGTCAACAATTGATGATTGTGCTGGTCGCTGGACTGGACTGGTGCTAGAATAAGTCCTGCAGAAAGAACTCCCAGCTAAAAGTTGGCCAAAAAAGTAGAAAAACCTTTTTAATTTGCTTCTGTTTGTATATTCATTGCGTATATTTCATTTCTTTGCTCTGACTGTACAACATTGAGACACACTCTATAGCCAAGTAGTCGGCTCCAAACGAGTGCGACCGGCATCTTTTGTAAGAGCCTTGCAGGAGTTGGCTTTACGGGCCGCCGCGACATCTGCAATCTTGCGCGCTGCTGTCCAAAATTTCCATTTCGGCTTTCGGGGTAGGTTATCAATGCCTTGCGCTCCAAGGCTGACGCTTGAAGACCGCTCACCAAGGGCGCCACATAGGACCAGAGCCGTTGCTGGCCTCGCTGGGCGCCGGACTGCAGCTGCCGCTTACACTGTCGCATTCAGAGGGTGGTGGTGTGACTAGCGCCGGACTGGGGCTGCTGCTCCTGGACGTGCCATTCAGGTCATCAGTGGTCTGCATCGGCATTCCGACGCCAATCGGCAGGCTGGGCACAACAACTTGCAAGTAGTTCAAGCGATGTCCCAAATGACTCATCAGCTGTGTGCCAAGATCTACGCTGACACCCGGAACTGCTGCCAATGTCTTGGATACCTCGTTGGCCGCATGTACGTAACCGGCACGAAAGCTCTCCGCGATGCTTAGCTTGCTCTCCTGCCCACTGGGGTCCGGTATGGCACTTAGTCGCAGCTGCTTTTGAGCGCGCAACTTCTTCATGTGCTCCACAGTAAGCTCGAGTATATCAGCCTTCTCCAATCGAGTTATGTGCTCGCCCTCCTGGGTCAGGCACTCCACCATGATATCTTTCAGCTCGTCCAGGCATTTGTTGATGCGTGCACGACGCTTGCGCTCCAGCATAGGCTTCATTACCTTGCGGTATTGATAGGTCTTTGACATTTCCATTTCCAGCACCATAGTTGAGTTGACGATATCACGCGTAATCCACAATTAGTGTTTAGTCTTATAGGTTGGTCCCACTGTGGCCTCTGCTGCTGGCTCTGCGATGCGAACTTGGGAAAGTCACAGTTTCGAATGATTCAACTGGCAGTTGAAACTCTGCTTTTTATAGGTTCGCCTCGCGCTGCGCTGGCAACGAGTGTGCGAAAGAGACGCGCACTTTGCCTCGTGCGCGAACTAAATTCGATGTGCCCTTCTCGCTCGCACACGCCACAAGCGTTGTTGCTGCTGGCTTCTGTTTACGTATGCGCTGTGTGTGTGCTCTCCCGCTCTGCCGCTCTCTCGCACTCACACTCGCACTCGCTTGCGCTGAGGGCAATAAAATGACTTGAGTTGCGGCTGCGCCTCTATCTCGCTATGAGAGCACGAGTGTATATATGTGTACATAGGGTGTGTGTGTGTGTGTGCACGCGCGCGCTTGTGTGAGTGTGATTGTTATACCGTGGGAAACTGTTTCGCAGCCGATTTCCACGACGACGGCTGCCTGCCTGGCTTAACTTCTTCTGATTGTGCATGCTTGGGGTCTTTGCTTGTCCGTCCATCCGTCCCTCCGTCCGTCCGTCCGCTCGTCTGACGGACTCCGACTGTGGTTGAGCGGCAGCCAAGCGAGCACATGCCTTCCATCCATAACAAGATGTTTGCATTTCAATTCATTTGTATGTGGCCGGGTATGTATGGGTATGTATGGGTATGGGTACGGGTATGGGTACGGGTATGGGTATGGGTCTGGGTATGGGTCTGGGTATTGGTATTGGGTACGGGTGCGGGGCCCGAGACCAGACCGACCAGCTTTGGCTTGGTCCGTCTTTTCTTGGCTTCAATGTACCGTGTGCCGTGTGCCGTGTGCCTGTGCCTGTGCCTGTGCCTGTGTCTTCGCCTTCGCCTTCACCCTTGCAGTAGCTTATGACACGCTGATAATTGTGGAATCGTCATCGCTCAGCGTTTTTCGCTTTTTGTTTTGTTTCTCTTGTCGTCCACGCGCCTGCCTCTGCGAGTGTATGTGTGTGTATCTCTCAACGATTTATGGATCATTGATTGGGGCTTCGTGAAGCAAGCTCAACGCGGTTCGCTTACATGAATATTCTTGATTGACCATTGCGAGCGCCTGCGAGGGGCCACTCGAAGTGGGGATTTGTCGGTGGCTCTTGTTGCCATTTTTGCTATTTATTTTTGGCTTTTCGGACTTTCGGCTTGGCTCCAAGCCACGGCGGAACTTTGGCACACACTGGCACATGGACACACACTCACCCTACCCCCTCGGCCGGGCCAGATGCGAAGCACTTTAGCTGGCGTGTGCGCAAGTCTGTTACGAATTGCAGTTGCTCTGCTGGCACACGCTGCTAATGCCGTCGCCTCGCGAGATGTTCGAGACGTTTGTCACGTCACAAGTGATGCGGCTTTTTTTATGTATGTATGTGTATATAAATATTTATTTTAGCGCGAAAGCTGTGATTCACAAATTGTATATATGTACATATGTATGTATAGCTTGCGAACTATTTATAGCCAAACTTTGAGGCACTACGCTCGAATTTCACAAGGCTTAGATAGCAGCAACCACAACAGATACGTAAGTATGTAGCTTCAAGCTTCACCGCCGACACGATAAAAGCGAGTTAAGTTGGCGTTCTCTATATAGCATATACTATATACACAGAGGGCTTCCGTTAAGACGTGTTAACAAACTCTTTTATAATTTCGTTTATCGCTGACTAAGAAGTGTGTCATTGTAACACACGAGTGCAGCTTAGAGTCTGCCATACAATTACATTTTTAGAGTAGTTTTATATAGTCACATGTATGCTGTTATCAGACTTTGCTATTACGAGCTTCAAGCCTATATCTACATTAATTTTAAACTCTTTTAAAATAGAAAATATGCCTGCAGTGCACTGATTTCCTCTTTATTCGTATGTAATAAAAAATCCTTTGTGCCGAGCTTTAATTAATTTTTTTAGACCGATCTAACCTATGCTAAAAACTGTTGCTTTAGTACTTAAATTTGCATACTTATTTTACATATCAAATTGAGATTATTTGAAAACTGCGTGCAGGGTATATAAGAGGCGAGTGCCTTCATTGCTTGCCGCTGCCTTTCTTTTTTCATTTTTGTAAAACAATTTTTTTATCGATGGCATACGCACGCGCGAATTTAAATTCTCCCGCTGAGCCTGCGCCAACAGCGGTACAACAACAACAACAACAACCATAACAACAGCACGAGAGCGTACTCTGGCCCGGCACAAGCGCAGAGCCCAGCCAGACAGCAACATCAAAAACAACAACAACAACAACAACTGCAACTATAGCGTGTTGTTGAATTAATTTATATCCAACAGTGCGCTTTCAACTTTATTGCGCCGCAAAAAGCAGGCAGAGCCCGATCTGTGTGCGCTTGCCCCCTGGAGACCCCCTGCCCCCAACACACACACACACTCAGACACACACAACCATCAAACCGACTGCACCATACGCCGACACACAGACACACAGACAGAGACACCGCACGGCGGCAGCCCATCCATTCCGTTGCGACAAAAGGCGTACACAGATATGCACACAGATGTACAGACACACAGGCACGCCACACACACATGCGCAGGCCAGACCGTGGGAAACAAACTCGTGCCAGTCGTTTCATTGCTGTCAAATAATATCTTGATGGGGATCAACTTGAAAAGATTGGTTGAGGCTGGCTCGTTGCCGCTGCTGTTGTTGCCCCTGCCGAGTGGTTATTGCTTGTTGTTGTTGTTGTTGCTGTTGTTGTTGTTTCTGTAGACCTCCACAACTCGTTGTCGTTTCTGTTGCTGTTGTTGTTGTTGTTGTTAAGCAAGACTTTGCTAGCCGCTGTTGGGGATGCGGCGCAGTCGCTTTTGTTTCTTTTTCTCGTTGTTGTTGTTGTTGTTGTTGGTCTCTTTTTAGTCATTTTAATACTTTACACATTTGTTCGTCATACCCGTTGAGTGTTGTCTGTGTGAGTGTGTCTGAAAGAGTGCGCGCGTGTGTGTGTCAGCATAGCCATGGTCGAAGCTTGACTTTAAAACCAGTTTACCATCCGCCAAAGCGAAGCCTCGTCGTCTCTGCGGCTCTGTGGCTCTGTGGCTCTGCGTCTCTGGCTGCTGGATACCAGCACATACTTGCAAAAGATCACATAAAACACCCGGCACGCCCCACACTCTACATCGCCGCCGCTAGCTCTCCTCACCCCCAGTGAGTCAACCTCGCACAGGTCTTTCGTGAATGGCTGTGGTGGGCTCGCGTTTTGATGCACTCACTATTAGTGTTATGCACACCACGAGCGCGCCACTTGCCCATTATCTCTGTCGCGAGGGTTCGCATATCGCATTACCTCCTCGTAGAGGCATGTAGCTAAAGCACTGCACCCCCAGTCGAAGATGAGCCCTAGATACACTGTGATCAAAGTTGGCATATCGAAATATCTCCGCGTGGAGGCATGTAACTAAAGCACTGCATACCCTCTGAGATCAACTCAAACCAACCCAACCCAACCCAACGCAATCCAACCCTTCCCACACTTTGGTCCCCCGCAATTAGTCCATTACCACTGTTCTATTCCCTACGACGTAGGGGGAAGAAACAGCTTCTTACACACTCGGTCATAGCACACATGCCGCATTGCACCCAGCGATGATATGGAAGATGGGCCTATTGCACGCTTCACACACACTTTCAGCGTACTTTCAACCCTCGACGCACTGTGAGTGGTTTCTCACGCAGAAGAAACACTGATTAAAATATCAGCGGGGTCTACGAGCGCATAAGGGTGCGCTCGCAGAAGAACTAAAGACAAGTGGAAGGCACATTTCATTGCTGGTGAGAAATGAAATCGGGCTCGATGAGTAAAGAAGAGAACCCCAAGTAGTGGGGACTGTGGGAATGCTGGCGATTCGAAGGCAGCCCTGCTCAATAGATCTTTTTCTCGATTGCTCATTAGGGCTTCAATTTGCACTCCTTTTGGTCTCGTGAGCACATACGTACACAAAGGCCGTTTGTGCTGACTTCCTTCGAGTCGTGAGAAATTTTACAAGGGAACACCTGCTTCTGGTTTTCTTTTCTTTTCTCCTTCGTTCTGTTTATGCACATACAATTCCATTAAATTTCAGGATTTCAGGCCAACGTAAAATTGTTTCCCACACTTCATATGACCCATTCGGTCGAGTTTTTATAACAAGGATCACGGTAACGTATTTAACGTTTCTTCGGCGAGTGACGACTTCCTACACACTACCACACCAGCAAGCACACGCACACACACACAGGCGCACACACGTTGGCAGACAGGAGCCGAAAGTACTGCCTGCTAACGGAGTCGGCGTCGCAGCCATGGCCTCATATTTCAGGTTCTCGCTCCCCAGCTCACCAGCTAACTATCTTATCTCTCTGTCTGCCTCTCCCTCTGTCTCATTTCTTCACAAGGGTTCACTAGTGGTGAGGTGCGTAGCACGTACGCGTGTCAGTGGAGGGTCTCTTCAACAATTCCTTCTCGCTCTTCCTTCTACATGTATACACGAGTGTGCGTGTATGTGCTATGTGTGTTTGAGTGAGAGTGTGGCCACAGGAAATGCATTTTGCTCGGCTGCGCCGCTGCTGTGCGGAGTTGGGTCGAGCCGAGCTATAAAAGCGGATGGTCTTTCGGTTGTGAAGTCATTCTGACATCGTCAGCGTTTCAAGCAACTGAAACAGCACCAACACTCGAGCTCATACGCTTTTCCATTTCATCTACGAAAATGTGCCAAGTCGCTGTCACCGAAAGCAACAATACCAACAACAAAATGAAGAACCACTACAGCATTAAGCAGGTTCTGAAGACACTCTTCAAGAAGCAACAGAAGCAACAGCAAATCAAGCAGCGACAGAACTCAGTCGAATCACTAGAGTCGGTTGAAAATCTGCGCAACGCTGAAGTCGAGGAGATCTACTATGCCGAAATTGATGAGAACGCTGCCAACGAGAAGCTCTCTCAGTTGGTGCAGGAGCAGCAGCTCGACCTAGAGGAGGATATCTATGTACCGGTCCGCTTCGCTCGCACTGAGGCTGGCACCTTCTTCTGGACCACCAATCTGCAGCCCGTCGCTAGCGCCGATGCCGATCTCTTGCAGCCCGCCTACTGCTTCTCGAACCAACAGCATCCGTTCATGCAGTACCAGGATCGTTGGGCGCAGGCCTAAGCCAATCTGGCAGCACCGTCTTCAATCCTCAAGCAAGCCTTAAGTGCTTGCAAAATTGTGATAGCAGTACTCAATCAAACTCAATCTCAGCGACCCGAGCGCTTCCATTACTATTAAGATATTGTGATAGAAAACGAGAGCTTTAAAAAAAAAAAACAGAAATTATCAATGAAAACTACAAAAATAAAATAAGAAATAGATATTAAACTCACATTGACTTCTAATTGGTTCTTTGTATATGGTCTTAGTTTCAGTCTCTCCTTCAGCCAATTATGTCAGCCATTGTTATGATGTCTGACAAAAGTGTCTGCGATATTTCATCTACGTGACTGATAAGACTTGTCTATTTTGAGAGTATTTCTGGATACTTTCCGAAAATTCTAGATAATTATTTTTTGTTTCTCCTTTTGGGAAATCCCTTTATACTTATATCAGTATTCCATTTAAAAAAAGGTAACAATGGTATTTTAGCTTTTTGCAAATGAATCTAGGAGGCTGTTGTCGGTTTTTCCTGTTTCGTCTGTGTCATATATATGAACGCACATGTCGCAATTAGTAGAAGAGCTAGATGCAACAGTTTTTGAATTTCTAGCTAATAATAATATTGAATTATTAAAATATTACGCTGTCTGATTGGATAATAAATATAGTAGTTACGGAGGATACCATTTTTGTAAGTGCACACATCGCTTTTGAAGCAAATTACTGAATGTGTCAGATAGAGAAAGCAATAGGGAGCAACAAGGCGCCGATAACCAGTGGTATTTAGGATGGGTTTGTAATGGGTTTTTGAACTGGGTGAATGGCATTTAACTGTTGCGCGTGCTCGTCTGTAATTTTCCTTCAACCATTGGAGAAGGGAAAAATGGTATATTAGACTCTTGCGAATGTTTGTAATAGGCAGAAGGGGGCTTGGCAGACCGTACAAAGTATATATACTGCTTATCAGCATTAATAGCAAAGTCGATTTGGCCATGTCAGCTATGACAAGAACTGGAGGCCAAAATTCGGTATTAATGCTCTCGTATAGCATACGCAGATGAAGTTTATTTCGAACAATAAGTGCCACACCTTATTATTATTAGGTGGCACTACAACCCATTTCGGGTTTTGGCCGACCTCAGCGTCTCCCTCCAGGCGCCTCTGCTCTTCGCGCGCCTCCTCCAGTTGGAAATCCCCAGTAGACTAAGGTCCTTCTCCACTTGGTCCTTCCAACGGAGATTTGGTCGTCCCCTTCGTCGTCGCCCATAGTCGACCCTCGCTTCGAATACCTTCTGAGCTGGAGCTTCTTCATCCATACGCACAACGTGGCCGAGCCAGCGCAGACGTTGTATCGTGATGCGCCGGACCACGTCCACGTCGTCGTACAACTCGTACAGCTCGTGGTTCATCCGAATGCGAAAGTCGTCCCCAATCCGAACGGGACCGAAGATCTTGCGAAGAATTTTTCTCTCGAACACCCCAAGCGCTGCTGCATCCGTCTGTGAAATTACCCATGCTTCTGCGCCATATAAGAGCACGGGCAGGATGAGTGTCTTGTAGAGTGTTAGTTTTGTTCGGCGAGAGAGGTCTCTATTGCACATTTGCCTACTCAGACCAAAGTAGCACCTATTGGCAAGTGTGATTCTTCGCTTGATCTCCAGGCTGACGTCATTTTTGGTGTTAATGGCGGTGCCAAGGTACGTGAACTCCTTGACCACTTCGAAGTTATAGCTGTCGGCTACCACATGGGAGTCTAGGCGCCGCGTCTCCCTGCTTGTCGACAGCATATACTTCGTCTTGCCCTCGTTTACCGCCAAACCCACTTTTGCTGACTCCTTTTCGATAGCGGAGAATGCAGCAGTGACATCACGCTTGCTACGGCCAATGATGTCAATGTCATCGGCGTAAGCAAGGAGCTGGACACCTTTATAAAAAATAGTGCCAGATCGATGAACACCGGCTTTCCGCAGAACCCCTTCCATCACGAAGTTGAAGAGGTTGCACGACAGAGGGTCGCCTTGTCTGAAACCTCGAACGGTATTAAAAGGTTCGGAGAGGTTCGCTCCTACCTTGACAGAGCTGATGGTGCTGCTCAATGTCATCCTGCAAAGACGTATCAGCTTTGCAGGAATACCGAACTCAGACATGGTGGCATATAGGCTTCCCCTCGTCGGGCTATCGAATGCAGCTTTGTAATCGACAAAAAGATGGTGTGTGTCAATTCCATTTTCGTGGGTTTTTTCCAGGATTTGGCGCAATGTGAAGATCTGGTCTATGGTGGATTTACCAGGTCTGAAGCCGCACTGATAAGGTCCGATCAGTGTGTTGGCATACGGCTTCAGTCGTTCACATATAACGCTCGACAGGACCTTGTATGAGATGGTGATCAGGCTGATTCCCCGGTAGTTGGCACATATCGTCGGGTCGCCTTTCTTCAGTACAGGACAAAGGACGCTGAGATTCCAATCGTTGGGCATGCTTTCTTCTAGCCATATTTTGCACAAGAGCTGATGCATGCACCTTATCAGCTCTTCGCCGCCGGCCTTAAACAACTCTGCAGGCAGTCCATCAGCACCGGCTGCTTTGTTGTTTTTGAGTCGCGTAATCGCAACTCGGACCTCGTCATGGCTAGGTAGTGGTATATCCACATTGTCGTTGATTGGTGGTATCGGGCTGTTTCCTCCATCGGCGGGATTGGTGCCGTCATCGCCTGCTAGCAGCTTGGAGAAATGCGCCCTCCATAACCTCAGCGTGCACTGCGTATCTGTAACCAGATTTCCATTATCGTCTCGACAGTTAGATGCTCCGGTCTTGAAACCTTGTGTCAGACGGTTGACTTGTTGGTAAAATTTTCGAGCATCATTCCTGTCTCGCAACACCTCAAGTTCCTCGCACTCTCGCTTTTCTTGCTCCCGCTTTTTCCGTCTGAAAAGTCGCCTCTCTTCCTTCCTTTTCTCCCTGTAACGTTCACACGTGGCTCGCGTTGCGCCAGACTGCAGCTTTTTTCTGTAGGCGGCGTTTTTTGCCGCAGCTGCGACGCGACACTCCTCGTCATACCATTGGTTCCGTGTGGGAGGGCGCTTGAACCCAATGGCTGTTTCAGCAGCAGCTCGCATGGAGTGGGATATGTGCGCCCAGAGTCCGCCAGCGTCAACAGGGTGAGGGGAAGGTTGGAGGAGCAGTTCCGAGAGGTGAGTGGAGTAGGCCATTGCTGTCCGTTGTGATCGCAGCTTAGTGACGTCAAGCTTTCGTTGCGTGATGGGGCGTATGTTTTTCGCACGGCATAGCCGCATGCGTATCTTGGCTGCGACAAGATAGTGGTCCGAGTCTATATTGACTCCACGAAACGTACGCACGTCCATCACGCTTGAGGCATGCCTTCCGTCTATCACAACGTGATCAATCTGGTTGCGCGTTTTTTGATCAGGGGACAGCCATGTGGCCTTGTGGATGTCGAGGTGTTGAAATCTGGTACTACTCACTACCATGTTTCGCGCCGCGGCGAAGTCAATCAGCCTGAAACCATTGTTCGAGGTGGTCTCATGGAGGCTGAATTGGCCGACGGTGCGGTCAAAGATGCGTTCGCGCCCAACCTTTGCGTTGAAGTCCCCGAGGATGATCTTCACGTCGTGGTTTGGGCAGCGGTCGTACGTGTCCTCGAGTCTCGCGTAGAACGCATCCTTAACAGCATCGTCCTTCTCCTCCGTCGGGGCGTGCGCGCAAATTATGCTAAGATTGAAAAATCTAGCTTTGACGCGGATTGTAGCCAGCCGTTCACTCACTGGAGTGAAATTGGAGACGTGGTGGCGAAGTCTCCGGCTTACTACAAATCCGCATCCAAATTCGCGCCTCTCCGCATGGCAGCTGTAGTAGATATCACAATTTGCTCGCTTGGAGCAACCTTGTCCTGTCCATCTCATTTCCTGGATGGCGGTAATGTCAGCCTTTAATTTTTCGAGGGCATCCGCCAGTTGGATAGAGGCACCTTCCCAATTAAGAGTTCGGACATTCCAGGTGCATATCCTTAAATCGTAGTCCTTTTTCGTTTTGCGGTGGTCGTCATCATAAGGGGGGATCCTTTCCGAGGCTTTCGCTTTGGTTTTCTTTGGGTTTTCTTTTTCCGAGGCGGGTTCCAAACCCTGCGCTCAACCATTTAAAGTCCTGGTGACCCGCTGCACACATTAGCTCACTATCTAGCGGATGCTAAGATAGTTACCCAGGAGGTGCCACGAGGAGGCTGTGTGTCAACTTGCAATCATTCGTAGACAGAGATCGCACTGGCGGTCGCCAAGTTGACCGCGATCAGAAACTTTACTCTGTACGAATGAAGCCAAACCATCCCAAGTGCCACACCTACCGCTTCCAAAAATTGATATTTCTATTTTCAACTGCAATAGTAAGCAATGTATGTTATAATACCACATTAAATTATCATTTGGCAACCAAGTAAATAATTATAATGTTGAAATCCACTGCCAATTACAGCCCGGTAGGACAATAAACGCAGAAGTATGTGGCGCGGGAAATTTCCCATACAAAATGTGTTGCAATTCCGGTGCGTTTAACTGTATGTATCTGTGTGACACCAATAAATCAGTGCAATATTACGATACATCGCATTTAAATATAATCAGTTAATATTATAAATAAACTTTTAAATAAACTAAATAATTGCGTATATTATATCTTATTGTCAAGTTCACTTAACTTTACCATTCTTCATCTTTTTTTTGTTTTTTTTTTTGTTACAAAATAAAAAAAAAAATATTTTTTATTGTACTATATTATTTAATTCGAATCCTAGCATCGAAAATTGTTTAACTGTATGTATCTGTGTGACACCAATAAATCAGTGCAATATTACGATACATCGCATTTAAATATAATCAGTTAATATTATAAATAAACTTTTAAATAAACTAAATAATTGCGTATATTATATCTTATTGTCAAGTTCACTTAACTTTACCATTCTTCATCTTTTTTTTGTTTTTTTTTGTTACAAAATAAAAAAAAAATATTTTTTATTGTACTATATTATTTAATTCGAATCCTAGCATCGAAATTTTTTTATAAATTTTCAGAATTCTGCAATACATATAAATATGTATATACAACGACCTTGTTGGCATTCACAATGCCGTGATAATGATGTTAAAAGCATTCTTTAACTCCACATGGACTGGGAAGCCTGCCAAAAGATATATTCAATGCAGGCATACATTTGTTGGTATGTTTCCACTTGGAGTCTTCGCTTATCATACCTAACGTTGCCGCTGCATGTATGTCCAAGAATGGCGATGAAGTGCATAACTTCACGGCAATCGCTTGTACGGGTTTGTCTGTTATACAACTTTATTATGTGGCTTTCCAGCAAAAAGAAAATAAATAATAAGTTGGATGGGAGGGAGGGAAGTTGCACTTAAAATGCAATATGTACATATAACTTTAACCAAGGGATTGTCAAAGTCACAGAATGTACATACACAGGTTCGTAAATGCTTATACTCCATGCCAATGCGTTTCGAGGCGGATATTGGAATTGGGCATAAAAAAGAGTTCCACAAGGGCCACTCACTATCTCTCAATTCCATATCATTTTTTGCTCTTCTCAAGTAGAGAATAAAATTTAAAATCATTCTTTATAATAAATCAGTATCAAAATATTTAATTTTTTATTAATACCTTATGACCTATATTCTGCGTGATCGCCAATAAGATAATTATGTCCAAGCAAAGTGTATTTTCTTTAGAAAATTGAGTCGGTACGCAATTTAACTTTCTGTAAAAATGCCTCTGACAGTGCATAATTAATTTCGTATGCACAGCAGCGAAGAATTGGAAGAAGAACCATCCCGGAATGCTGTTCGTGGTTGTGTTCGATAATGTTTGCGATGGTTGCCACCGCGGTGCTGTCTGGCGCGATAGTCATCTACGCAACTCGGACCTGTGGCTTCGGCTCATTTGCATTTCCAAGACACGGCAGAAGCGGGATTCACACTTGTACACAGTTTTCTGGATACTAAGACTATGCCAGTGCTGGAGTTAGAGCTAGAGGTGGAACATGGGTTGTAGCTGGAGCTGGATTGACGTACTGACGCCTATGTGCCTGATTTTAACATGGGCAAACCACAACGACGGCCTTCGAGTGCGTGACCGGCATTCGGCACACCGACAACAATATTGGACAGTTCTTTGACCACATCTATGAGCAAGCGGCAAGTACATTAAACTGTGATTCTATATATTTAGAAGAAAATGTTACCTTGCTTGACGCCATGTTTGCTACGAACAAAGGAAGAAATCTCATATGGGCTCGGAGTTAAACTAATTTATTATTGATTCGCCGATCTGCCATCGTGTCTGTTGCAAAGAAACTAGTCTCGGTTTGATGAAAGAAACAATCGGAAAACACTTATGCACCTATCTGCAAGGGTATACAACTTCAGTACGTTGAAGGTAGAGTTTCTTTCTAGTTCTTATTTTGGAAGACACACCCAAATTCTTGAATAGTGAAGGGTATTTATCAGTAGAGTGTCTCGGCTGTACTTACTTGTTTACTTGTTTTACATTAATTAGTTGTTCACATCAAATATTTTCCAGAAGGTATCGCCAAAACAATAATACTGAAATGGTAGTTTTTCTCGATAGACAAGATACAAGCCACGACAACAACCTCTGATTACTGTGATTGCTGATGGCAATTGCCAGATTGATGACTGATGGCCTGCGACAGCGTCAATACGCAATTGAACCACAATAGAGGGTTACTCACACGACGTAGATGGCTCGAGTCTGTATTTCGAAGACTGGCATAGTAAACAACTTGCTTGTTTGTGTTTGTATTTTATCAGCCTGCACAGCTGATAAGAAAGCGTCGACGGTAGCGGTCGACTATATATACATATAAAAAGCAATAGAACACCAGACAGTCAAAGCAATTGTAATCGATAACTAGTAGCATACGTGGCCCAAACGAAAGCTCGCCGTACCAAATTCCCTAAGAAAATCAAAACGAAAATGAACACACAACTATCAACGTGCTGCCTCTTTGTGGCGCTGCTCTGCGGCTTTGTCGCCGGCACCACAGTGTCGCTAAATGAGACGGATTGCCCGCTGATGTGTCCTTCCATCTACAAGCCAGTCTGCGGTTCCGATGGCTTCAATCTCAAAGAGTTTGCCAGTTCTTGCAACCTCAAGGCGAGTAATTGTCGTCGCGAACGCAATGCTCTCACAAGTAAGACCCCAACTAAATTGTAATATTCGTTTTCTATACACTTCACCTATGTTACCTTCTGTAGCGTACGCCGAGACTGACATGGCATGGTGCAGCTCCGAACGGGTTGAGAATCTGCTGGAAAAGCTGGGCAACATCAAGCTGGACATCGCTGAATGCCTGAAGCCGTGTAGTATGATCTATCAGCCCATCTGTGTGACCAATGGCAAATACCGCGGCCTTGTCTCCAACGAGTGCACCTTGGCGAACTACAACTGCGCTCTGCGAGCCAGCGGCTTTGAGGCCACTCAGCTGTTGCGCTTCCTACGCTCCGACAGCTGCTAAGCATTCTGTACGTCAATCTAAGGCTAATTTGTTTCTTGCTAAATAAATTGTCACAGCTACGAGGACACCTAACACTCAATTAGCTGTTGTCATTTTGTCAGGGATCATTGGGTAAAAGAACGCGAGGTTGTGCTAGGTTATTTCCAATATGTCCATGTCTGTACTCTTCCAAAAGACCATAGTTGAATGACTTAATTTAGGCCAAGCTCTCAGCTTAACTATATCAACATTTTATACAAAACGCCTTCAAATTTAGTAATATAGTATATATTTTCAAGCTGATATCACATTGAACAAAGTAAATATTGCATACGGGAAAATAAATAATTGTGCGAACAAATAACTAACAAAAAATCGGAATGCACCAACAACACTCGTTTAAAGATGTGTGTAGCCTGTGTGGAGGCAGGCACAAGCATTCCAAATGAGATCTATTATCGTTGAAAGTTTAGAAGACTAAAGACTCGACTGGGCTCTCTCCTTCTCCTGCTTGTCTAGCAAAGCGTGCCGGGCAACTGGCTGAAGCTGCGACAGAGCCACGCCTGCAGCAGATCATCGTCTACAAAATCCTGTGTATTGCTCCAAAAGAAGGTGCCGTTGTCCGTGCTGATATACTGAAGCGGCGATGGCAGACCCTGGAGCGTAGGCAACGCGATATGAGGCGCCTGTGATGTAGTTAGATTGTTGCTATCACTGTCGGTATTCTTATTGTTTCTGTGATGCGTGTGCTGACAGTTGCGTCCGTGCTGGCAGGCGTTGCAACTGGGCGTGGCGGCCTTCTCAACGAAAACACTGCTGATGAGCGTGGGCGTGTTAGGCGGAGGCGGTGCCTGGCCTAGCAGCTCTTGCTGCTGCGCCTGCAGCTTAGAGTCGTCGGTTGGGGTCTTACTGCTACCACTGTTGTCCAAATCCAGGGGGGGCAACAGCACCTGAGTGTTATTTAGATCCACATTGTTGGGGTGTGGCAGAGGTGTAGCTTTGACATTGCCACCCACTGTCAGCAGGCGTCGCAATGGCTGCCAAACTTTGCGTATACGTCGGACAGACTTCACTGTCGCTGTCGTCGTCGTCGTGCCTCTGATTACAGAGGGATTGCTTCCACTAGCTGCCAAGTTTTTCGTATCCAAGTACATGGTGGTAGCTTTTGTTGTCGCTTTGTGTGCCTTGTTGTTTAGTGTCGTGCTGCGAGCGTTGCGTGTGCGCACCTCGCGACAGTCGTTCGGTCTCTGATGCTGCTGCGTCGAGCGGCGCTCATATTTATATATGATCAGCTGCCCCTGCCGGCAGCAGCTACCAATGGCCAGTCAAGAGTGAAATCGTATGCCGGCTGATCTCGCCAGCCCGAGCACCGAGCGCCGAGCGCCGATCGCCGAGCAGCGAACGAAATTTGAGTGCACTCTCATGTACACACACACTCGCACACATGCATGCGCTTCTCATCGTTGTCGAGGGAGAGATGTGTGAGTATTTCCCAAATAAATTCCAACAGGAATACTCAAGCTTGTGTGTACTTTTCCCATGCACGTTCAATCGACATGGGCCGCTTGATGAGTTTAGGTTGCAGGTAGATGAGGCGACGCCTGCTGCACAGTGTCGCAAGTATGAAAAAACCGCAAAGAAACTACTGAAGTTATGCCAATAATATAAAATTTTATCTAAAAAAGTTTAATTTTTCTTCGATTTGTCCTATATGTTATAAAAATACATTTTTATGGGATTTAGAGGGAATACAAATAGTACATTATACATTATACATTATCAAAACTAAATATACCTAAATGTTAAGTTTTAATAGATTGTGTAATTAATTAATAAAATTAAATTTTGATTACCACAAAATAACTAATATTAGCATACTAGTTATTTTACTACCGCATAAAAATAAATAATCATAAAATGTTATCTTAGATTTTGTCCCATAATCAATAAATATGCACAAATAAAAAATAAAATTTTTTCTTATTAAGTAAATATAATAGTTCTAATTAGTTCTAGACCTACATTTACGAGTACATAATAATTTTGAATGCTTAAACCTGAACATCCCGTTTAATATCGCAAACGCAGAAACAAATGACCTTAGAACCAATGTGCATCGCCTCTTCCGTCATTTATGCACGACTGACTTTGTTTTTACATTCACACGGTACCCAAAGACGCATCAGAGGCCAAGCAGAGCCGAGTTGTTGTTGATATGCCTTGTCCAGCTCAGAGCCGGTTGAGCGCAGGGACGTAGAGTTTACGGTCTCACGGATCGAATATGGGAGCAGCAGGTGCACCTGTTCCATTGTGCCCCTAGCGCACTACGGCACTGTGCATTTCCGTCCAGGCGCAGGCGGCGCACTGTTGCGAGTGTGGGAAAGGGCTTATAAGAATTTCACTAGGGTTATTCGGTTTTGGGTTTTCGGGTATTATTGCTGTTGCTGTTGTTGTTCCTGATATTTCTGTTTCCTTTCATGTGATTTTCTGAAGGCAGCTGTTATTATTACTTGTTCGCCTGTTTGTTGTCATTTACAATCATAGCTCTCAGCTCGGATGATGATAAGTTCGTTTAAAGCTATATGGTCCTGGTCGAAAGGGATTGGGAGATGATGCTCACACGTTGTGGCACAAAGGAAGATCTAATGAGGCCGTGACCTGGTTCCTCATACCACGATAATACTTGCTTTTCTTTCCCACACTAAAAACAGCCTGGGCCAGGCACATCAAACTCAACAGACCTGTCGACCCGGCTTTGGGCCTGAGTCCAGGCAAACTCGAGACTGAAACCGAGTCTGATTCTGGCCGAGAGAGGCCAAACTCAACAAACTCGTGCCAATCGCGTGCACATCGTACGCCTGCAGCTCGCCATCGTCTTTGTGACCATTCATCTTTACTCTGCGCTGCACGTTGCCAGCACCGTTTTCCTTGTAGTTGTTGCCCCCCACATTTGCCCCCAATCAGCGTCTAGCTTTGAACTGCACGTTTTCTAAATTGAAAGCGACTTTGGCAACGACTCCGACTACAGCTCGGACTCTTCGTTGCCAACTGCATCTGTGACTTCCACTCCGTCTCCAGCAGAGACTATTATGGAGCTGCGCATGTGCCTGTCGGCCTGCTTGGCTGCCTTAACGTCTTCTGACTACACAAGGAAAGACACCGACTTGGACCACTATGGGCTCAATAGTATATGGTTTTGACCATTGAATGCTGTATGTTAGCTTATTAAAAAAATTAAAATATAAATATTTTATAAATATCTTATATTTTTATAGCTCTTTCTGATCGAGGTTCGTGCTAAAAACACGCTTTCTTGACTTTTGTTAGTGCATTCGCTCTTCGGCCATTAGTTGTGTTTAATTTTTAGCCTTTCAAGCCACAATCATTCATTTGGCTTTTGGCTTTTGTTCACACGGCAGGCGACCAAAGAGGCAATAAGGTAACAAGCGCGGCAGCTTGGCAACTGGGCAACAAGTTTTGCGCTGTTAGCGCACAGCTTAAAAATATATATGACAAGCAATTAGTGTGCATTGAGGTTAGTGGAAAATGGATTTTGATTGCGGTTTTCGTGTATCTCACTGTCACCGTATACTCTCTGCACTCGCATATACATGTATGCGAGTGTGTGCAGGCGTGCTTAGCTGCAACTGTATTACTCATACGACACGTGTGACAACAAAGAAGAAAGTTATGCTTCAGAGCTGAGATGCTGTCTGCATTTTGCTCTTTCTACTGTATTTTTGCAATAATAAATAAATGGCATCGCAGTGCTACCCGCAAAGTGAGCCAACGGAAGTCATGGGAAAGAAGACAAATAAACAAATATTATGCAGCATCATGCCAAATGTATTGATTGTCAAAAACTGATTGTCAACTGCAGTTGAAGACACACGACTACTTCATATACCCTTTACCTAGTGTAAAGGAATAGTAATGGTATGATAACAGTTTGATATATATATATATTTTATTTATTATTTAACAGAAATAAAAAAAAAAAAAAATTTTATTATTTATTTATTTTTGATATATATTATATATATATTCTGGATCAGCAGAGTATATATATCTCGTACGTGTGGTATTTAGTATTTTTTGCACAAAACTAATACTCCCTTTCTGGCCATTCCAACTGAGAAAGGGGTATAAGGAGCTAAGCTTAAGTGTCGTTTTACTGCGATGGCGATGAATAAGAACATTTTATATACAAAGTCAAGTGTGGATATACATGTATGTATGTATGTATGAGTGTCCAAGTGTCTGGTGGGCAAAGTCGGGATCAGTAAAAACCTTAAAACGACAACCGGATGTTGAAGTGTATTATGATGCGACGAAAGCAGATAACTTCAGCCATTCAAAGTTTGAAAATCGCTATGTTGCGAGAAAAGTTGTGAGAAATAAAATAAAGCTGTGCCACTTAATCGATACGCTTCAACAAAATGCCGGCCACTTAAAATGATTCCTTTTGTTTTTATTACAGTTTTTTTTTTGTTGTTCTCGTTGTCGCAGTCATCATCATCGACCAAGCATGCGACATAATTGCGCGAGTTAAAGCCCCCCAAACAAGCGGCAGCCACAGTAACAGCAACAGCAGCAACAACAACAACAGCAATAGCAGCGGCAACAGCAGCGGCAATCAGTAGCAACAGCAACCAGCACAACCTACAACAACAACAACTACAGCTGCCTCAACAACTGTAACAACAACAAGAAGGAAAACATTTCAGCAATCCATCGGATCGCATCACAATCCAGCCATCCGTCCAACGTGTGGGAAACACACGACAAATCTCTTTCCCACGGTCTCGTAAAGTAAATGCACACCACAACACACACTCTCGGTCGCCGTCGCCGTCGCCGTCGTCGTCGCAGTCACAGTGGGCTCCCATTTGTGCATGTAATGTGTGTGTGCCAGTGTAGTGCAAGAGTGTGTGTGCGTACGTGTCTGTGTGCATGATCAAGTGTGTGTCTGTGTGTGTCTGTGTGTGTCTGTGAGCGAGAGTAGCGAAGAGCCGACGACGACGAATCGGAGTAGTCGTTGGGGCAGCAGCGCAATTGTCATCATTGACAATAAGTATGACAACGAGGACGGCGACGGCGACGGCGACGGCGACGGCGACGGCGACGCCAACGGCAGCTGAAGCAGTAAAAATCGACGGCACACTGAGAGCCACGCGCAGGCCCATCCTCATTCCATATCTACGAAATCCCAAGCCTCGACTTCGACTTCCCAGCAAGCGAAATTTGAAGATGTTCGCGCGCCAGAGCGCAGTCATGGCATGCTCTCTCGCTCGCGACTGTGCTCACGCTCAGCAGAGTGTGCCGATTAAGTACACTGACGCAAGAGTGCTCACAGTGGTCGCATTGCGATCGGCTGGCAAATGAAGTTAGAACATGTGACACGACTATAAAAAGGACATTATTTGTTAATACAGTTAATATAACACATTAATTATAAATTATTATTGTTTATTTACCATTCAACATTTATAATTGAAATGATATATTTTTTTTTTTTTTACAATCTATCTAACTAAAGATAATAAGTAAATGCTATGATAAAGGGAGTCACAGAACAAATTTTTATATGTTATCTACCACTCCTTGGGTGGTCTAAAGGGAAGATCAAGGGGGTGCTGCCTTTTCAGTCATCGGCGAGAATGAGATATTAATTTAATTTATAAAGAAATCAAATGATCACATTAAAATAAAGTTTGTTGAATCAAGTTCTGCTTCTAATTGTGTACACTTGTAATATAGGCATTTATATTATATTTATTTATATTTTGAATTAACCTAACTTAACCCCTTCTGCTTGCAATAAGTAAGTAAATTATAGGAAAACTAACAAAAAAATAAATAAAAGTAGCGGATTTAATTATTTAATTTGCAAATTTTTTCATTTTCCCAGTTACGTTACAGTTTAAATTTTCATTGTAAGCAATTGTTGTGAAATATTTTCAATATTAATCAATCTATAAATTTGTTATTCATAAAAAAAATCAATCTATGAATATAATAAATAATTAAAACTGCAGTTGTCAACAAATTGGTGAAACTTTTTTTATTTACACATAGTACTATATATTATAAGTTTAATGAAACAAGTAAAAGAAGTTAGTTTTGTAGCCTTTACCTTTTCTCCCATTAGTGGGAAACGTTTTATTCAATCACTATATTTCAAAATAAACTTATGTAGATTTTTTTTTTTAAATTTGAGCTTATCCAAAAAAAAACATAAACTTGATCTAAGTATGGTAATAAAAAACATTGATCTGAAATTTGGTGCTCAGTTTCTAGGAATGTAGCGGATACGGCCAAGTTAGATATTTTTCTGATCAATAATATAAGTATATAGTATATAATATATATGGTCATCAGCGCCTAAATTTGCCTGGTAATATCTAAAAAATAAATAAATTTTCTAATAGAAACAATATTCAAAATTATAATTTCTATATGTAAGCCTCGAACCACTGTGCCTGACAATACAGCAACCCCAACTCCAATCCCTATGCCTCTGCCACGAACACAGTAGCCTCTCTTTTTGCGCACTGTCGGTTGCTGCTACCGAGTCGAGACCGAAGCTATGAATGCCACCACACTCAAAGTGTTCATATACATACACACATACATTGTGCACGTGTGAGTGTGCGTGGTGCGCCAGTGCCTGAGTGCATGAGAGCGCTATCATGCGGGAGCGCACAGTGAGTCGGCAGGGAGAGCGTCGTATAAAAGTAACGTAGGGAACTTGTTTGACACTCATTCCACAAACGTGCCGCCTGTTGAACGGACACAAAACGCGACGCATGCGCAAAGTTGCCTAAGAAATAAAAAAAGACGTTTCTGGTTAACAAAATTATCGTAATAATGTGTGCCTAAAAATAAAATATCGTGCAAAAAACAAAGTTCGAATTAAAATCACAGCCGTAACAGCGAATCGTGAACGGGCTGCGTTAAACAACATGGTCATGGAGATGTCCAAGACGTATCAGTATCGCAAGGTGATGAAACCGCTGCTCGAGCGCAAGCGACGAGCACGCATCAACAAGTGCCTGGACGATCTCAAGGATCTGATGGTCGAGTGTTTGCAGCAGGAGGGTGAACATGTAACGCGTCTCGAAAAGGCCGATATACTTGAGCTGACTGTGGATCATATGCGAAAACTCAAGCAGCGTGGCGGACTATCTCTTCAGCCCGTTGGCGGCATCGCTGGCAGCAGTGTCGTGAACAACGGCACCGGTACTCCGGCCTCCAGCACCAGCGCCGCCCACGTTGAGTCTTTTCGCTCCGGCTATGTGCACGCTGCCGATCAAATTACACAAGTGCTGCTGCAAACGCAGCAAACCGACGAGGTTGGTCGCAAGATAATGAAGTTTCTATCGACACGGCTAATAGAGCTGCAAGCCCAATTGCTGCAACAACAACAGCAGCAGCAACAATCTCTGCCTGCCGTCGGCTACGCAACGGGACGCTTAGCCTTCCCGCTGTTGAGCACGTACGGCGCCAACGCCGCAGCTAGTTACGGCGCCTTCCTAGCGGGCAAGGACGAGCTGATTGATGTGACATCTGTGGATGGCACGGCGATATCCGAGACAGCATCGGTTAGCTCACAAGAGTCGGGTGCCTCGGAACCCGTCTGGCGGCCCTGGTAATGACATCGAGCTATTTCTATATCATATTCTAAGTACTCAAAATCGCGAGTTATCGCGTGCTGTCATCGCCCTGGCAGCGACTGCAGCATCAATAACAGCAAAATCCGCTGTCTTCCAAAGCAAACTTACGCTTCAAATAGCATGATTTGTAAGATTGTTTTTAAATACGAGTAAATATATTGCAAATTGTTGCATTGTGATACTGTGATACGTCTAAATTACGTTGCGATCTGCTTCCTTCCCGATAATCGCAAAATTCCTAATGTTTTTTAATAAGTTTCTTAGCGATTAAAGTGTGTTGTTCTTAAGATAATTAATTAAGTTGACTAAGCTTTAAATAACTTTTAACTGTTAACTTATGATTTCGAAATAAATAACCAAAAATGTTTATATCAAAAATACGAAAAAACAAAATTTACAAGTATATTGTATGCATTTTTAATACTTTATTTATTTAATTTTAGCGTTACAATCGACTGAAATTACTGAATTTATTTTTCAGTCGATTTTTAAAAAATATGATTTTTTTTAAATAATGCTTCGTATCAAATGCCGTTTAAAGTCCTTTTAGAAAAATTCCATTAAAACATCTAAAAGCGGCATTAGTACACATGTGAATTATAATTTGAGGAATAAGCGGGAAGATTGAAAAAGCCAAAGAAAGCTAATATTATCCATATTCAGAAGCCGCAAGCGTTATGTTCGCACGCTAATCTGTTGACACAAAAAAACACAAAATGTGTTTGGTGTTTTTATTGTTATCAAACCATATAAAAAATGAATGTTAATTATTGATCAGTATGAACAGCCGAGTTAATCCAACCATATCCATCGCTCCGTTGTCATGTCTGTTGTAATTCCAACTTGCTAGAATTGAGAACTATTTGGAACCTTTCGGACTATTTTTGTTAATTCAAAATTTCACCAAATTGCCCTAGAAACAGTCAGTCCATATAATAGTTTTTTTGAGGTATCAATTATTTCTCAAGTGATCTCGGCAAGAATATCAATAGCTTATTATTATTTTCATATAATAAAGGAAGTATTCAAGTAGTGAGTAGGTGGTCATGGCAAATCAACACCTCTAATACGTCAGGGGAAGTATTTAATATTTAAAATGAGTTTGTATTGAGGTTCTAAGACTGCTGACTGTATTATTATTTTTGTTCGTTCTGAAAAATAAACAACAATATTTACGCATACATTTCAAATTCTCTTCGACAATATGCTTTGGTCTTACTGACCTGATTACACGCTGCTTATCACAGCCATACATTCTGAATCATTCATAAATAATATATTACTGCTTCAAACTAAGTTTTAAGGACAACCCCAAAGTATGTGCCAAAAAAGAAAAGAATATTTGTTTGCATTTTTGTGAATTGTATTGTATTTTTTAAATATCGGTAAGTTTTATCACAATTTTAAAGCTCAGTTGAGTTGTTGCGACTTTCAGTTAATTTTGTATGAGTGTTTCAAAATTAATAGAAGGCGCTTTAAAGCTATAACCCAATCGGAATGATCTCAAATGGAAGACGTGTGTTGCGTTGGTTTGCTGCGAGATAATTCTCTTTCGCTTAGGCCTGTACCCAACGATCCTGGAACTGAGCGACGGCAATCTCGTTGGCTGTTGTGCAGTAAAGTGGCTCAACAAGATCGTTGTCGGCTGGCAGATCGGAAGTGGCGGTCCAGAAGAAGGTGCCGTGGGTGGTGCGCATGAAGTGTACAGGCACGGTGGGCAGTTGCTCGAACTCGTAGTCTTCCATTTCGCAGGATGCAAAGAGACGTTCGTTGGCTTCGTTCTCGTAAGACTCCAGGGAGAGGGCGCAGGATTTGTTGTTGTCGATTGACTCGTTGCGGCTGTTCTCAATGGACTCCAGAGACTCCAAGGAGTTGGCCTTATGGGTGTTCTGCAGATTCTGTTGCTCCTCAACCTGCTGCTGCTGTTTGAAGATGCTTTGCAGTATCTTCTTGACGCTGTATGACTTCTTATTCGATTTCTTGTTCATGTTGTTAGCGATGACGTTCGTTTTGTGGAACATTTTGAATTTTGGTTGTTCGGTAGAAATTTCTGAGTTGTTTACTATACGAAGCGCAGTGCTCGAATGATGTCTGATCCTCAGCGTGGTCGCCCTTTTATACCCGCACAGGACCAAAGCCGAAACACTAGCTGACACCAGTTTAGTACAGGGATGCAGATAGAGCGAGAGAGATGTATATGAAGAAAGAGAAAGAGAGAGCGAGGGCAGAAAGATACACCAGATAATGTGCGAGTGTGGGAAAGTACAAGGATACGTGAAAGAAACACAACAAGTAAACGAGAAAATCCTGCACACACACATGTACACGTACTCATCCACACAAAAACGGCAGGTGTGTTTCGAAACGGACGGCGGGACAGACCTGCACGTTATTAACCTGCGTGCGTTAGAGTGTAGCGGCAAAATATGCTACACTGCTCGCACTTGCTGTAACTTTATCCTGAGCAAGGATCGTGAGAAACGAGACTTTCTACCAGTTCCCACAGTTTTTCGAAGGATCCTTTTTCGAGCCTATTCGAGAAATAACATCACTTTTGGTTTTTATAATACTCCATTTATCGTTGTTGTTGTTTTCGGTACCAGCTCGAAATGCACTTATCTCGTTCTGGCATAGAAATCCCTTTTTCGGGTCCTGAACACGTGTCCCCGATGAAACGTGGGAGAATATTTTCAATTTTCAACGCTCCGAGCGATTTAGGACCCGTCAGTCGAGGCCCAGATCAACTAGTTGAATAGTTTTCTTTTCTTTTCAGGACCATTTAATGCGGTGATATTTAAAACTTATATAATTTTCTCGGGGCGTTGCTCGAGCAAGAGAGAAAAAAAGGGGGATAGTAAAAAGTGAAGGAAAGGGAAAAGACAAAATATCGTGAAACGTGTCAGGCATTTTAAAGACGAAGTTGCTTTTAATATAATTTCGATGGCACACAATTAGCAGACGACTTGGGAAGGATGCCCCCGCCTACTTAAGGAGCACACTTCGTGTGCTTCTCAGCCGAGTCGGTTCACACGCGCACAGCCTCGATCGTTTCGACTTGCGATCGGTCGTAAGTTGGACACGTGATGGCGCGTGAGCCATCGTCTGATTCTCCGAACCTGTATCTAATGGATTGCCCTTGACAGGGTCATATATTTTTGTTGTTCGCTTTGGAGTCTTTACGAACAGAGCTAAAGAGTCTGAAGGCGAATATCTGGGTGAGAAGTAGTAGGCTGGCGTTTACAGTTTGCGCCAGAATAACTTGTAACTCGTACCGGCAACTACCAATGATTGTGCGGTATTATTCTTACAATTGTGGGCTGGATAAGTCGATTGTGTGTTTTCTTGCAGCTCATCCGTGTGGTGACTTGATTCGATGGCAATATTTTAGTATTGTTTCATCAAGGATATTTAATGTTTGTACAAATATATATTTATGCACTTACAAGGAGTATACAAACTTCACCGAATATTTGCAAATCACACAAGATTTATAATATACTTTATAGGGTTGCAAATCCTTATATTGCAATGTGACTGAGCATGAACTAGCCAGTTGATCTACATATATATTCATGTCATCACGTAAGGACCGACGAATATTACTTGATTGACTCGATATACATTATAGAGTCCTAGAAAGTTTTCCTTCTATACGTTGCAAATATCTGGCAAGATTATTAACCATTACATGGGTGTACAAATATTAGCAATGTATTAATTATACTGAAAAGCCTAACTGCACGACTAAATAACAAAGGGCGCAAATTACCCTTCGCACAAAGATCGAAAGGTTTTTGTGATTTTAGTCAGTCAAATAAACAAGCACTCCTTCCAATTATCACATATATTTTAGAATTAAATATTTTAAGTCCTTCTGTTTGTTTTTATTTCGTGATAAAATGTTGTATAAAGAAAACACAATGATAGGCAAACTTACCTTAGCTTAGACAACAAACGGTTGCAATAGTATATTTTCTATAAATGAACTCGAGCGATTAACCAGTTGAAAACGTTTTCTTTAGTTTATTGTAGATGAAAGGTATACTATATACAATGTTTTGAAAAGACCTGTAGGAGGTCTACCAAGGCAGAGATGGGGACGGGCACCGAAAGATGAACAGATAGTAGCTCAGGACTGTGGTGATTCCTTTTCCCAAGAAATTTTCAAAGAACACGTGCACTGATTTCTTATCGCTGATCATTTAAGACTCACAAAAACTCGAAGTCCCGCCCTAACAGAGAAAGGGAAAAGTAAAAACAAACAAGTGAAGAAAGCAAAAGTCGAATGCACTGCACTGTTAGATACCCTGTTTTAATAAATAATTTAATTACCCTGTCTTCATATTTGCACTTCTATGTTATACAAATTTCCCAAAATGGCAAAACGATAGTAGTTATATCTATATGTATCATATCATCATTATAAATATAAGATATAAATTGCATATTATATTTATATATAAATATATTATTATATATAAGTTTATGAAGATTGCCGATTCTACGCAAATAAAGATTGACGATTCTACGCAAATACATAGTAAAATTTTAACAGTCTGAACACATCCTATTTCTGCCAGAGTTCTAGGGTATACAATTTTATAACGGCCTTAAAAATGACCCCTCACCGTTTGTCATTGTTGGCAAGTGTTCG
Organism: Zaprionus bogoriensis; assembly: GCA_035046045.1. NCBI lineage: Eukaryota > Metazoa > Arthropoda > Insecta > Diptera > Drosophilidae > Zaprionus > Zaprionus bogoriensis. Next base: position 1,464,880 of record JAWNOI010000222.1, read on the forward strand.
GATTTCAAACTCAACTGTGCGCTCACACGTGCACCGCTAGAATCGAAACCAGAAGACGTGAACCGACTTGTTTAAACACGTGACGAGGACGTTCCCTATCTCAGCGGGATATTGGTGTTACAAGGCCGTCTCGGCATTGTATCGTGGCCGACTGACGCGTCTGCTTGATCTATGTGCTGTCTGCACAACATTCGGCAAGTGCGATCAGTCCGAGTTCCCGACAAAAGACGGGGGAAAAATGAAATAAGGAAGGAGGGCGCGCCATATACATTTGTACGTTGCAAGTAAATTTCGAAACGCAGTTCACACACGTGTCCACAAGTGAGACCACCGAGACCAATTGACAAGGAGTATTCCCAAAACGGATCGGACAGATTCAGTTACAGGACATAGGGTTTCCAAATATCTTGCCATTGTTATGCATGTACGTTTTCGTCGGTGCATGAAACGTTTTTACTGCAATCCAATGTTTTCAGCTATACGACTACTTGATGCATTTCTTAATAAACAGTAAGCCAAATAAATAAATTTCAAAACGTAAACTTTATTTTCACATATTAATATCTAAAATTATAATTCCCAAATACCTATATAAATGTCACGAACCAATCAAAAAGCAATATGGACATTTGGTGAAAAGCAAATACATCCTAAATAATAGGTAAAAACATGTTAAAAAAAATCATGGACCTTTTACCCACTTTTAAAGATAAGAATTAGAATTCACCAAGATGCATTACGAATTTAACCGATTTATTGATAACACACCAATTGACTTTTTCATCATACTTGTATAGTCAAATGCGCATGAAATTCATGAATGTAGGGCAACAGACTGTCATACAAATAAGTGTTTATTTATAGTGTCTGTTGATGCTGAAAAAAATTGTATGTAAATTACTATCTATGAATGTGTGCACAGCATACATAGATATTTTTTACAAAACCTTTGCATGTGGTGCACACATGTGGGGTCCTTTTCTGTCATCATGTTACATGCGAAATGCCGAACACTTGACACGAGACATACTGAATTGTCTTTTCGTTTACAATTCACTAGTTGCAACCGAGAGCCTGATTCGTGGAAGCGCACAATGTTAGTTTAGGACATGCATCGCTCCTCAATTTCAATATTCAATACACCAACTCGACGGGACCGCCCGGATAGCGCACGTGCGGTGTACAAAAGGATTGTAATTACTGTTAAACTCTCCTTTACCGCCTCCCTTAAAACATGCCACAGCAGCGGCATACAGAAATAACACAGAATGACCTGTCTACAGCACCAGTCTCACTTAGGGGTCCGTTTACCGATCCGCTTGCAACCACAATCCGTACCCTGGCGAGATCGTAGCATAGACTTGTTATTCACCCATTACAATTTCGTACAAACAAGTATTTCCAATTAGTACATTTATTAAATAAGCAGAAAGAAAAACCTTAAAAGTAACAACATTCTTATGTCTCATATGCATTGCAATATTCATATACTTATTGCAACACAAAGCAATTATTTCCGATAAACCTTCATAAATATATTCAAATTTCCTTAAGAACACATTGATATACCATATATCATGCCGTAGGAAATTTATGTGTTTTATACCGTTGGAAGTGGGTAATTAAGACATATTAACTTTGTGAAAATGAACAAAGTATATATATTCTTGATCACTATCAATAGGTGTGTTGATTCTCATGTCCGTCTGCAAGTCCGTCTCTTAGTACGTTCTGAACTATTACAAGAGCTAGAGACACCAAACTTGATAACTTTATGTGCCCCTCCCACCGATTGTGCAAATCGTAAACTGTTTAAACGCTGAGTACGCACAGATGCAGAATCTTTTTTATATTATATTAAATTTAGCGTAGACGCAATAATTTCTTCATAGTTCTTTTTTATGTATTGCTGTTAATTTTTTCTTGGTACTTGGTACTTGAAACTGAACTAGTAATGACTTCTGAAAATCAAGTATGATCGTCTATAAGCAGCCTTGTCGAATTAGATAGTCTACTCTGTTTCTGTACCTGTTACAAATCCAATAAGCTGATTTTTATTTATTATTAAATATCGTAATCAGACCAATATTATTCATAAAACATATAAAATCGGTAGTATTATACTTGTAAATATACTTTTTACTTTTTTGATAAAGACAAACAATTTTTTTTTCTGAATAATTATTTTTATTCTTTATATTATTTGATGTTTTTCACTTATTCCTTAAATTAGTGTAGTAATCCTTAATACTAGTAAAGCTGGATTTGATTTTCTTATTATTTGACTATATAATAAGTCTTCATTCTTAAAGTTAGTATAGCAATAATTAATACTATTAAAGCTGGATTTGGGCTTATCTTAAGTCTTCACTTATTCCTTCAGTTATTAAAGTAATACTTAATATTAGTAAAGCTGGATTTGCGTATCTTATTAATTTGCTAGATCGTAACTCTAATATGGTAAAGCTCTTATTATCACAGTTCACTTTTTGTTGATTGGAAGACATCGTTCGATTTTGTTGTTGTAGTTGCTGCTGAACTTATTGTTCACCAGGGGCGCCACATGGATGATTTAGATGGCTGCGGACTGGCTGCCTCCTCGGCCTCATCGATTTCGCTGTGGTATCCCGACGAGACTGGGCTAAGAGGACAACTGTTCAAAGATGATTCTGATTGGGTTCGTTGTTGTTGCTGGATTTGGTCTGCCTGCAGCATTCGTTGGAACTCCATTCCCAGATGCGTCATCACAGTCTTGCCCACATCTAAGCCTAGGCTCGGTGTGCAGGCCATGACGCGGGAGATTTCACTGACGGCATTCATGTACCCGTTCTTGAAGCTGTCCATCGGTGCAGGTGATACTGGCGCCTGCTTGCGGATCTGCTCCTTACGCATGAAAGTTAACGTCGCCTCAAGCATCTCGGCTTTATCCATGCGCAGAATGGAATCGTCACCTTGGAACTCGGCGACTAGATTCTTCAGTGTGACCAGGCACTGGTTCATGCGGGCCCGACGCTGACGTTCCAGCAGAGGCTTTTTCACTTTCAAATAGTGCTGCGTCTTCGAGACGAATACGGTTTCGGCTTGAGGAGTCATTTTTAAAGGCCAAAAGGAGAAATAGTGCTAGAGATGTGTACGCCTTGCAGGATACTGTGTGAATGATGCTCCTGGAAACTGCAGTCTCGCCTTTTATAGGCTGCTGGATGCATGGGTACGCAGCCAGGACCTGCTGCAGGTAAAGAAAAACCTTGGAAATCTCGAAAACTCTCTACGCTACAGGCTGTGTGCGTGGGAAAGGAAGTAGCTGGTAGACCCTAAAACTGAGAGGCTACGAACAGAACAATAGACGTCATAAGACGATTGTCTAGTTTCATGTCTTTCGCATTGTAACAGCAATTAAACCGTAAAGTTCTGATCATGATCGGGCAAACAATTGACCGATGCGTTGTGATTTGTCTTGCCAAAATCGAATGGTTAAATTCGTGAGTGTTATACGTCGTATGGCTCTATGCCTATGCAAGAGGTATAGGTATAGGGAAGTAAGGATATTTTTGTGGCTTTGGCTTTATTATATTATATTAATAATAATAAATATATTACATTAAATTATGTTATATCATATTCAAATTTATATTATAAATTATATTGTACTATATTATTTGTGTTCCACTCCCGATCCTAAAGTTCCACGTCCATCGCCGTAGGCCGGTTGTGGTTCAGTTTTTATAGCACTCCAACTGTTAAGGTAGATTACTCTTTATTCCGGAAAGTGGCACTGGTTCTCGGTTCGGCACCCGTTCCAGACGCTCGGCACTCGACAGTCGTCAGTTTTCGGTCATAAGTCGTTCGTTTGTTTGTCGCTTGCTCGATTTTCATATCGTGAGAACGGCTCGAGTAACGTCGTGTGTTTCCCACGCGATGTGCACACCTGCCATTTAAGACGCTTATATGGTTACGATTACAAACACAGCAGCAGCTAGAGTAGCAACAACAACAAAAACAACAACATCAACAACAACACCATCATAAGATGAGGGCCCGACAACGGCACACATTTATTGCGCTGGCGCGACGCGCAATATCAACGTCGTACGCTGCGGCTGACGACTGAACTGATGGAGGGGCAGACCTGTTGGTCGGGCAGACTGATTACTGACTGCATTACATTAGTCAGTATAGTGGTTGCTGCTGATTTTGTTGGGGCTGTTGTTGCTGCTACTGCCTGCATTATTGTCGATTGTTTAATTTAAATTGTCATCGCAATGACGGCTACTTGGCTTCAACTAAATAAGTCGATCCTAGACATAGGTCCACTTGTTGTCTCCAACTTCGAATAAGACTTTCTGCGGAGTTTTATGCAATACGTAGGTGGTTATTAGTTCATTCCCCTTCTCCCGCCCTTTGATTGGATACAGCTTGTGATTTCTGCTATTATGCTATGAAAATATTATCAAAATCCGAATCGATCTATAGAAGTCCGTCATTTGATCTGTCCGCCTAAATATCTGCATGTTTGTATGAATACACTGACGTATCTTCAGACTCCTTAATATGCAGATTAAGTCTTAAATTGATAAAAAGCTTATATTGATTATTGGCAAAAAACCCAATTACCAATTAACCCGAGGAATTTTCACCTACCACCCCTAAATTGGTTTTCTTTTTTAATTGTGTGGTAATACAAAAATGTCTTAAGGTTCTTTTTGGCTTACGCTTAACCAATATGAAAGGTTTTGAAGCCACAGTAGTTGTATTCCCCCATATGCAAACTCTTTAAATAAATTAATATGAAATAAAGAATAAATAAATGTATATCTTATTTGGTCTGCCACGACTTCTTTTGGTGAATGGTATAAAAATTAAGTGATTTTAAAAATGTCCTAAAACTCTTTTAGGCTTACGCTTAACAAATATTAAACGCTTTTAAGGCATATTAGTTGTATCCACCTTATGCAATTTATGTTAATATAATGTAAAAACTTTAACCTCATGGAGATAAGAATGAATAAATGTAAATTTAGTTTGGTCTGCTACGCCTTCTTTTGGTGAATGGTATAAAAATGATGTGGCACTATTTAAATGTCCTAAAGCTCTTTTTGGCCCACGCTTAACAAATATTAAAGGCTTTTAAGCCAAATCTATTTATTTCAATACAAAAACTTTAGCCTTATGAAAAAAAAATTAATATACGTATATTTTATTTGCTCTGCCACGCCTTCTTTTAGTGAATGGCATTAAAAGCACCAACACAGCTGAAAGTTGCGCAGCGAAAGGCACTTTTCGATTATAACGCATCCATTTTTACTGTTGAATGTATGTATATGAACGTACTGTAAGTGTAAAGTCGAAAAAGCAGGGGTACCGCACTTGTTCGGTCAACAGAGTTCGCTCATTCCACATCTTCATATTTTGATTGCAACATACTCGAATTATCATCCACAAACTAAATGTCAATTCAATCTAGCGGCTTACAAATAATTGCCACAAAGCGCGGCACGTGCAACGCGAAGCGTGAGCCCAACACGCGGCAAGTGCGCGCAGAGCACGCGCGACGCTTTGAATAACGCCTATTAATCAGGTGTGGAGTTTTCGGGAACTGTTCGAGTGACCTTAGAGCTGGCAACTTTCGCCAGCAAGTGCAATATGAGTCTGGCATGCCGTGCCGCCAGTCGCCCGACCGGCCGACGGGCAACATCCACCACCGAAGTGACAACAACAACAACAGCAACAGCAACGGCAACAACAACATCCGAGGCAGCAGCAACACGAAACGGGCTGTGCCCTAAATTGCAAGCAGCTGCCACTCGACCGTGGGATATTTTTCCCCTAACCAGGCGAGGGCCATCGAACCTTATCCATGGGAACCACAACTGCTCGACGCTCTCAATATTTACTCTGTGCGTACTATATAATGAAAAAATAAAGGCAGCAGCTCGAGGGGTGTGGGCATCGGGAAAGATTATCCTGCACGTGTTGAGCTTGCTCTTGCCAGGCGAGGTCCGTCGCTGTGGATAAGCCTGCGCCGAAAGCGTGGCAGGCGAGCGTTGGACGCAAACTTGCTGCATTGCTGCGCCGCGTGCTGGGCACATGTCTCGCGCATGTGGCACTTGTCGCAGCCATGGGTGGTTAGATTTTTGGGGTGGTGCTTCAATCGCTCGCGCGCTATAAAAGCACGCGCATTGCCACGCCGCCGGCACAGTTCAAATTTACAACTCGAAACGCAAACTACGAAAAATGTGCAAAGTGAAGAATCTATTGGCGAAAATGCTGCTGCGACGCAGTAAAAGCAGCAGCAACAACTGCTCCGGCGGCCACAGCAACAACAACAACAACAACAGCTTTTGCTACGAGAGCCAGGAGGAGATTGCGCAGAATCAAGCTAATGAGCGCATGCTGCAGGCAGCTGAAAGTCTTACGCAGCAAGTGCTCTGCTGCCTGGAAACCGCAGACGGCAGTTTTTATTGGCATGCGTGGTAGCAACACACTGACAACGGCAACAGCAACCGCAACAGCAACAGCAGCAGCAGTAGCAACAAACGGAAGCTAACATAGATGCATGAATGAATAGGCACAAGAAGCGCGGAGTTTGACAAGCTGCCACCGCAAGCCGCAATCACGGCATCACCTACAGCACTGTCAATTTTGCCACTTAGAAACATAATGTCAACCTCTGTCGCGCCTAAATTCCTTGTGATATATCTACACTGAAGAATACTCATTTTGCTTCGGCTTGGTCTCTGCATATTCCGACGATGTCTTTGCCAATAATAATATTAATAAGTGAAAATACTTCCCAATTAGCCTCTGGGATACTCAATTTCAGAGTTACATTGTGATAGCTTGAATTGGCATAAACTAACTGTAAATAAACTATGGCTGAAATGGCATTTAGCACTTAATTAGCAGACATATAATTGTTAAGCTCGAGTCCAACTAAAAACTAAATTAATAAAGTTAATGTATATATAAATATTTATACCACACAAACGTATATTCTTTTTTGCAACCATATTTATATTGCCATATTCGGATGGAACTGAAAAATTCCGGCCAAAATAAATATAAAAAAAATATATATATGTAAAGGATCTCAGGCCAACTAAAAACTAAATGAATAAATCAAATTTATATATATATATTCACACCATACAAACGTATATTATTTTTTGCAACCATATTTATAAATATTTAAAGCCATATTCAGATGGAACTGAAAAATTCCGGTCAAAATAAATAATAAATATATATATATATATATATATATATATATATATATATATGTACATATATGTAAAGTATCTCAGTCCAACTAAAAACTAAAAAATAAATCAAATTTATATTTATATTCACACCATACAAACGTATATTATTTTTTTGCAACCATATTTATAAATATTTAAAGCCATATTATAAAAAATTATAAATACAAATATAAAAAATATCTATGTAAAGTATCTCAGTGCGAGATCCTTCGCATTAAGAAACAGCATGCTCTGTGCACACGCATTTAACGCTAATCGCAGTTGCCCTTTTGGGCCAATACCTGTCGCTTGGCGTCTGCGTGTGCCTGGCGTGATTCAATGCGCGCGGCGCAGCCATGTGCATAGCAGCAGTCGGAGCAACAAGAACTACAATAACATGAGCCATGAGACAGCAGCATTTCACTGGCAATAAGTCAAAGCAAATCAACCCCAACACCATCGCGTTCCCAGATGTGGCCTCCGGTCTCGGGCATGTGCAGCTAAAAAATGTTCTCACACTCGCAGCGCAGCGTTGAGCGCACTCTCAGCACGCCATGCCCATCATCCAAGCGTTCATCCCCCTGCTGGTTTGCGGCTCGATCGAGTGCTCGCACTTCCTGCCCGTGGCCACACTGGCCATGTATATTGTTTATATAGTTAACGAATGTGATACATTTAATCTGAACTGTGTGTCAATTTGCCGTGCAGCCATTTACTTTGCATGCCCCGCGTACGGGTCCTGCTCTCGGCCATAAGGTCTCCCAGGTCTCTGGCATCTTATCCCCGGTCTCACGATGTGCTCGGGCGTGCCACTTAGTAAGGCCCAAGTGTTCAACAGAAGCTACAGCATTCATAATTGACAACAACAAGAACAACGAGAGCCTCGACAGCAGTAACCTATGAGGCACAGCGCAGAAAAAATAAGGGGCAGGTGGTAGTTTTTTCGGCTGTCCCTCGCCATGACTCGGTCTGGACATCAGACAGTTGTACAGTGGGGCGAGCAAGTCACTTTGCACTCAAAATAAAACGTATGCACATCTGCTACATAGCGAGAAATAAATTCGTTATATTAAATGAAATTAACTATTTATAATAATAATATTTATTATAAAAACTTATTAACTATATTTATATAATTTGCACATCTGTTGCATAGCGAGAAATACATGTATTATATTAAAATTAATAAACTATTTTTATTTAAAATTTTTAAATGATAAGAATAATAATAATAATATGTAACTAACTTTATTTATATAATTTATATATACAAAATTGTATACAATTATGGCATGACAAAAAAATAAAAAAGTTTGCATGCTTATTGAGATATTTTAATCTATAAATTGTTATTTGATAAATAAACGTATTTACCTTTTATAAACCACACCAACTAGTATATACCCGACAATTTCAGTATTATTTTTTAAACTGAAAAAATTGTAAATGCATATAAAAGCACATGTTTTGTGAAATACGCTAATTTTAAACTATTCTCACCTCACCTTGTACTCCACACTCAGTACTCTTCGGAAATCCCTGAGTTGCACGAAATCCACTACAGCACGTAGTACATTTTAGAGCGAACACATTGTGGAAAATCCGTGTCATTCAATAGTAGTTTGCACAACATTTGTAGGTGCGAATGTACTTGTAGATGCCCACTGTGCACTGTGCTTAAGGGCTCGATTCGGGCTCGGTAGCTCTCGCTCTAACACGTCCTACACGGCCGACCGATTATAACTTATAACACTAGCGAGCGGGAAAATCTGGTGGGAAACTTGAGAGCACAGTGTTTCCCACGATTCGAACGTCAGTGTAAAAGAAAACAAAGAAGAGCTAAACGCAGCAACAACAACAACAACAACAACAGTAAGAACAGACCAACATGTGCAGCAAACAACCACCATCGCCACCAACACCAACAGCAACAGAAACACCAACACATCCGAGCACCACCATATTCATCCCCTGCCAAGAGCAGAACTTGTTTGCCGAGCCAAGAGAAAAACCAACCACCAGCAAAGGAAGATCGTCGCCAGGCGCATGAACAGCACGAGAGAGACACGGAGCCATTTGCTCGGCAGGTAGTTTTGTTGTTGCTGCAGTTGCTCTCAGCGCGCCCGCTCTCTCACTCTCTTTCAGCCTCTCTCTCTCTCTCTTTCTTTCTTTCGCCTTGCATGCGTGCGCTGAGCACGAGACACAGTCGACGCAACTGGCTCGACTGGCCCGACCGGCACGTGCAGCTATAAAAGCAGAGGCAGCTCAAGCCATCGACAACATTCTCAACGCAACCGTTGTGCAGTACACTTCAAGCGCAATAGCAACGTTCTTCCATCTCGGAGCTCACAAATTAACGATGGCCACCAAATACGAACAGTCGAAAACCTACCAATACCGCAAGGTGATGAAGCCTCTGCTGGAACGCAAACGCCGCGCTCGCATCAACAAGTGCCTGGATGATCTCAAGGACCTGATGGCCGAGTGTGTGGCCCAGACGGGTGACTCCAAGTTCGAGAAGGCCGATATCTTGGAGGTCACGGTGCAGTACCTGCGCAAGCTGAAGGAATCGAAAGTTTCAAACAACGTCACACCCGCACCGGAGCACACTTTCCGTGCCGGCTACATTCATGCTGCGAACGAGGTGTCCCGCGCATTGGCCGCCCTACCCAAAGTAGATGTCGCCTTCGGCACAACACTGATGACTCATCTGGGCATGCGACTCAATCAGCTAGATCGCTCGGCCGAGCAGACAACGCAAACAGCGCCGCATACGCCACTCAGCATCATCTGCGAAGCCAGCACCTGCAAGAACACAAGCGTCCGCGACGCCATAAGCCCCGTATCCAGCGGCTATGCCAGCGACAGTGATACCGGCTCATCCACTTTGATCGCAGCACAATCTCTGCTGCAGATCAGCAATACTGGCAGCGTGTGGCGTCCCTGGTAAACGGCGGCTTCAACGGAGCATAGGGCAATACGACTTAACAAGCTTTACAATGCTTTACAATGATCTTCATTTTTGTGTCTTGATAAGTGTTATGCAGTTTTACGAAATACCATATATATGATAGGCCTGTGATAGGGCACGCTTTAAATTGTAACAATAGGATCACAAGTGTTAGCCAATACAAATGTTTATATTATAAGAACAAAGACTTAAAACCCTAAATATAAAACACAACAAATCAAAAAAAAAAAACAATATCTTTTATTTAAAATTTCACATTTTTTCACAGTTTTCTAAGCGGCATAAAACCAATTGTCCCAAAGGAGTAAAATATTACTGAGAATTAATAACTGTCTTGATTGCTCCATGCTTATAAGGGTTTATTTTAGCCACTGAAAGAGCAAAAAAAAAAACTAGACAGAAAAGATTTCTTCGGCATAGCGAAGGTTGCATACCCTTACAGACACTTGATGCTGTATTATTGTTGCAAATTGTTCTTTAGTTTCTAAATATGTGTATACAGTTATCCAATTAGATTCACATTTTTTGAACTTCAATGTAATATTAAAATTATTCAAACAAATGAAATTTTTACCGATCGTTCCTGTAGAAGTTGTAGGATATAGAAATATGATTAATCAAATTCTAATGAAATAGTATATAATAATAATAATAATAATATTATATAAAATGTGGCAAGTTTGATTACTACATCTCAAAAAAATATGATTCTATAGCTATGCAATATATATGGGTCTAATCTGGTTCATTCTGACTTATTTACAGCGTGAAAAGAAAGAAGTATGTGTACCAAACTTAAACATGATAGTATCAAAACTGAGAGGCTAGTTTGTATTGCAACAGACGAAACGACGGACAGATAGACGGGCATCAAGTCTATATATTGCAAACAGAAACCAAATTAATAAATACTTTGAATGAAGTGGGATCGGGTTATTAAGGCGGTTAAAAGGGTACTTTACATACAAAATACCCTAAACTCACTTAGTAAAGTATGCAGTATGCTCTGAACCACTACTTTAAGGTTTACAATAACCATACACTATCATTTTAGGATGGCATCTTATTGTCAAAAATGCTGTCCCTGACTAAAAATTCCATAATATTTTCGCTAATTATGATATGACCCGAATTCAGTGCAACTACACAGAAAGGTTAATAATAATATAATTAATATAATGATGATAGCTATGCAAATTAATGTATTGCATAGAGTGAATATACCCGTTTTACCTTTCTTAAATGCGTCAGAGGTGAAAGGATTAATTTAGACACGTGCTGCTAAAAGTTCTACTGAACGTACTAAACAAGCATATTCCCAACTCTTTCTGAATAAGCAGTCCATCAGTCCATCACAAGCATAAGATAACTTCCCAATCACTAAGAGGGCTGTATGGTTCACCCAACGATCACTTCACTCCACGTGCCGGTAGCTTGCCCACAGGCCACGCTTTTAGCGCCCTTCAGTCGTGCGAGCCCAAAGGCCGAAGCGATACGAAGCCAATATGCCACACTAATTGGTTCTAATAGACACCCATCAGCCAATGGGAGTGGAAACGGGAAGTGGGAGAGAGTTCGGGAGAAATGCCTTGATGAAACAATAAGCGGGAGCTGGCCATGGGAATGCCAACAGGAGTGACACACGCACATGAAGATACTACACACTGGCACGGCCAAAGGCACGGGCTGAGCCCGTGAAGTATGCATTAAGGATAATAACAACGTTCTAAAGAGCAACCACAGCAGCAGTGGAGGAACGAGCAACTGCAACAACGCAGCGCAACCCAAAACAGCGACAGCTGCAAATTTGTGCTCTGATCCTTTAAAAAGCGAAGCATGTGGCCAAAAGGAAAACAAACGAGAAAAAATTGTGTGAGAAACTTACTTTCAGGTCGGTTCCCACGCCACGAGCCACAAGGATTGCCGATTGTCCTCCATGCATGCCACACGTTGCAGCTGTTCCCTAACTTCGTGCTCACTGACCATGCGTCAGAGAGAGAGAGAGAGAGACCGTGCGCATGAGAGCGAGACGGCATGCGCATGCGACTTCTCCGAGGGTGGATTGTGCCGGCTATAAAAGCGAGCCCTGCCAGCCGGAGAGTATCATTCACGCTACAGCCATCAGCAAGGCAGTACAGCCACAGAGCAACACGAACAAGGACTTCCTGCACGTTGCCAACAGAAACTCAAACACTTTTACGTAAAAATGGAATACTCCACCAAGACGCAAATCTACCAGAAGGTGAAGAAGCCACTCTTGGAGCGCCAGCGTCGTGCTCGCATCAACAAGTGCCTAGACACGCTGAAGACACTTGTCGCCGACCTGCGCGGAGACGACGGCGTGCTGCGGATGGATAAGGCCGAGATGCTCGAGTCTGCCGTTGTATTCATTCGCCAGCTGAAGACGAGCAAACCAGTAGCAGTGACTGCAGCCACGCCGACAGTGCAATTAGCGACCTTCCGCAACGGGTACATGAATGCCGTCAATGAGGTGTCACGTGTTATGGCATCCACACCTGGCATGAGCGTCGACCTGGGCAAATCGGTGATGACTCATTTGGGACGCATCTACAAGAACATACAGCACTTCCCTGAGGCACGCACCATGTCTGAATCAGAGGCCACCGCCACCGATTTGAGCATCAACTGCAGCCTGGCACCGCTTAGCCCCGCCTCTTCTGGATATCACAGTGACTGCGAGAGTCCAATGCCATCTCCCAGGCCCTTGCCAGCAGAGGAGGAGAAACTGTGGCGCCCCTGGTAAATCGTAAAGCAGAAGGCACCGGCAAATCGAAGGCAACTCAACTGTGATAACCAACTGTGATGGGATACAACAAAAAATACAGAATACAAAAGAAATAGAAATAAATAAATTCAATTAAGCCCAATTATTTTCGAGTTTTTTATCCTGATTAGCCTTTGCATTATTAGCCTTTCAGGTTTATTGCTTAGATATATATATATTTAAATATAAATATTATATAAAATATATATATTTATATAAGAGAGAAACCTGGAGAATATTGCTGAAGAAACCAGCAATCAATGCATATTGAAACTATTTCCGACTTGAAAAAAAATAAAAATTGTATTTCTAAAATATTTTTTTTAAATGTTGCACTATTAATAGAATCAGTAAATCTTTATTTACAAGGAGGAATTTCTAGCTCTTTTTTAAACTCATTCTGATGATATTATTCGTCATCTAAAATTATATTTAATTTAATATTTATTTTATATTATTTATTTTTTTAATATACCTAACAAATTAACAAATTTAATATACCTACAAATTTCTAAATATATTTTATAATAAACGTATAATATTCACGCTTTAAATTGAGTTCGAATTTGCGGGTCAATTATTCGTTACTTGCGAAACACAGTGTTGCATTGAAGAACTGTGACTACGAACTCCGATAGCATACGTACAACACGGTTGTTGCTGGAATAAAAATCGATAAGTCGCAGCAGACCGTCGAGCTTGTGGAGGCGCGTCGATAATACCCGAATGATGGCTTGAAATGTACTTACGATATATCGTCGGCGTTTTATTTTTTCACGCATTGAAATCATATTCGCGATTTGAAAACAATTTAACGGTGAAATTAAACAGCTTCGTCGAGTAATTCTACATTGCAGGCCTCGAAAAAGCGTGTGAAATAGCAGTTAAATAAACCCGAAAACTGGAGTGCAAATAAACGGCCAAAGCAAGTGCGAAAAAATAGAGACGAGAACGAGAACGCCACACAACACATACCCGACGCTCAGGCTTGCTGTCAGACGTAGCGAGTCGGTCGGTCGGTCGTTCGGTTAAGGAGGCCGTTTTTATGGGCAAAATTAAAGAAAACTGTGGATTTTGGATTCAATAAAATTGTCTTGTGAAAATATCAGTGCTGTGTATATTTGCGCACTCAAAGTGGCAATAAAATGTGCAATTGTGTGACCAGATGAAAGCCCTAACGTAAATTGGTACCATCAACTACCCAATTTTTTAATTGCTTTTGTTTATTTTTTGTAGGGACAATTTTTCTTTTGCGCTGTGCTCGTGTATGCGCCAGTGCGTGTGTGTGAGTCTTGTCACTCGTTCATTTAGGGTGCGCGCGCGTGTAAATTTCTGTCTGTCTGTTTGTGTGAGTGAGCAACTCGCTATTGCGGCAAACAGTGTTGCCAAGAAAGAACAATTTAATTTGGATTCAGCTTCAGCTCTTAAGAAAATCAATTTAATTCGAAAATAAATAATTATTAATGCTCTCAAGTTGCATGCGCTATTGTGAACAAATTGATTTCCTCACTTGCAGAAAGTAAATATTCGTGTCCCGGTCAAAGGTGGCAACCCCGCGTAATTGCAGTCTGTATGTGTATTGCACGGTGTACATTTGTTTGTACAGAGCGTGCGACCAGCTATTGCAAAAATTACATGCTACAATAATGTGAAATTTGTTGAACAAATATCTTTGAAGCAATCGAGAAAGTAAACTATAGTTTCTCACCTGAAGCAGCAGCGCTTCATTTTTGCGTAACATTTCTGCCAAGCACATGCAACTGTGCGTTTGATTTTTTCGGCGGTAAACACTCACACTCATACCTTCGTACGTGCGTCGTTCTTTATGGGTGTGTGTGGGTTCACTCGTTGTTGCTGGCATGGCTGCCATTGCTAAGATGCTCAAAAATATACGAATATACGAACGTGTGTGACTGTGTGTGTGCGTGAGATTCTACGTATCGAAAAAATGGTGCAAAATAACGACTAATAACTACGAAACGCTGTTAAATATTATTTGCAGGATATCCGCAATATAAATATCCGCTGGACAATATGGAAACGTTCAAGGAGTTCAACTAGAACAACTACCACCACAACAAAAGCAATTTAACGCTTGCAATATTTTATACATGCTCCGATGCTAGAGCTGCTAATTTAGGCAGGGGAGAGTTTAATCTCAGAGTGCCAGTAGCAGGCGGGCAGCGGAGCGCTGCCAACGGAAAGAGCAAGAATAACCCACTCGTTGACCTGACCGCAGGCGACGAACATAAATATTATATATAAAACATTTCAAAACACGGCGCAACCTGGCTACAACTACAACTACAACTATCATTTGTTGTTGTTCTTGTTCTTGTTCTTGCACAACCAGTAAATAGCAATAATAATAACGCAAATAACAACAGCAACAGCGGCAGCAGCAGCAGCAGCGCAACAACAATGTATCCCGCACCGGTGCGTCACCCCGCCGCCGGGGTAAGTATTCAACAGACTGCAATCGGAGCCAATTCAGTATTTTGTTAACTGTTTTTCGCCTCCATGTCTATGTGTGCAGGGGCCACCACCTCAGGGTCCGATCAAGTTTACCATTGCTGACACATTGGAACGCATCAAGGAGGAGTTTAATTTTCTCCAGGCGCAATACCACAGGCAAGTATCGAAGCTGACCAAAGTGAAGCTTTACTTAACTAGGAAGCCCATCGAGCATTTAGCAGCTTACTATTATGGCTTTAATCGGAATAGTAGAATAGTGAAAATAATCGGATTTGAAATGCATGTGTGCGGATTGGAAGAGTGCTCCGTAGAATAGGTTTTCGACCATCTTGGACCTACAAATCGATGTAGACTTGATTTAAAATGCAGCAGAATTAAGAAAAGAATGTTTTTATCCGAAGGCTTTTCTCTCTCGCATGTTTTACTGGCCTGTTTCAGCCGCGAGCTTGGCTCAGTGTCTTTTTGCTGTATAAACCGGTTTAGCAAGCCGCAGTGCGCCATATGCGATCTGATCATAGGATTTTTCAGGCAGCCTGACGGCGACAACGGAAGCGTTGCTGCGATTTCTTGCAACTAAACTAATTTGCCCTTCTGATTATTTTTCCCGTGAATTTCAGCATCAAATTGGAGTGCGAAAAGCTGGCAAACGAAAAGACCGAAATGCAGCGTCATTATGTTATGGTAAAACGAAAAGAAAAAGAAACTAAACAGAAAATCCTTGAAACTCAATATATTTGGTTTTGAATCTCTCTCCTCCTCAGTACTATGAAATGTCCTACGGCCTTAATGTGGAAATGCACAAGCAAACGGAAATCGCCAAGCGTCTAAATACACTGATCAATCAGTTACTTCCATTCCTACAGGCAGATCACCAGCAGCAAGTTCTACAAGCAGTGGAGCGCGCGAAGCAGGTTACAATGCAAGAGTTAAATTTAATAATTGGGGTAAGTTCTGCTTCAAAACTTATGCAAAACGAACTAAAAGG
The DNA here is from genome assembly GCA_035046045.1 of Zaprionus bogoriensis. NCBI lineage: Eukaryota > Metazoa > Arthropoda > Insecta > Diptera > Drosophilidae > Zaprionus > Zaprionus bogoriensis. The sequence continues at coordinate 1,481,334 of JAWNOI010000222.1, forward strand.
CTGTTAATTATGGCGAGTCATGCTTAAGATTAAAATGATTACAAGAGAATATTGCGAAATCGGTTGCATATAAACAAGTCTCTGTTTTTAAGCTCAATCATAATGAAACTGAGTAGGCAGAGTTCTTAGTTATACACACTAAAAAAAAGTCGACACGCCTGATCAGACTGATATATTGTATAGCTGCCAGAAAACATATCAGGCAACTTTTCTTTATTTATCGAAATCGAAATATAAGATCTGCCATGCGAGCAATTGATGTAGGTAGAAATTATTGTTTTATGTGCAAGCATCGGATCACATGAAACTATAATTATAATTTAATAATGTTTTTACTTAATATTAGATTTTAAAGAAAGTGGAATAACTTTATTCTAAAATAGTCGTATGAACGATGTCTGAAGCTTTAAAACAACCAAAAATCTCGTACACATTTGCTATATATGTAGGTAGAGTAGGAACAATGAATCTTATGCAAGAATATGCAACTTTCGGTAGACACTGTAGACAACGTTTCATTAAAGGTTTACGAGCAAATTAGACTATCAATATTAGCGATAAGTTAAGTTTAGTTAATGTTAATAAAAGTCTCCTTTTTATAAGTCTATATACAATTAGAATCTCTCTGGCACTTATAAATTTAAACATTTTTAAAAAACAAAATTTCTCAAATCAAAATACACCATGAAAATTATTGACATGCTCTGTAAAAATTGTATGTGCGTGTGTATGTGGCAGCATCAGCAACAACATGGAATACAACAACTTTTAGTAAGTTTTTTAAAAGTTTTTCGTTGATTTATTTGTTTGTTTGTTGCGCTAATTTCTCGTTCGCTCGCTCGATCATAAGGTGTTCATCTTCTTGCATTGCTTGTCAATGTTGTTGGTGTTGTCCACACACATACACGCACCTGAACATCAACCCAGCTTCTGTATGCCACGAACTACGCCTAATAACTGAGACGTAAAATTAGTTGTGATCGTATGCAATAGACATCGCAGAGCTCATCGTTTGTTGACCTTCAATTTGCAGCAACAAATACATGCTCAACAAGTGCCTGGCGGGCCACCACAACCGATGGGTGCACTGAACCCATTCGGAGCTTTGGGCGCGACAATGGGGTTGCCACACGGTCCACAGGGATTGCTTAAAGCGCCACCTGATCATCACAGACCAGACATTAAGCCAACTGGCTTAGAGGGACCAGCGGGCGCTGAAGAGCGCTTGGTAAGTACAAAACCTTGAACCTATGAATAGAACCAATATAGAATAATTACCTTCTGTAGCGCAACTCGGTTTCACCAGCGGACCGTGAGAAATACCGGACACGTTCCCCACTGGACATAGAGAATGATTCAAAGCGTCGAAAAGAAGAGAAGATGCAAGTGAGTATTCGGGCTGCTTACTTGAAGCTTTGAGCCATCCTTCAACCAAGTATACTCTACTCGTACAATTGTGTCATTATCAGCCGTTGCTGCCTCTCAACTCACCAAAACTAGCATATCTCTCATATTTAGCTGTTGTTTTCTATGCTGTCTAATCCCAATCCTTTTTATCACTTCATGAGCTCCATTATTTATCAGATAGAAATCAATGCAGTTATTGTAAATATATTTGTAGCTTAGTGCAATAAGGTATACACATTGCAATTTGTTTTCTATTGTAAATATTGTTTTATTTATGTTTGTTTGTTTTTTCAAAATTATTTGCAGGACGATGAAGGCGAAAAAAGCGATCAAGATTTAGTCGTAGATGTTGCAAATGAAATGGTGAGTTGAGTTTCAGCCCTGATTCTCATGCTGCAACAGAAAAATGTCATCCACAAAACAGTTGTAAATACAATATTAAATTTTCGCTTCAATGCACCTTGCAGGAAACCCACTCACCGCGTCCCAATGGCGAGCACGTTTCGATGGAAGTACGCGATCGGGAGAGCTTAAATGGCGAGCGTCTAGACAAACCGGGCAGCAGCGGCATTAAACAGGAGCGTCCGCCCTCGCGTTCTGGCTCAAGTTCTTCTCGTTCCACACCCAGCCTCAAGACAAAAGATGTAAGAGCACGTAACCACCATACCTTTTGTTGGCAAGGTATTATTAATGTGTGATATTTATAACTATTTGGCAGATGGACAAGCCGGGCACACCGGGCGCGAAGGCACGCACACCGACACCCAATGCTGCCGCGCCATCTCAGGGCGCTAATCCTAAACAAATGATGCAACAGGGTGGTCCACCACCTGCTGGGTATCCAGCGTCACCCTATCAGCGGCCGGCGGATCCCTATCAGCGGCCGCCATCAGATCCCGCCTATGGACGGCCGCCGCCAATGCCGTATGATCCACATCCGCATGTGCGAACAAACGGCATTCCACATCCCTCAGCACTAACGGGTGGAAAGCCGTAAGTACATGATGAAATGCATTATTCATCATAAGAATAACTAATTAATCCGATAACCTTTTTTCCCTGCAGTGCATACTCTTTCCATATGAACGGGGAGGGCAGTTTGCAGCCAGTTCCATTCCCGCCGGATGCGCTGGTTGGCGTGGGCATACCAAGACATGCGCGGCAGATAAATACGTTATCGCATGGAGAGGTCGTCTGTGCGGTGACTATATCAAATCCTACAAAATACGTTTATACGGGTGGCAAGGGCTGCGTTAAGGTGTGGGACATCTCACAGCCAGGGAACAAGAATCCCGTCAGTCAGTTGGATTGCCTGCAGCGCGACAATTATATACGCTCTGTAAAGTTGTTACCGGATGGACGCACCCTTATTGTCGGTGGCGAGGCATCGAATCTATCCATTTGGGATTTGGCCAGTCCGACGCCACGAATTAAGGCCGAGCTAACCTCAGCGGCGCCCGCGTGCTATGCGCTCGCCATCAGTCCGGATTCGAAAGTGTGTTTCTCGTGCTGCAGCGATGGCAACATTGCTGTCTGGGATCTACATAATGAGATACTGGTGCGCCAGTTCCAGGGACACACAGACGGTGCCTCGTGCATCGACATTAGTCCGGATGGCTCGCGCTTATGGACCGGCGGCCTGGACAATACGGTTCGGTCATGGGACCTCCGTGAAGGTCGCCAACTGCAGCAGCACGATTTCAGTTCTCAAATATTCTCGCTAGGCTACTGTCCCACAGGTGAGTTTTTAATAATTTAATTTTAACTAAATCAAATAAATATTCATTTAATTTTTTCTCAATTCGAAAATATTCACTTGAAGGCGATTGGCTGGCTGTTGGTATGGAGAATTCTCATGTCGAAGTATTGCACGCATCTAAACCGGACAAGTATCAGCTGCATTTGCACGAGAGCTGTGTGCTGTCGCTGCGCTTCGCAACCTGCGGCAAATGGTTCGTTTCTACTGGCAAGGACAATCTGCTTAACGCATGGCGAACACCATACGGTGCCAGTATATTCCAGGTGAGTAATGCCCATTTGCTCGTTGTAGATGTTATAATATAAAATGAATCGGCATAAATAGCCGATTCGATCCTGCCGTATCAATGCAAATCAGTCTGCATTTTCAATTTAAACGCAAGGCCACTTGGCCATATCAGAGTTGAACTAAATATAAACTATATTATATCATATAACTGTCCTGCCATAGGAACATTCTGTCTGTATGAAGTTCTACATTCCTAAAAAATTGTATCAATAGTTTAAGGAAAAATACGTTACAACTTCAATATTCTAATTATAATTGGTTTTCTTTCCTGTTATATAATGGAAGATATATAATTTATTTATTAATCTTTTTTTTGTAATTTATTCACAGTCAAAGGAAACATCTTCCGTACTTAGCTGCGACATATCAACTGACGATAAATATATTGTGACGGGTTCTGGCGATAAAAAGGCTACTGTCTACGAAGTTATTTATTAAAAAAAAGGAAACACCATAGGAAATCCGCACTTCATTTTGTAATAAGCGCATATTATTTTTTATTACAACTAAATAATACAATAAACAAAATAAGGAATGAAAAACCGTGTTCAAAAGTAAACAACGAGAACAACAACATCAGCAAAACACAACAATAAGGCAGCGGCTGCAGAAGAATGCATAAGAGCAAAGTAAAAATTCTATAATATAAATATATTAAAACAAAAAAGAATGAACTAAAAATTAAGCGTACTTGTAGCTACTAAGCTTAAGCTAAGTCTAAATAAAGTTGAACACAAATTGCAAGTAAAACAGAAAGAAAAACTATGAAGAAGAAATACAAATAATTTGTAATGATAAAAAATGATGATGTAATGCAAAAATCAAGTGCAACTAAAATGGAAAACCACAAAAAAAAAAAAAAAAAAACAAAACGTATAATTGAAGAGATATAACAGTCGGCTTTACCTAATACGCTCATCAAAAAGAAATAAGTGCAGGGTTCCTCACTGAGCCCTGCGTGAAATAGTCATTGCTAGAGCGTTGAGATTACGATTACCAGATGAGTACGATGTCAGATACGTGCGGGCTTTTAGTTTGTCAATGTGTTTATAAGTTGATAGCGAAGATTTTGTACGCAAAACAACATGAAACGAGATCATCGTACATCAATAATACAAAAGCATGAAACAGTTTAAGTTTTAATCTGTCAATTTGTTTAAATTAGTGGCTGTCCTATATTTTCCCTCTCCTCCTACTTTCTTCGCACACAAAACACATTTACATGCAGAAAAAGTAAATATATACATGTAATTGAATATAATTAGTAAGCAGTTTAGTTAAGCATTTTACATTATAAATTAAAACAAGAAAAACGGAAGCAGGCGCCGGCACAGCAACCTCCATTGACATATACACTTACGCTCTTTCATACACACTCACACACAACCAATAAACGGCGGCGCCAGTGCAGCCAGCTTTTACTTGTATTTATGTAATTTTGAAGAAAACAAAAAGCTAGAAAAGAAACTGTCGAAAACAAATATAAAATTCAGTTTTGTGCAGCAAATACAACAAGAACAACCAAGGAAAGTTGCTGCTTGTAGATTTTGGGCACTTCTCGCACCCAGAGAAATTGTAAACAAGCTGAGAATAGGGTCAGAACACGCTTCGATTTTTAATTTTAAAATATTATTGTGGTTATATATGTATATAATTATATTATAAATAATTGAAGCAAAACGCAAATGAGAAATAAAAAATTATATATGTAATCGAAGTATACTATATATATATATATATTTCTAGAAGACATCTGTCGTATAGATGCTGCGCTGTCGGGGCACGGGAGCTCCCTGCTGGCGCACCAGCTTCGTGTGCAACTCCCGCAGTGTTTCGCATTGCCGACCAGAGATCTTGCGGAACTTCTCAATGGCAATGGGCAGCAGGTTGTCCACCAGAAAGATCCTGTTCTTCATCACGAAGATTGGCTGCAAATATTAAGTTGGCATTACAAGCTGAACAAAGTCAACCAGGATTCGACTCACATCCACGGCCATATCGGAGGGTGGCTTCAGCGCATGCTGCGCTACAAAGAGATCGCGCAGCAGTTGCTCCAGACTCTGCAACAGCGATTCGCCCTTGGCCAGACAGCCACAGTGCTCGGTAAGCTGGAGGAAGTGTCGTATGAAGGCAAGTGTGGATTGTGTTAGATTTAGCCAAGTATCGCCCGTGGTCTGAGCCCGCACGTCTATGCCCAACGTGTCCAACTCATGCAGTAGCCGCTTTAGGTTCGATTTGGTCTGCAGATTGTATGGCTGCCAGCTTTCCTCGGTGCGTCCCACAGCATCCAGCAGCCTCTGCTTGGACTCTTCGATCAGCGACTCCAGCGTTGTACGCAGCAGACCCTCCACATGGTAGCTAATATCTAAGCCGATCTCCGTCAGCTTTGTGGCCGGCTTACGCACGCGCTCCATACACCTGGCCACGGACTCCAGGGAGGTGCCCTTGGTTAGGTAGTGTTTGATCAGCTGGCTGGCGAAGTACTGCAGTTCTGCATTGCACCACACGACGAGGGCTGTGAGAGGAAAGACTGGATGAACATGACTGGGATGAAGTGGCGTGGCAAGAACTTACCGCTAACACAGGCAGGCTGCTGCTCAAAGGCTCTAAGGAAATCGCATGCGACCTGCGTCAAGTCGCGGAAGAACAGCTCGGAGATCTCGGCATTGTTGCGACGTGCTTCGCGCTGCGCCACCCGCAGGCTGATAGTGCACACCTTGAGCAAGGTGGCACTGGCCTGTCGCGAGCGGCCCATTTCGACAAGCAGCTTAAGCGGACGTCGAGCGGCGCGCAAGGCAATCTGCAAGTTTCGATTGTGGCTATTGGAGAGCTCCTTGATCAGCAGAGTGATCAAGTGCAGCTCCTGCTGCTTCATCTTCTCCTCAATGGCAGTGGCCTGGGGCAGCTTCTTGGCTTTCTCCGCGAGACGCAGGAACTCCTGAGTGCGCTTGATTAGCGACTGGGCGTCCTCAAAGTGGCGCTGTGCGACGAGCGTTTGGATTTCTTCGCTGGCTGTGATCACCCACTCCGGCGCTTCATCCTCTAGGGATTTGGGCTGCACATCACTGGAGCCACTATCAGGCGCAGGCTGTTGCTCAAGCGGCGGCGGCTGCTGCTGTTTGGCGCGGCCAGGGGGCTGCGGTGCCTGGCCCTTCTTGGGCTTCTTTTGCAAGTCGAACCGGAAAGCTTCCTCCAACTTCTGGATCCACTCGCTTTTGCCCGCTGCCGTAATGCTTTGATATATCTTCGATCCGTCCGGCGTAATGATGTTAATCGCATTCTTGACGCCATCCAAATCCCTTATATTGATTACAGCTATCTTCTTGGGGTCGTATTCAGTGAGAAACTCCAGGCGCCTGGAAGTAGTAAGTAGTTGCCTGCACTCCGGGACAGAGGATCACATGGGGATACCTACTTGTCGTGCTTCACCTTGCACACGATCAGCACATCGTTGAACAGAAAGAAGAACACACGCTGGATGGGCCGGTAGTCATTGCCGTCCAGCTCGATCAGAGCGCCCTCGTTGAGGAAGGTTTTGCCCTCGAGGTTGCCGTTGAAGCCCTGGACCATTTCCTTGACGGCGCGCGTCGCATGGCTGTTCTCCACGTCCTCGACGGCCGCATTGTTCTCCGCCTCGACGGAGCCAGCGTTCAGGTGGCTACTGCTCCTGCCATCGGTCAGGGTAGCCAAGATGTTGCGCTGCTCGATCAGAATGTGCGAGAGCTGATACATCTCCGACTCCAGGTCTGTGCGGAGCAATTGTGCACATGAGATGGTATAATAAGCTTATGAGGTATTCGGCACACCTACGTGATATCTCCTTGGCCGTCTGTATGAACTTCATGTAGTTCTTCTTGCACGTCTGCTTGAGCGTCGCCGACGTCTGCTCATTGTAGGCCTCGATTTCCCTCTTGCGCTGCTGCAAGTCGCTTCCGCCCACACACTCCCGCGTCAGCTCCTTGGTATCTGTGCGGGGCAAGTAAATATTCGTGAGAAATACTCTGTCTGAGGGGTGGGGGCAGTATACCCGTGGTTTGTCGTACATTTGTCAACGCTAAAATTGGAATCGTCGAACTCTTTCATTTTTTCTGACTAAAACGCCCAATGCTATCGCGGTTACAACAAAGATTGTTGTCTTTATCGTGGAGCTGTAAAGCAGTCGGGAATAATATCGATAACAGAGCTACAGAGCTACGATTGCCATCGATAGTGCCATCACTGTTTAGCAGTGCCGCCAGCCTAGCCTGTTTCAGGCTAGATGTCTAAAAATTTATTAGCATGGGGTTATATAAGGTTTACAATTTGTATTTTCTCAATTTTTATGCGTGCTTTCATATGATTGTGCATTTGCTCTCAAAGGAATTTGCTCATTTATATCTTAACTGATAAATAAGCTTGTGATTGAAAAGCTTAAAAACTGCAAAATATTACAGGTCATGCGAAACACATACATTTTCATATAGTTTTTTCCTTATTTATATTAATTGCTTTTCTTTCCTTTCCTTATTCTTCTTTCTCTGCATTTATTTTTACATTTGTGGCATTTTTTAGCCTTTTATCAAGAATCCAGCTTACATAACTTTGTAGCAATAAATGCTTTCCGTTTAAATTTGTGAAACACAATGGAAATGTTTTGCAAAATAATTCATTTTCTGTAACACGAGCTTTAAATGTAGATTCGTATGATCCTCAATGTTCCGGCAAAGGCAAAAAAAAAAAAATACTAATTTCAGAAAATATGTGTTTAGCTCGATAGTATCGGTAAACTCGATAGTTAAACCAATCACTATCATTGAGTGATCGCACTCATTTTCCAATACTTAATTCGCAAGTGTGACACAACGTGACACTCCCAATAAAGCGAGCTCAATTTGAAACTTAAAAAAATAAAGCATTTTTGTAAAAAAAATTTGAATTGGAACAATTCGTCTTTATGAAAATTAACAGTGTCGTGTAAGAGTTCACTGTTAAGGGGCGATGGTCTGTTAAGTTCTAACGAGGTGGCAACGCCGCCATACTTATTGTTTTGATGAGTAATTTTCAAGAATACCCCATTCCCACAACGCACTCGACCAATATTTGTTAGTTATTGAATTAATCACATTAAAATGGATTGGCTCTTCGGCAAAAAGATCTCACCGGATGAAATGCTGCGCAAGAACCAGCGCGCGCTGAACAAGGCGATGCGCGACTTGGACCGCGAGCGCATGAAAATGGATCAGCAGGAGAAGAAGATCATCGCGGACATCAAGAAGATGGCCAAGGAGGGCCAGATGGACGCCGTCAAGATCATGGCCAAGGATCTGGTGCGCACGCGTCGCTACTCCAAGAAGTTCATGCTTATGAAGGCGAATATTCAGGCGGTGTCACTGAAAATCCAAACGCTCAAATCTCAAAACACAATGGCCCAAGCTATGAAAGGTGAGGGTGGGCGGTGTCCGGTGGCCGGTGGGCGGTGGCTGTGGTTTGGTTAGGGTATGGGCATGGTAGGTGCTAATGTCTCGCTGTCGCTGCAGGTGTCACCAAGGCCATGCAGAACATGAATCGACAATTGAATCTCCCGCAGATACAGAAGATCCTGCAGGACTTCGAGAAGCAATCGGAGATGATGGACATGAAGGAGGAGATGATCAACGACGCCATCGACGATGCCATGGAGGATGAGGGCGACGAGGAGGAGACGGACGCCGTTGTCTCCCAGGTGCTCGATGAACTGGGCCTGCAGCTGGGCGAGCAACTGGGGGATCTGCCCACTGCCTCTGGCTCGCTCTCTGTGGCCGGCGGAGCCAGTGCCCAGAAGACCCCAACAGTGATTGCTGCCGGCGCAGCGGGCGGCGGATCCCCTGCAGGCGGTGCGGGTCCAAGCGGCGGCACGAACCCCGGCAGTGGCGGCTCCACGCCCATGACAGATGCGGACGCCGACCTGCAGGCGCGTCTCGACAAGCTGCGCAAGGATTAGCTTTAAGCCGACCCCAACTGCCCCTGCACCGGAACATATTCCACGCCGCCGCCTTTGTTTTTATGCTACGCAAACGATGAGATGCACATTAAACCCGACGCACCCCCAGAAACGCACCCCAGTCAACTGTGGAGCTACTGTAACTGTAAAGCGTATCTGTATATTTAAGTATGGGATCAGAGAAGCGTAGGGGAGTGGGGTACACACACATAAGGAAACACACAAGAATCAAGCTAGGACAGAAACTGGTTGCGGGGAATTCACTCTAAAAGCCGCTGGCCACGAAGATGCGCTCCACCTCCTGGAACACCTTGTCGGCGTCCGGACTGGCGTCGATGGTCTTCACCTGGCCCGCGTGCTCGAAGTACTTGATGATGGGCAACGAGTCGTTGGTGTAGGTCTGGATGCGCTTCTTCAGGCTGTCCAAGTTGTCGTCGGAGCGGCCGGATCCGCTCTGACCACGTCCCAAGCAGCGCTGCACGCACACATCCTCGGCGCAGTCGAAGAACAGCACGAACTGCATGTCCGCCTTGCCCTCCATCTGCCGGTTCCAGCCGTCCAGGTTGTCCTGGTTGCGTGGAAAGCCGTCGATCAGGAACCGCGACTTCCCAGAGCTCTTCATGGCGTTCTCCAGCAGCGAGCAGGTCACCTCGACGGGCACTATCTTGCCGTTGCGTATGTAGTCCTCGATCAGCTGACCGAACTCGGAGCCCTCGCGCGCCCGCTCCTCCCGCAGCAGGTCGCCAGCGGATAGGTGCGTGAACTGGAAGCGATCGACGATTTTGGCACACTGCGTGCCCTTGCCGGCCCCGGGGCCACCCAGTACAAAGACGACCTTTGGCTTCTCGCTGGACATGTTGGGGCTGGTGAAGGTGACCGCCGGCGCTTTGGTGTGCAAGCCGAGATAATTAGCTGCGTTGGCTTTGCGAATGTTGTTGTTGCAGCGAGTGCTGGAATGCTGGAACTGCTGAGTCAGAGCTGCACCTCCTGCTTGGCCAACAGACTCGAGTGTGCTCGCTATACGCGTAAAAGCGCGCCACATTGACAACTGAGTGTGTAATCGTGTACATATGCGAGTGTGGCTAAGAGTGTGCTTCCAGTGGAAACGGAAGCAGTGACGTCACAGTCATGCGCCAGTTGTGCAGTTGCGCAAGAAGAAGACCAACAACTGCACACGTTGACCAACACTTGTCGAGGCATGCGCGCGAAGCACGCGCGCTTTCAAATGCAATTTAAGGGGATGTTTACCATGTGGAAAAATCGAAAAGCTTACATAACATAGAAAATGTCATCCAAAAGAATATTGCCGAATTTTTAGACATGTTTTCTGCAGTTTTCCCCTAAGCTTCTATGCTGAATTATAGCCAAGTTTTTATGCTGGTTTTTTTAAATGTTTTTCTTATCATTGAGGCTTGTGTTTATTTCCCTAAGATTCTTAATGCATTTCTAATGAGCTTTTCAAAAAGGTGCGAAAAAATTGTATATTTTTGGAATGTTTGCTATTCGAAAATTTATGTTTAATTTTTATAGGAAATGTATGGGAAAATTGGATTTTTTTTAATATTTGCTATTTGAAAATTTGTTTTTAATTTTTATCGGAAATGTGTGGAAAAACGGGATATTTTTGGAATATTTTAAATTTGAAAATATGTAATTTATTTTTATCCGAAATGTGTGGAAAAACGGGATATTTTTGGAATATTTTAAACTTGAAAAAAATCTGTAATTTTTTTTATCAGAAATGTGTGGAAAAGATGGGATATTTTTTGAAAATGTTTGTTTAATTTTTATTGGAAAACTCCCAAGCTCTGCGATAATGACAACATTTTTAATGCTTAAATATTTCTTATTTTTCGTGTCACATGCCAAGCCTTATTTAGAATCGGAAAACGTCTTACAGTTTCCTCACAATGCTCGAAAAGCGGACGTTACACCCGTTGGTATACCCTCCCCCCTTATAACAGCTTAAACTACGCTCAAGTTTGTGCTCGTAACTGCCTAAATGAGCTCAGCCTGGTTTTTCTGTATCAAATCGGCCACCAACTGGTAGGGAATTATGTGCTGGGAGCCGGGCGTAAGGTCGACTTCCTCATCATCGACGCCCACGATGACGCCGGACACTGGAACGGATAACATCAGTAACAGGGTTTCTGCCCTACCCCAACGCACAGTACTCACCGGCGACGTTCGCACGCAGGAAGACGTGGCTCATTAGGTTGGGCACGACCAGACGCTGCTCCGCCTCGCCGCGCTGCTGGTTGGGCATGTATTGCGTGGCCACCTTGTTGAAATACTCCTCCACATGCGCAACGAAGTCCTGTGCGTAACGCGACTCCTCCGGCGAGAGCCGCTTGTCGGCCGCCTCGTGCTCCGCGTCGCGATTGAGAATGTACTGCGTGAAGGTCTCGATCTTCTGCAGGCGGCAGCGCAGGTAGCTGGCCATAATGTAGCGTATGCGCTCCAGCTCCATCTGGTGCACCACAAAGCGAAAGTCGTTCTTGTCCAGGTCCTTCATCTGCTCCTCCATGTGCGCCACCTGCGACAGCATCAGCTCCAGCATGTCCGTCTGGTGCTGCAGCAACTCGGGTGCGCACATCTCGTTCGTCCAGGCGGTCTCCAGAATTTCCAGCACCTGGCCAAATGCGTAAATGAGCAGAGCTGCTGCAGCCGTTCTCTAGCTTGGCTTACCTTCTGTGCCGTGATGGGTTCAGCGTCGTCGTCGTCATCGTCGTCTCCATAGTCGTTGTTGGCATTATTGAGGGAGTCCTCGGGGTCCGACATTATTTTCGGTTTGCAGTTTATGGCGCGTTGCGAAGGCTGTCAGAAGCCACAGCTGTTCTGTTGCCGTTTTGTGCGAATGGCAAATCTGTACTGCGCACACTTTGCAACACTGGCCTTACCGCGATGGCAGCGACAACGACGACTCCAAATGAATTCCGCAGGAATTTCCGTGTAATTGTCGAGCGAATCTTTAACAACTGGCAAAATCTGCGGCTCGCCGTCGAGCATGGCATGGGCGGGCGCAACGGCCAGCAGGTGAGTAGGCTGCAGTCCATTGGCATCCATTGCCGCTTCTAACCTCCGATCGATGCACTGCATGCAGGTCGCCATCCAAATCATGGACTACACATATGAGTACTGCGTGGGCAATGAGAACATCACGCAGGGCGAGCTGCAGGATGTCATCGAGGAGCTGATGGACCAGGAGTTCAACACGCTGTGCGACGACCACTCCATACCCGAGATCTGTCGCAATCTCCTGCGCTACAAGCAGATGGCGCAGGCCTCGCAGTACCCACAGATAGAGGCGGAGCTCACCAGGCTGCCACAGGGCAAGGAGTGGCTGCGCCCCGACGTCAAGATCACCTACACGCCCATCGACGGCGACTCGTCGTCGTCCGACGACGACGACATGGAGGAGGACGACAACGACGACGGCATGCAGGACAATGAAACCGATGAGGAGGAGGCGGCCACCAGCAGCGGCCGCGTTACGCGCTCCCAGGCGCGTCGCCAGCAGGCAGAGGCGTTCGTGGAGCCGGAGGACGGCTGGACAACGGTCCGCAGAAAATAATAAAGGGCAGAGAAGCCGACGACCAAGTTGTTAGTTGTAATAAGTGGCGTTTATTTCCTGCAAGTCCAGAAACCTGAGTGGAGGAATGGGCAGGCGTGCCTTGGGCATGTGCGTGAGCCTGCACAGCTCGCAATCGATGGGCAACAGCGTGGAGGAAGCCTTGCGTTGTGCGGCGATGTCGTCCTGCTGGGGGCAGTTGAGCTGCGACCACGACGTGAACTCCGCGCCTTTGGGCAGGGCCAGCCTGAGGTCGACAACCGACTCAAGGGAGTCCGTGTCGGGCGTCATGGACAGGTTGATAGCCGGATAGATGATTAGGGCGAAGAAAGCGGCGACGAGGGTCAGCACTGGCACGAACACCGCGAAGTACTTGTCCGGCAGGTGCGAGTGCAGTTCCAGCTCCACCGGCAGGAACGCCCACGCCAGGTAGACAAGGAACAGCACGGTGATCAGCATGTAAATGGCGAAGCCATAGATCGCTCTATGCGGTGTGGGCGCCGGACTGTGCTCCGGCATCGTGGGCTGCTTGGGGCGACTCTTTGGCACCGAAGAGTTTGATGGTGTCCTGACAGAGCAGCAGGCTCTCGAAGAACGAAGTGATTGCAGTGCGCAAGCTCTTGACCTGATCGGCCTGAAAGTGCACCACGAGCACGTCCTCCTCCAGGCTGAGCGTCTTCTGGACAAAGTTGCGCCGGGGCTCCTGGTCCACTTTCAGAACGCAGTAGGCAATCTGGGCGTGTTGCGGCGACTCGAAGGGAATTCTAATTGTGCTGCAAGTACAGAATCGCTAATTTGGAGTCTACTTTACTATAATTTACGCACGACTCGTTGGGTTTGACGGCAGCAAGCGGCATTATAAACTGATTTGAGGCTGAGCGCAATGCAACTGCAGCACGTGTGTTTGCGCGGGGTGTGAATGGCAAATGGGGAAGAAGCAGCGAGCCGCCACGAACTCTCAGCTGTTTTGGCTAACGGTGCAAGCGGGCATTATGCGACAAATAAAATACGGGAATATTTCCAACTTCTTTATCCTTTATTACAAAATGCTCCCAAGTCCAAACATTATTCAATCAATGAAAACCATATTCAGCATATTTATTTCTTGGACTTGACGCCTCCCTTGGGCGCGGGCTTCTTGGATGCAGTTTTGACGGCAGACTTGCCAGCGGCCTTACCAGCGGGCTTCTTGGTGGCTGTGGTCTTGGCTGGCTTCTTCTCCACCTTCTTGACGGGCTTCACGAGCGCGTCGCGCTGGCTCTTCAGTGCCTTCACGATCTTCTGCTCCTCGATGAGGAAGGCGCGCACAATACGCTCACGCAGGCAGCCGTGGCACAAGACACCGCCATAGGTACGCGAGACGGTCTTGTGGCGCTTGGAGAGACGTGGGCGCTCGCTGGGGCGGGAGGGGGTGATGCCCTTGAGCTTCTCCTTGCACTGACCACAGCGTGGGACAGTCTTGTTCTTCTTCACATACTGGTAGACCAGACGACCACCGGGAGTGCGCACACTGTAAACAACAATTGCCGATTAGATTCAGATTAGGACCACTGTGCGGAGTGAGTAACTTACATACGCCTCCTGTTGGATCTGGTGTTGTATGAGAGGCGTCTCCTCAAAGTCAATCGCTGGACCATTATGCGGCTGCTTGCAGTACCCAATTTCAATTACATTACCGCCAAGGCACCAGCGAACAGAGTAGACAAGAAAAGCGGCATAAAAATAGACAAAGAGAACAATGCAATTTGCATAAGTCAATTGGAATTAAACGGCACGAATATTGATTGTTCATTGTGTTATTAAATTTGCAATAATTCCTTAGCCGTTTGGCCGATGTTCACAGATTATTTGGCAAATTTAAGAAACGCAAGCTTTACATACTTGTAGTAAAAACCAAAAAGAGCGAAAGAGGAAGAAATCGACGTGAAGTTGGCTTCACGTAACAAAAAAAGGTGTTGTAAAGTGCGCTCACAAAGAGACATCTAGTATTTTTTGCACACTGTTTTTAAATGGTTACACTTAACTTCTAGAAACAAGTACTGTGATTACGCAGAAGTTTTAATTGCAACCAATCATATATATATATTTTTTAAACTTAACTACTTTACACATTTATAACATGTAATGCATTATTATTGGTGCGTTTCATTTTATTTTCTTACAAAACCCGAGTTTTCTATAATCAGAGCTGGTCACACCGTTTCGAATCTTTAACATTTGCCGCCTTCGGTCATACCTGACCCACGCGTGTCCACTTCGGCCGGTGTAAATTGTTCTCAATTACAAGCGCAACAATGAGTTTCCTCAAGCCGAAAACATACATCGAGCAGGGCGACGTCGTCATCCTCTATCTGTCGGTCAGTTCCATGCACGCCATCGAAGCGGTGCCCACGATAACGAACAAGAAGGGCGAAGTCATAGCGCACATCTTCCAGACGCCCTACGGCTCACTCAAAGTACAAAGTAGGCTGTGTAGGGTATCAATGTGGCCATACTGACCTCTTCTTTCTCGACAGGCATTATCGGAGTCGAGTATGGCAGCCGGGTGGAGCTATCCAAGGGATGGGCGCACGTGCTGCAGCCAAATCCCGAGCTCTGGACGCAGACACTGCCCCATCGCACCCAAATTATTTACACCCCGGACATAAGCATGATTCTGCACCAGCTGGAGGTTCGTCCAGGCGCAGTAGTTGTGGAATCCGGCACAGGGTCCGGTTCGTTGTCTCATTACTTCCTGCGAGCACTGAAGCCCACCGGCCGCCTGCACACATTCGACTTCCACGAGGCACGTGCTGATCAGGCGCGGGACGAGTTCAAGCGACATGGACTCGGCGACTTTGTCACCGTCTATCACAGAGATGTATGCAACTTTGGTTTCACCAGCGAGCTGGACGGTGTTGCCGATGCCGTCTTTCTGGATCTGCCCGCGCCGGATTTGGCAGTGCCTCATGCATTCAGGGCGTTGAAGTCGTCCGGTAAGTGAAACTCGTCCGTCCACTCGGTCGCTTAGCAACTGGTTGCCCTTTGCCGCCTCGCCGACTGCAGGCAGACAAGCAACCGCCAGACAGCTGCTCCCTGGCAACTTCGCACAGCAATCAAGATCTGCGCGCATGGTCAGTCAGTTGTCTGCCCCGTCGCGGACATTGAATGCGTCTTTGTTTGGCGTTGATGCGCCCGCCTTTGACAGTCGACGGCCCCAAGCGGCACACAGTCGGCCATTAGTGGAAGCAAGCGTAGGGCACCATAGTGTAGTCTTGCTGATGATATATCAAAATATCAGTCGACATTTTTTTTTGAAAATTATTTATTTATTTTGGAATATTAGTCAGCACGAATATCGATAAGGCTTAGTATTTATTTGATATTTCATTATTTCATTCATTACCGGAAGCAAATGGAGCAATATTAAAAAATATATATTATTAATGATATGGTATGTATATATTTTTATATATATTTTATTATGTATATTTATATATATTTAGATTTGATTAAATTGATTTGATATTTCATTATGGGAAGCAACAAGAGCAAAATTTTAAATAAAATATTTTAATATTAAATATATTTTATATATATTTAATCATAAATATATATATTTATATATACTTTATGATAAATATATATATTTATATATATTTTATGATAAATATATTTATTTAAATATATTTTATGATAAATATATTTATTTATATATATTTTATGATAAATATATTAATATATATTGATTGAAAGGAAGGATTGGAAGAAATTGAAAGAAGATTCGTATTAATTTAATTACTGTGAGTCACTTTTAGTTTTTACTGGTATCTATAGAAACTAAAAAAGCTCTTTTTATTAATTGAAGTTAATTTGAGTTGCATGTACAGTGGGGAGCAAAATTGAGTACATGTTTGCATATTTCACATTTCGGAGCGAATGATAAAGAAAACAGTAAAGCAAATGGAAAAAAAGTTTATTCTCTTTATTCAATATATAATTGACTATACATTAACGAGAAAAGATCAACGAAGAGGTGCACAAAGAAGAAAAGAAAACTTGAAAACAAAAACAACTCGTATGTACTCATTTATGCACCTTTGACATTTTAAACTTCTTATCTGCAGACAAGATCGTTAAATGGAATTTTTAGTAAAAAATTAATATTTCGTCCATAAACCTTTATTTTTTATGACGCTTTCAATACGGTCTGGCATACTCTCCACAAGGTTTTCCAAAATTTCTTTGGGTATACGGCGCCACTCCTCATGCACCCTTTCCCATAAATTTGCGAGGTTTGATGGAGCTGAATTATATTGTCCCAATCGTCTTTTGACTATTGACCACAAATTTTCGATTGGGTTTAGGTCAGGGCTTTGAGCCGGCCACTGCATCAACTGAAAATTTTGGTCCATTAGCCATTTCTGGACGACTTTTGCAGTGTGCTTCGGGTCTCCATCCTGCTGAAACACGATTTCAGCTTCGTTGTAAGCACTGCGATCAATAAATTCGGGAAGATGGTTCCTCAAAATACTTAGATATTGCTCTTTGTTCATAATCCCTTCTATTTTGTGCATTGGTCCAATGTTCCACCAGTTGAAACAGCTCCAAACCATTATATTGCCTCCACCATGCTTTACAGTCTGCTTAACGTGGTGTCGTTGGATTGTTTCACCGGGCCGGCGCCAGCAATATTGTTTTCCATCTGATTGGAATCTATTAAACTTTGTTTCATCTGACCAAATTACTCGCTTCCAGTCATCTATAGTCCAATTTCGGTGCTGTCTGGCAAAACATAAACGTGCCTTCACATTTTTGGCCGACAACGCAGGTTTATTTTTTTTTACTGCTGCAACATATCCAATTCTTTGAAGTGCTCTTCGAGCTGTCCATCGACTTACATCTTTATTTATCTCTAAAGAAGCCCCCTTAGGCGTTAAGAACTTGTCCTTTCTCATATTAGCCATAATATGACGAGCATCCGCATCGTTTAAAAGTCGAGGACGGCCTCTGAGAGGGGATTCAACCGAAACTTTGCGTCTTTTTTGGACACGTATGACCACCGACTGACTTATTCCGAGTTTACTGGATATTATCCGGGACGAACATCCTTTCTCGGTAAGACCTATTATCGAATTTTCCACGTCCTGACTCAATTTACGCATAATTTTGAAATAATAATAAAAATTGCTCTTCACTTTCAATGTAACCACGTTGACACTTTAAATCATAATAAGCACATTACAATAAGTCTAAGAAACAAAGCAAAAGCAATAAGATGACAATTAACGGTAAATTTTTGATTCTTTTGCAGATAAGAAGTTTAAAATGTCAAAGGTGCATAAATGAGTACATACGAGTTGTTTTTGTTTTCAAGTTTTCTTTTCTTCTTTGTGCACCTCTTCGTTGATCTTTTCTCGTTAATGTATAGTCAATTATATATTGAATAAAGAGAATAAACTTTTTTTCCATTTGCTTTACTGTTTTCTTTATCATTCGCTCCGAAATGTGAAATATGCAAACATGTACTCAATTTTGCTCCCCACTGTATATATGTACGTCTGAACAACTTGAATCTAGCATAGAGTTATTCATATACGAGGGTCGTTCAATAAGTCCTTAGAAAATCCCAGTGAAGAACTCAGAAATCGTATTTTTTGGACGGGATAAAAATGTTGGGAAAACGATTGGCAAAGTGTGTAGAGCTAAAAGGGGGCTATGTTGAAAAATAAAAAAAATGTCTGCAAAAACAGTGTTTTTATATTCATTATTATCATTTATTTTTTCTAAAGACATATTGAACGACCCACGTATTAATTATTAGGTATATCGTTAAAAATATCTTGGTTGCTTAGCATAAAATAATTTATACTTATTATGAGGCTGGGTATGCATATTTTTGGGAATGGAATATATTAGTATTTCAAATTGTTAATTTAAATATAATTATTTTTTTAATAGCAAATATCTGTACAATCTTTTAAAAATATTCGACAACTCTATTATAGTCTGTCTGTCTAAATATGTCTGTGCATTCTATGGCGACTGAACTTGCTCCGGTTACCAAGCGATTCTAATCTTACCAAGCTGTTAACGAGCTTACCTCGGTATTTTGTAACGCACTCATTCCCTTTTCAGGCGGACGTTTTTGCTCCTTTTCGCCGTGCATTGAGCAGTCGCAGCGCTGCATTAATATCCTGACAAAGTTGGGATTCAACGAGATCTGCTCGATTGAGGTACTGCAGCAGGAGAGTGTCATCAAAACACGCACATTGCCAGTCACCGATTTGGAGTTTCTGAAGACGCCGAGGAGTATCGAAGGCAACTCAAATGCGGACGCGAAACCGAAAGAGTCCAAGGAGCTGAAGAAGTATTTAACCTCTAATAACCCCCAGGTGTTGCCCGGCCATACGGGCTTCCTAACTTTTGCCACACTGCCCGCCAATATACCAAAATCTTAGCGGCACTACGCAACGCTGTAATAAATAAGCTGATTTTATTTTATTGTTATTTTATATATGGTATATATTCGCCTATCGCACTGTTATTCATAGTCGAAGGAATAATCGTCCAAGAACTTTTGCTGCAAGCTCTTGAGGCCGCCGCAGTGATAACAGCGCTGCTGCTGCTCCAGCTGCTGGTGCCTCCGGCTGGAGGATTTTCGTGGCGGTGCCCAGGGCAAGCGCTGTTCCGGTATGGCCACCTGGGTGCGTTCCGGATTGCCGTTGCACGTCGGACACCGCCCCACGACGGTTGGCTTGGGCAGTATGCCATAGATCATGGGACCAGGGGGCTGCACCCCGTAGACAGTGACAATCTGTGGCAAGCTGGAGTATGGGCGAGTCGGGAACAGTTTTTCCCTGTGCAGAAAACTGGACAAAGTTATGGAAAGGTTAATTAGTTCATCCATGAATTGTAGGTCTTCTCGCTTTACTTGGGTCTGGGCTCCAGCCACAGGTTATTCATACGCTTGCTGCTCATGATGTCTCCCAGTTTCTGCAGCAGGCGCAAGTTTTCTCGCTCGATTTGCTGTTGGCGCTCGCGCTCGTTCTGCTGCTTCTTCCACTTGTGCTGCACATGATCGTGCTGGCGTGGCGATTTGGTA
The DNA here is from genome assembly GCA_035046045.1 of Zaprionus bogoriensis. Classification (NCBI taxonomy): domain Eukaryota; kingdom Metazoa; phylum Arthropoda; class Insecta; order Diptera; family Drosophilidae; genus Zaprionus; species Zaprionus bogoriensis. The sequence goes on from JAWNOI010000222.1 coordinate 1,501,402, forward strand.
TCGATTGCCGGACGTGCGGACATCACTTTCTCGCGATGCTGCGCATAACGCAGCTGCTCCCACGGCTGCTGCAGCAATTTGTCGCGTCTCGAGATCATTGTCGGACTCTGTTGCAACTGCGAATGAAGCCTCTGAAGGAGTTGCTTGGACAGTGGGTTCGGCTCGCGCTCCGGCTGGCATGTTTAGCAGCACAAACAAGCGTTGGTGCGTCCATAACAACATAACAACAACCTTGCCAGGACAACGAGACCGCACTCCGTCGCCGGGCCACTCATCGAATATTGCACTATCATGTTCGCAGATTAAGTTCAACGGCGGCGGCAGCTTTGCTCAACTGTCCCGCCTGTCTATCCCAACAGTGACATCTCTCGGACTTGACTTGCAAATTCGCGGCCGCAGCAGCACTGTTACATAATTCTTGTGCTCGCAGTGACGGATTCCAGCTCTGCTCTGCTCTGCTCGGGCTCCCGCTCCCGCTCCCGCTGCAGCTGTGCTGCTTGTTAGCCCAGCCGTTCCCGGTTCCTCTGTAGTAGCCGCTCTCTCGCGGCATCACTTGGTGTGGCGGCAAATTTTTCTTTCTTCTTTCAGCTGCGCCGACGCTCCTGCTGCCTCTGTCTGCCAGTGCCAGCCTGTTCCTGTGACTGTGCCTGTGCCTGTGCCCGTGTCTGAGCTGCTGTTTCTACTCAAATGTCAACTGGCAATTCGCTTGCCGTTCTAAACTCCTGTTTCAATTTTGATTGATGCTAAGTGCTTGTGCCTAGGTCATAAACACATACCATAAGCATATACAAGCAATACATACAAACACCCTATAGTTACCTGTGTAAGTAAGTACTTGTCTGTGCCTTATAGTAAATAAATCTCTCACTTTGCTGTGAATCTGCATATTTGTAGGCTTAATTGGAGTTAAGAATTCTTGTTTTCTTACGCAGTTTTATATCTTTCCATGGCTTTCAACTATTTAACCTAGGTAAAAAGTAATGATAACATTTAACAACATACGTTTTTGACCAAAGGAGGCGTACTAAACCATGCAAAGCGTGTTAGTATATCTTGATCAGTAGCAACACCCGAGAGGATCTGTCTATATCCGGTTATACGTCCGTCTTTCCTTCTGGTGCGCAGTAAACGATTATCTTAGTTTCATGAAACTTGGAACACAACTTCATTACACTTTTAGGGATTAATCTCTTAATTTCAGCAAAATCTTACAAGGTGTTAACTGTTGCGCTCTGTATGAACGCCTAGATCACAGCTATTAGAAAAGCTAAAGAGACAAAATTTGGCATGTTTATTCCTATGTACCATACACAGCTCTGGTTCATTTAAAATTTAGAGTGCCACACTTACCGTTCGCGCAAATCAAAAAACACATTTTTTTTTATTAATTGCAAATTACGCAAATATAATAAGAGCTTAAAGCACCAAATTTGGTAGGAAGGGCCCTGTTAACATAAGGCAGGCACGTAGTTAATTATTTAAACGGTGGTATTAAGTATTTTGGAATGAATTTCTAATGGAGTATTGGGCAACGGTGTCTTTCTTTACTTGATTTAATGCTGTTGTTGTTTGTTTAATTCTACTCGTTCATGTTGTTGTTGTTGAGTAACACTTGAAGTGTGTTATTGCGTGTACTTATTTGTCGACTCTAAGCACAAGTATCAATAACAAATAGAAATCCCAACTATTGTTCTTCTCCTGGGCTTAATACCCCCCGTTGGGGCGTCTTCCAATGCGTCTTTGTCTGTGTACGTGTTGCTCGCCGCTGAAGTTGTTGTTTCTGTTGGCTGTACAAAGGCCGCTGTGTCCATTGGGCGTGAGTTTGCACTATTATCAAATTAAAAGCAACGCCGTTTATTGGCCGGTTAATTGGAAGATCTGTAATTTGATATTGGTAACGTGTTGCTTATCAAAGTTGCCCCATTGTTGCTGCGTTTATTATTGTGATATAGGTGTTGGTACTGCGGCATTGTTCTATTTGTACAATTATCTTGTTAGCTGATCGACAACTGTAACGGATCGCCATTTAGCCATGTTCATAAGCCACCAACCCATCATTCATTATACTCGGCTGCGAGAATTCTCAGGATTTGTGCTCACCGCTTTCATCTTCCTCAGTCTAACATTGTGTTATTGTATTGTCTTACGTATAGTTTTTTTTTACTGCTGGAAGGCGTTTGGCTCAACCACCTAAACACCTGCTTAACGGTGCATAAATATATGAAAATGCATTTTTTTTATTATTTGCTATAAAATTACATGTAGCACACAGTCAGTGGGTGATATATGTATGTATAGGTATGTATATATTTAAGTGTGTCTGTCTGTTAGGGGTGCAGCGATGCCCATAGGCAATTTGGCCGGTTTCTCACCTTTTTAAGTCGACAAACCACCGCAGTTATCGAGCTGGCACGCCAGTAAGTTACCCTTCATCCGTTTCATTAATTCTTCATTAATTATACATAGTCATTTACAAATTTCAGCAAATGAAGTATTCATAATATTCTAATATTATATTTTAATTAACTTAACTTTAAATATTTTTATCACTTTTCGTTGAGCATGCGAAACTTTTGAGCAATTTTGGTTTTCAGTTAGTAATCATGCCCTTGCTGATGTTTCATCTAGTTTTAACGTAGCGATGTGTTGGAAATTTTTATATTTTTTTGAGCTCGGACAAAGAAATACTGAAATTTTTTTTTAAACTTTATTTTCTTTCGATCGGGTCTATATACTATCGGATATGTTGGACATTATCTTTTTTTTGAGCTCTAACACAGGAAAACTGAAATTTTTCAAAAAAACTTAGTTTTCTCCAGATCGGTTCTATGGAGGGATATGGTGATTTGACTTACAGAAATTGGAATATAATATTGACAATGTTGTTTGACAAATTATGACGATCTTAACAATAAATATAGGAGAAGTTATTTCTGTTTGTGGTCCGATGTTGAGAAAATTTAGAGGGAGTGTTTGGAGTATTGTTAAATTAAATGTGACCAGTTTGTCTACGGTCTTATCACAGCTGTACAATATGTTGTTTAGATCTTGCCTATTTTTGTACATGTCATTCAGGTTAAAGAAAAAAATTAAGTTTACCACAAGTTAAATAAAAAATATCTAAAACTTAAAAGACTTGTTCCTTATGTTCCTTATGGGCGTTGCAAACATCTGCGAAAAATAGTTCAATTCGTTGCAAGAGTATACAAATTAAGCATTAAATTTATTATATGTTTTCTTGCTCGCCAACTTGTTGTGACTGACACTTGAATGGGAATTGAACCGGTTTAGAGTCGCATTTGACCCTACATTCTTCTCCAGAGCTTAGCTTGAACTGAAAATTCCTCCAATTTATTGAAACAACTCAGTTTATGAATACTCAAAGATATGCATACAACCAATCGAGTGGCTGATTTATGATGCTCCGCTGTTGTAGAGTGCAATCCGTTTCGATATACTACTTGCATATCGTATACAAAGTGCACACAATAGCACCCTGTCCATTTATTACAGTATGCGCCGGCAAAGCTAGGGCAACAACAGATATGGCATCAACAGCAACAGCAACAACAACAAGAAGAATTTGCCGATTTGCTGTCAGCTAATAATAATAATTTCAATATTGAAAATACGTTTTCTTAGTTAGGTACGACACTAAACGATTTCGCCCATTTGGATTGTTGCTGCTCGAGCATCGGCAGTGCAAAAGTCAGGGAAGCAATGCAACAGCTACAGCAACAGCAACAGCAACAGCAACAGCCGACACTTGCAACGGCCAACACCAAGAGGTAAGCAGGCCAACTGGCAACGTGCAACGCGCAGCGGTCATAATGTTGACCGTTGGTGGGGGCGGTGCTATCTGCTGCTGCCTCTTCCTCGAGTGTCTCGCAGACAGGTGGTGTGTTGGTGTCGATGTTGCTGGGTCGTTGTTGCTGCTCGACGCTCGACAACGTTTGCCGCTCGCCTGGTGTTCAGTGTTCAATATGAGCCACAATTGAGGCATTTAATCGAGCATCTCTTAACACGCCTTGGAATGTTGACTTATTATTGGCCATGCAGCCCGTTGATGCTGCAGTTGCTCAGTTGCTCCGTTGCTCCGTTGCAGCAGTTGTCAGTTTCTCTCTCGCTCTCCTCACTCTGTATGGAACGTTGCCCAGCACATCGACCGCGACTGCGACTGCGTCGGTGTCAGAAGTCTGTAGTTACCTCACAGTAAAAGCGTTTATCATCATTAGACTCAATCTGAAGACGTTTTGGCCGGGGTTATCATGTTGATTATGTTGTGTGAAAACAAATTACATTTTCAGACTCGGGCCTTTTCACCATTTGTCGTTGTCGCTGTTCCTTCGCCCTAGCAGCAGTCAGTAGTCTGCTGCTGTCGCTCTCTGCTCGCCGTGTACCTGCTGCCATTGTCGACCAAGTGTGCATCTTCCTGAAGGACTCAATTGTGTCATTGACTAGTCAATTGGTTGATCAATTCGGTGAGAGGCTTTTACCGGCTTAACGGGCCGTGAGAAAATTGCTCGCCAAGACAAGCCCATAAATCTAAGGGTATAACTTGACTACTATATACCTGCCATACACCCAAAAAATGCAACTCTACGCGCCTCAAAGTTTTTTTTTCGGAAAGTTGGATTAAAGTTAAAGCTGCAATAGCTTTCATAGCCCCTAATCCAAGCCTTGAGGTGGTTTCTATGGTTTCAAAGAAATTTTACATTTTAATGTAAAATTGATTGATTGATTCAGGTCTTTTTGCAATATTCTCGCATTTGTATAGCTAAATATTTACAACAAAATATTATGTTTCGTTATATTTCCACAAGCCGAATATACTCATTTACCAGTATTTATAGGTGCGGGTTAAATATTTCTGTGATTGGCAGTAATTACTTGCGAAAAATTGTGCAGGCATTGCACGAACCCAACAACCATAGGAATAACTTAGCTTTTCAGCTTGTCTAAGACACAGTTGCAATCTGTATGGCTGTTGTTCTTATTGGTGTTGCAGCTGCTGCTATGCCACATGCAGCAGCAGCAACTTGGGCTTTGCATGGATGGCCTTGACCGTCTATTAGACTGTAAGGCAAAAATACTCGTAATTGTAAATTTGTTATTTGTTTCTATACCCTCGCGGAGGGTATAATAGTTTTAGGCTGAAGTTTGCACTGTGCAAATAGAATAGTTTAAACTCATGTCAAATTAAGAATCGGACCATTATAGCTGTCAGTCAAAATTTAATTTTTTTATGAAAATTATATTTAACTTTCAATACATAATTAAGAACATTTGGTGGAGTTTAAATCGTGTTAAAAGAGTGTTAAAATAGAAATATTAATTTTACTAAGTAACTGCTAAGCTAATATTTGCTCATTTGTATAGATTAAACGTAAAGAGCCATACACTAAGCTAAGACAACAAGTGTGTGTGCACTTGTCTTTTGTGCGATAGCTACGATTAGTTTTATGCCATTGAAAATGGGGTATATCAACAGGCAAATAAGTATGTTCATATGTCTGTCCGCCTGACCATACTCGTGCAAACGGGTAGACCATGCCGCAAATTAAAATGCATGCGAAAGATCGCGAGCTCGAAGTGCGAGCCGATTGGTTGCATGGTAGCTATACGATATATCGGTCCGATGTGGCGTGTTCGAACTTATTTATAGCTTGCAAAAGAAAGAATTTGCATCTAGATAGCTTCATAGCCAAGAGACTAGTTTACGTTACAACGACATGATGTAAAGTAGAACCGAAGCTGTCTAATTTTCAGATAAAACAGATCTTTAATGCTAATGTAGATCGTCTGATTGCTGCAGCAATCAATTAATGTTGTCAATTTTTTTGATAGAGCACAATGTCAATGGAGCTAATTGAGCCATTGCGAGCTCAAAGATAATTCGCTGGACAAGCCCCCACTTATTGGATAACGCCTTCGCGGCCAACTTCCGCGTGCACTGCTGCGTCAACTTGAGTGTGCTATGAAATTGAAGTTTGGTTTATGAATAGAATTACACGCTGAACTGCAGACCGACAAAAGAAACAGCGAGTCGACGTTTAACACAATCCGAACCCAGCTGGAGCTGGAGCTGAAGCTGGAGTGTCCCTCCCGGCTGAGATTCACAGAAACTTCATCTAAATGTCATTCCATATCTAGCGACATTCGCCGCACTCGACCAGTCGCTGGTGTTGGCCCTCAATTTCAACACTTCTGGTCGCACTCGCGTCTCTTGCGCAGTCGCCAGCGCTTGGACACTGTTGGCGGCTCTTTGGCGGCGGCTTTGGCCAAATCAATTGAGCCGCCTGGAAACGAGCTAAAACAAATGACTCTAGCGTTTGCCATGCCTCGCTGGCCGTGAGCAGCGCCCAAGATCATTAGTATAATTTAAGTAAATTAAACGCAGTGATTAGGCCGGCCTGCAAAACGGCATCGTCGTCCAGTCGGTCCCTCAGAAAAGAGAAGGCTTGTGTTCATTTAAATTTATTGCAACATTGGGCAGGGACCAGGACTGGGAACGGGACTGGGACTGGGACCGACACCGCGTCCGGGTCCGGCAGTTGAGCCCGCAGTCAGTCGTCGCGGCCGGGAATCGGCAATTCCAATTCCAATTTGTTAAACAAGCGAGCAAACAAGCTGTTAAAATATAATGATTGCAGCCAGCAGATGCAACGTGTCGCGAGTGGGATTCGCAACTAGGTTAAACTGTCCCCACATGCATATCGCTAAAGGTGGCCGTTATTAAATTGCTGTCGCGTTTTCCCAATGCCAAGTGGTCGGGCACACACACACACACACACACACACACACACACACATATGCCTATGCTCGAGCTTATGACTGATAATACGCTAATGCATAAACCATTCGGCATTAAAAGCTTTGGCTGCGCGGACTGCGCAAATACGCGGATACTATGCTTGCACATTGTTATTGTTTATGCCAGTACAAGTTTTTTCGAGCCAAGTACGCCAGTTTCCCACACAGACAATGGGTACTCTGAAGCAAAAACAAACTGCCGGCGACAGGCTTGAGCACCACAAGCACCACAAGCAGCACATCCAGCAGAACAGCCGGCACAGCCAAGTAAGCAACAACAACAAGTCAGAGCCAACAACTGGCGAACGAAGCTTCGCTCTGTGCAGGCAGCAGTTAGCCAGAGTTAGCAGTCAGCAGACTTGGCCAGAGAACAGCACGGCGCAGCACGGCGCGGTCGCAGGGACAATTCGAACAGTGGTGAAAGTGCCAAAGCAGCTAAACGAATATTCGATTTATCAATACGGGAACGAGTGGTTCCGCTGTGCCTGGCTAATTGCGTATCGAACTGGCGACTAAGCAACCGAGTTGGGTATGAACGGTTTTAGGGATTGCTCGTGCCAGTCGGCAATCAAGTGATGCAGCCTTGTGGCGCAGTACCTGTTTTAGACTGTGAGTATTTAAAACGAGTGCAGCCTTTATATCGTTATAGTAGAAGTTTTTTTTTTTGAGCGGTCAGCCTTTCTACCCGGTCCACCGTGCACATTTCGAGTCTGGCAATTGACAAAAGCCTCGAGTGGCAACAATGCAGGGGAACGAGCAGGCATAGTCGTAGCGCTGCACAGGCATGAAAAGGAAAACAATTCATATTTGCTCTGATTTATATGGCGTCTAGAGGCTTATTATCATTATTACGAATATGATGCTTTTTCCCAGGCACAAAAACAGTCCGACGACGCTGTAGCTGTTGTAATCAATCAGGGCAGGCGCAGGCGTAGATGCTGCTGATGCTGCTGATGCTGCTGATGCTGCAGATGCAGAACCTCAGATGTCTGTGCAGCAAAATTAATGTGCTTTAATTTGCGAGTTTGTGTCCTAAGTCATTCGTTCGGCTTCCAAGCTTGTGTGCCAAGTTTTGCGTTTTGCGGCCACACACAAAGCGCGGGTTGTTGTTTCACTTTGTATGTGTTGCTAGTGTGTGCAGTTACTGCACAGAAATATCATTAAGGCTACACACACACACACACACACACACACAGATAACATTCGAGAGTCTTTACAAGTTTTGAGCGTTTGCTGCTCGCGCTGATCTCGAGCAATGCGGATTGGGGAAACGCCAGAGATCTGCATAGTTTGATATTCTAATTGCTGAAATTGTTTGTGGAGGACAAGTGTGTGTGATTATAGTGTGCCCATGCCCAATGAATAATCATTGAAATCTGCTCGTTGTCGCTGTTGTTATTTTTTGCTGTTGACAAGCGCAAACACCCGCATGGAGCCCTGCTCTGGAGCACAGCGCTGTCTGATGGTGGTCCTCATTGTGTCGCAGTGATTCGAATCGCGTTGCGCCAGGGCAAAGCATCGAAGTTTTGCCGTGCTCGTTTCCGTTGTTGTGGTTTTTCTTGTTCTTGTTGTTGCTGCTTTTGTTGTTAGTGTTGTTGTTGTTGTTGTTGTAGCCATTGCCGTTGTCGCTGCTCTTGCTTTTCCATCAGATATCAAAGCTATAGCGTCGTAGCCGTCGTAGCCGTCGCGTCGTTGGCGTCTGTACTTCGCTTAACGCAGTTTTCGGCTTGATTTTCTTAATTAAATTTCTGCTACGCCGCTGCCAAGGCTATTCTCTACCTCCAGAGCTGCGGTACTGCTGCTCCTTTTCGGCGGCCGCTGCCGATGCCACAGCTGCCGTTGATGATGATGTGTGCTTTATAAGTCTTCTGCAGCATTGCGATGGAGCTGATTTGACGACGTTGATAGGCTTTCCGCTGCTTGTTGCTTTTGTTGTTGCTGTTAGCACACTCCCACGTTCTGTTATGTATTTCGTTTATCATTGAAAATGGCTAACACGGGTATATTAACTGCGTGTAAATATATGTAACAGAAAGCAGCTTTGGCAGAGCGCGTATATTCTGAATTAGCGTCAAGGGCCAGGACGATTTGATAATGTCTAACTCTGTAGGCACATAGAAGTCAAATGTTTGTACTATAAAAAAATCTTATAGTCACTATACCACGCTGAACATTTTACATTGACATTGAAAATGCATATACTGTGGGCGGTGTTATTTCTAGCACTCAGACAGACCGGCTTGATCAAAACAATACTTTTTATGGTCCTCACGGCTTTAAATACCATTTGTCCATTGAATATGGTAGTGTGTCTAAACTCATAAAATAGGTGTTTATTAGTTTTCTACACCATTGTAACTAGGTAAGAAGGCATATAATTTTTTTACGGTGGGAAATATTAAACTAATCTGTTTTAACAGAATTCCAGAGTATTGAGCATTCGGCTGCCCATTCAATTAAGCTGTTCTGTTACGAGTAAATTTTCTTAAACTTCAATGTCACGTGATTGCTTGAACTTTTGTATACTTTACCTTCGGACAGTGACCGCACTTTTCTCCTACTGACCGTGACCCCACTGTCATATTTTGAAGGCTCCGCTCATTAACCTATCGCCCTTCTTGTCGCCCAAAGTTTGACCTGTGCAGCATACCAGCAGGCCAGCAGCTGGATCCAAGTCGTGTTATGTCTGTGCAATATGCAGCAAGAACAATAACAACAACGTTACGACATTGTGCCTACCAACATAATTTACATCATCATTCACAATAAAATAAAAGTGCACACGCCTACTTAAAGGGCCTCATAAATTGTGTCGAATAATCAGTTTCAATATAATTTATTGTAATTTACGAGTGCTGGCAACGTGGCAGAAGCAGCCGCGTGGCGAGCAGACTTGTTGGATAGAGTGGGCTACAGTTGAAAAGAGTGTTGTACCCAACGAGATCTGTGGTCCGAATAGGCGGCCTGTATCCGTATTTGAATTCACATGCGCCCACAAGTCGAGTTCAGTTCGGTTGCTTTTGGAGCATTTTGCAGCTAAATGCTGCAAATGAAAATCCTAAACGATGGAAAGCATCTTGATAAACCGCAGCCGAAGCCGGCGATGGGCTCAACATAGAGTAAGAGCTCCGAGCTGGCGTGTGAACACCTCTGTATCACAATATTTCACTGCCTGGTAATATTTCCAGAGCTGCTTTCCATAGCCTGCGATTTGACCTATTCAGTGGTTATTTGCGGTCATTGTAATTGAAACTATTGTTTCCTTTTATGCTCGCTTGGAACTCAGCAACTGCTGCCAAACGGCATTCATATCAATCACTCAGTGGAAATACAATGATCAATCAATCGCAACCATCAGAATAAGAGAAACAAATAGTGAAAGCTCTTGTCGAACGCTTCCGACTGTTCAATTCCCTGCACCTATCCACCACGAATACAGTAAGTGAGGAATTATCAATACGCACACACTTCTGCTTACCCACGCTCCGAAGTTGAGGTATCTGCTCTGAGTTATGGAAAACTGTTCCTCAAATAACTTCTGTGCTTTGGATTGGTCTTCATTTTGGCGGCTACACGCTTCTTTAAACCTTTGCATTGTCAGAATTAGCTCGATTTAACCCTAGGGTTGAAATTGGTTTCCCTTTGGGTTTAATACAAACAAACGAACATCTTATATATACTAGCTGAAAAGATTCAGTATTTTAAACGTCTATCCTGTATTCGTATGTTATATACATTGACACAAACTTAGAATACCCTTTTTCCCCGTTTTCAATTCATACCGGTATAAAAGGAGTGAGACAGAGCGATCGAGATTGCAAAAGATTGATTCGAGCGAGTTGGCTTTGTGATCGCCTCAATCGGTTCGGTTCGGCTTGGTTGGATTGGGTTGTCTTTGCTGTTGTGGGGCCTTATAACCGAATTATCCCAATCAGAAGAATTGAAATGTCACTGTAATAAACTTCAAGCATCAGTGCGATAAAGCCTCCTTTATTTCCATGTGACGTACTGACAGCGTCCGACAGACCACAGATCCGCTCATCCTGACCTATTATCGCCACTTGCAATCATGCAAAGCTTCATGGTAGCGGCAGTAGCCTTATTAAATTCTCTCGCCCGCTCCGTCTAGTAGTCAGTTGGGCAGACTTGCAGTGTGATTTGACCAATAGATATGCTGCTCGTTATAATAGTGCATGACTGCAGGAGAAAAAGGCGGCACCACAAAGATTCGACTGCAAATTTCATCTAAACGAAGGTGACATATTAAAGAAACTGCAACCTTAGTATGTCGCCTTCATCGAAACATAAAGAAGGTTATATACAAATAAATATATAGAAATTGATTGTAATATTTTGTGTCTCCAGCTTTTTTAAAAGAAGGCAAATATATGGGCGGACAAGCATTTATATTTCATTTGGCGGTTAAGCTTTTTTGCACAATGCTAATATACTATTTTCCCCTTTATTTGTTAGATTGTAAATGCATCTGAACATTCAAGTACTGAGCACCTCATCTGCGAGCATGCTAGGCTGCAGTCATTCCTACCTGTTACAATATGCAATGCTAATGGCAATTCGGATATGGTTACCTGGAGCAATTATTCAGAGCAGTCAAGAGTATGTGCTTTGTCGACAATGTGAATGAGAAATTTGCGGGTTCAAAGTGCTTTGTCGGAGCACACTGATTGCACCGACTGACGCGCCAGATGCGGTCAAAAACTTGAACGAGGCTTGTTGACCGATCCATTGCGCATCTTCCCAGCGTAACTTAAACTGAATCGGTGCGCTCGCCAAGTTCTGCGTAGCCGTAGAGCTGCTCTTGCACCGTTGCCCCCAATAAACACACACACACGCAGAACGCAGAACTGGGGGCTGGTGGCTGGTGGCTGGTGGCTGGTGGCAGCAGCCTCTCTCGAGTGCGCCGTGGCTCTGTCCCTGTTCACTGTGTCTACTCGTAATAATCAATTATTTCTGTGTAATTTATGGTAATGTTCAGTCATGATGGATTGACTGCTCTAATGTCGCTCTAAATCTTTGTGCCTAGCTCTCGGAGTACGTTCGGTACGCTGCTCGTGTAGCGGCATCGCACATGGCCACAGTTCAACACAGAGAAGACTCGGTCTATGACGCAGGCTGCTACTTCGACCGAGTCTCGGGCAGGTGCAATTGCGCTTAGTACAGTGTAGGATCGGCCTCAGTTCTCCCACTAAAAGCAAGCCGCGACTGTCCGCCAGCCAGCCTTCACTGTGGGCCAAAGTTCAACAACTTTTATTTATATATAATATGATTAAATATGTATATCATATACATGATTTGAGCGTTTTTTTTGGCTATAGCATGTAGCAAACAAATTTCTACAAAATTATAATATTTGAAAAAGGTTGAAGCCTTACAAAAATCGCTCGATAGCCTTTAAATTAATTATTGTATAGTTCGATCCATAATTTATTTATTTATTTAATTTCATCACGATTAATTTAAATATGGTAGTTTAACTTATACTTCACAGACGGGCAGCAGGACAGACGATCGCGGCTTTTGTTGCTGATCTATAAGATATATATTCTTTTTGAAAACTATAAAACTAAATTTATTACGCCAGTATGATTATCAAAAATTCTGCTTTTTACACAACTCTGCGATCTTAATTCAATTTGTGAGATATTTTATATAGATAGTATCTGTTTCTTTTAATTTATCGTTAGATGTAGTCAAGTCCTTACTAACGCTAAAAATTAATATTCTCTCTCAATGCTCAAAGCGCAACTTGGGTTGTATTGATTTTTGTGTAGGATTTCGTACATTGCATACCACTGTGCCCTTGCTTCTAGTACCATCACTGTGCAGTGGGAATCGTCCGCCTATTGCCTCTCCTTACCTTCTCTGCTGTTAACCGCGTCTCGCTTTGCCTGGGATTGGCGGTAATATGTAGCATATGTTTTCGTAAGTTTTTCTTGTATTTGGTTTAATGGCAGCTTGGATTACAAGAGCTGGGCCAAAGTAGGACAGGAAGATACACAGGAAAAGTTGGAGCTATAACTACAGGTGAAGTCTGGGACGAATGTGCTCGTCTTATGGGCACATTTTCGCATGTGCCGGTGGCTTCCATCGGGTTGCTCTCTTCGTATCCCCTCTGCGGCCCACGTTGCGTCATGTAACTGATGTTTAAAATTGCTGTGTGATTTTCGTGGCGAAATTAATGTTAAATAAGCTTTTAGTTTATGTCCCGCCACAGCGTTGATCAATTTCTCAGTCAGCTAGCCACGTTAGCCGTCGTCGGAATGGGTGCTCTGCATTCTAAACGTCTTCGCCATCGTTCGTTCTACCTACTCCCTTCCCCTCTCCACACCATTAACTCCTTGCCTACAAAGCTGGCAAGGCAGCATCCGCGTGCGATGATGTTGCAGTTTTGTTCTTCTCCGAGCAGCGCGTCGTCTTGTTTATGTGTAAATTATGCTTGTACACATTTTATTTGCAATTGTGTATAAATTATGGAGGAATTATTGTGTTTTCTTTATCCACACGCCCGTCTTACATATTAATATAGCGCCAATGCGCCAACTTGGACTTGCTTTTCCAACAATTGAAATTCAGAGATCGCACGAGGAGTTCTTTCGCCTTTGTGTAGTTTAACTGCTCAAGGGGCGTTTGAAGGCAAATAATTCTAAGTTGTTTAATTTATTAGGTAGAATAGTGTAAAGGTCTCTTTAATTTGGAAATTTGGAAAAAGTGGTTAAGAGCTTTGTCTAAAGCATAAATCTTGTGTGCCACGCTCATCTAAATTTTTATCTCAATATTGATAACAATTAAAAATTTACACTATTTTCGACCTGTGCTGCAATTTACAGCCCAATTGGAATGTAAGCACCGATGATATGGGGTGAGCAAACTTGTCTTATAAACACAGGAGCAGTAGGCCGACTAGGCAGCTACGAACTTCACTTCTTGCGTTTGATTGTATGTGTGACAACGACCTTTACATGTGAACTCGAAAACAGTGGAACGCTGCTTTGCACAGCGTTGCTGCTACAGGAGTATTTAATATTTAGATATAAATAAATATTAAATAAATGAAATTGTATTGGCCAAAGTGGGTGGATGGATATTTGACATTCAAGTGCGATCGACTTTAAATGTTTAATGTTTATTGCTCACAAATATTATTAATTATTATTATTATTATTATTATTATTATTATTATTATTATTATTATTATTATTATTATTATTATTATTAAATTATTATTATTATTATTATTATTATTATTATTATTATTATTATTATTATTATTATTATTATTATTATTATTATTATTATTATTATTATTATTATTATTATTATTATTATTATTATTATTATTACTATTATTATTATTATTATTATTATTATTATTATTATTATTATTATTATTTAAATTCGTAGCATTTCGTAGAAAAGATAAAAACAGTCTAGTGATGGAATATTAATGCATCAGTTCCATGGCGCGTCCGATGCTATGCTGCCGTTTACTTGGGGCTATGCAGGTCAAATGATGCCTGAAAACTACATAGGATTGTCATTCAGTGGCAAAGTGAGAAAGAAATTCGCCTTGGCAGGGGTGAAGGCAGTTCGATGTGGCTTGGATGGACGAGAGATTAGGGAAGAATTGTACTAACGTTGGTTGCTTTGTATGTCGCTGGTAGCAGCATGGGAAACATCCTGTATTGTAGTTTGTTGTTTGCCCTTGTATTTGTTTTATGCAAATGCCCCGAAACAGGAACAACACCTCGAAGTAAGAGTAGCGGCAGCATCTGCATCAACAGCAGCAGCAGAAGCGGCAGCATCAGCAGCAACAGCATCACAGAGACTCGGAGCATCATCACCACCCTGTGTGCTGCACAATGGCTACCGTGCGCGTGCAATGGCAACAGCAATAGCAAAAGCAACAGCAACAACAACAAGAAGGGACAGAACACGTACGAAACAGCAGCTGTTTAACATTTATTTGCCTATTTATTAATTTCATGTAACATTTTTTCCTAGAAAATGGCCACAATGCAACGAAATCGCAGCCAAGGAACAAGCGCAACGCATTCTCTTGACGCCAGGCAGTCGCAGTCGCAGTCGCAGTTTCAGTTGCAGTTGCAGTTGAATTCGACGCCAGAGTCGGAGCCCGAGTCAGAGCCTGAGCCAGAGTTGGAGTCGGAGTCAGAGTCGCCATTGGCATCGGTCAGACCATGATCAAAATGTCGAGGCAAAACTTGGAGCTGCGGCTGCTGTTGCCTCTGTGCCTTATTGTTTGTGAAACAGCAACACTTGCAGCATTCAAAGCCTTAGTTCTTGTTGCCTTTCGCCATACTTCTCCCACTATTTGACTGGACTGCAAGCGTCCGCGCTTGCCACAAAAAGTGTCGTGACCCCGGCTGAGCCAGGGCCTGGGCCTGGGCCGCGCCGCGTCGTTGCATATGGTAAGATTTTTGGGGGTAACGGGGCGGTGTGTCTGGCCAGTCTGGGCGGCAGACTGGGGTTGGCTTGAGCTCAAAAATTACATGTTGGAACTGTTAAAATGTTTTGTATCTCTTTCTGTACACTTCCATTGAAGTCCAGTCCATTAACCAAAATTTTTTGTATGTAAAATAATATTTCAAGCAAACATTTTGAAATTCCGTTATTGCCTTTTGGCTCATTGTTTCTACCAAATTTTTTAATGGGAAATATAGAATATAGAGCTAAACTTGGCACAATATCTAAAAAATTTCAACCAATCTCTACAAAGAGCCATTTAGAAAAAAGTCATTCTTGATACTAAACATCAATGTTTAACTAAATAAGAAATCAAACGCTTTTCCCCTCTGACATATGCAGACTTACACGCTGTGAACTTACAAAAATTGTATTTGTAATAAGTTCTGTATTAATTGTAATATTGATCAGATTATAATTTACATCGCAAGTCATAATTTGTGTTCTTATATGTGAAGGTCTTTATATTTCGTGCTTATAATATTTGCGCTATTTACAATAAACAAAAAAAAATTCTTTTTTGATTTTCGGGGACGGTGGTCGTGGCACATACAATTTTAAATAAACTTCTTATTTGTATGGTATATACGAACTCTCCTACCAAGTTTGGTGTCTCTAGCTCTTTTAATAGCTGAAGTCTGTGTGTTCATACAGAAACCAAAATGACTTGGTTATTGATGCTGATTAATAATATATAGACTTTATATGGTCTGCCGCTCCTCCTTAATATACCATATTATGAAAAGCACTTCAAGATCCGAATCATTTTCTATTCATTATAATACGTTATCTCTTGTAAGGAAATTCTTCAACCGTATTTATTTAAAAACCATGTTCAAAATAAATGTACCACTTAAATAATCTTGGAAATTGCGGATTACTCAAATTTTGAGTATGGAAAGTAATATTCATAATTTGAGTAGTCTATCCACTAATTCCAAGAGTATTTGCCCTTCGTTTCACTTAATATAGTTTTCGCTTTATTACTTTTGCTTGTGTGTGTGGGCTAATAACACACACACACACATTGAGCGCCGAGGTAAATATGTTACAATTCCCGTGCTCCTTGCGGACACAAAAGTCAGCGTTGTTGCTTACAAAGGGCTTTTTGCTAGGACAAAGGAAACACAAAAATGCCAAAAATTGCACTACTCAAAATCCAATGCGAATGTGAATACGACCTCGAGGAAGAGAGTTCGAGAACGAATACGAATGCGGCCTGGAACTCGGACTCGCACTCGAACTGACTCGCGACTTGGTACACAAAATGATTCTGGCACCCTAGTGCACGAGGAGTATCATTTGGCATCGGCCTGGGCGGGTGGTGGCTCGTCGCTGATCGTGGCACATTTGCATACAATGAGGCCGGAACAGGGACCCAAAACCAACATACATACACACACCCGTGCACACACACATGCGCAGGCGCAGCATGTTATCTCTGGCTGTGACCTACACCAATATTTCCGAGAATGCTGGTGTATCCCGTCGTCGCCTGTAAGTGTGTCGTTGTTGTTGACGTAGTCGTTGTTGTTATTGTTGTTTGTATTGTTGTTGCTGCTGTTGCTGTTGCCGTTGCTGTTTGTATTGTTGCTATTGCCGTTTGCATTGTTGTTGTTGTCGTTCAGCCCAAGTCTAAAGCCAGTCAGTATCTCAGATGGCCGTCGGCGAGGAGTCATTCAATCTCGCTAGCTGCGGCGTCTACGTTCGGGGCTCGCATTGCCTATGGCTTTAGGGGTTTTGGTCATTCTACTTACAATATTTGTGGGATATCACCCAAAGATCTCTGCAACTGCATCCGAAATCCGAAAAAAGGAACTACAAAGCAAATACAAATAAAAGAGTCCCATCGTGTAGCTAGTGAGAGCTGTGTGTGAATTTCGTCTGTCTGTCGTCTGTGTCTGGCGTCTGCTCTGAGTCAGCAGCATCGAGCTTTGAGCTTCAAGCTCCAGCAACATGTCCATGAAATGCTGCAACGTTTGTTTTTATTCGGTTTCAAATTGAAATCGCCTACATATGACTAAGTCCTATTTGGTGCTAGTTTGGGGCTTTGGCCTAAAAGCCTAAAAGCCGTGGCCACAAAAGATGCGGTTTCGGTGGCTGGTTCAGAGTGCAATGCACTAATGGAGGCTTAATATCATGACATTTCCGATTTGGAAATGTTCCCGAGGCTGAGTAAAATCTCGAATTGGCTGGAGAACGCAATACAACCCACAATAAGAAAAGCCTCTACGTGCGATAGTGTGCATATGAAACCATAAAGAACTTTTGCCCATTTTTGTTGATTTGGATTATCATGATTAGCTTAATATATGAATAAAAAAGTCAGAGGTTGTTAAGTTTTGGACTAAATGGTAAAATTTTCTTTTGCATTTATTCATTGATATGTATTTTAACCTAACTTGTCGTTTGGTTAACGATTTGTTTTCTTTAATTGAAAACCTTGAAATATTTCCATTCGTTTATTGATATTGTTTAATCATTATATATATTTAAATTATAATTTATTTATGGGAATGAAAATCGGTGTGCTTTTACTTCGAAATACATTTGATTTATTTATTTGAAAATCGAAAAACATAGGTTTAATAAATATCTCTTATAAATAACTTCTCATAAATAAAATAATTAACATAAATTGTCTAGAAGAAAACTAAAAATACAGAAATACGGTTGATGGAAAACAATTCAAGAACTTATAGAACGCCACTTAAATTAAGTGCTTTTACAACTAGTAGAGCTCTCTTGCTTTTGCTTATTCTTATCGTAAAACTAATTTTCAACAAATATACCATATGTTATAGATATGGCCTACAAAGTGTACTGTTCTTCTATTTTAACGTTTAAGCTTTAAACAAAATTGCACTGGAAAACGGTATATACGGACATAACTTAAGCAAATTAGTTAGATAGCAGTTGCTACTTTCTAGAAACTACTAATGACTAAAACTATTGCTGCATGCATACATGTTATTTAGCTCTTATACCCTTGCAGAGGGTGTATTAATTTTGGTCTACAGCATACAGTGTCAGGAGGGAGGCATTTTCGATCCCATTAAGTAGTGAGTTTTTGTTTGCTTATTATTAACGGCCGAGTCGATCTTGCGTCTTATGTAGGTGCGTGCTCACGCGATTTGTATAGTAACCAAGCTAATCGCTTAGGTTTAGATAAATACGTATGCTTGTTTCTTCTGTAAGTTGTATTTAGTCTGAAAATCACATTATCTTGATTTATGCTGAAACACCATTTATACCACTCACCCATAAAATATGGATGAATGAGGTATAGTATGTTAGCTTTGTGCAAATGTAAGGGGCATACAATGAAAAGTATAAATTATATATTCTCTATGACTGCATGGACGTAAAGAAATCAGCTATGTATATGTATATACTATTCAAATCGGACATAAACATTTGTGTACTTTTCGAAGGTAATGTGGCAACCCCACCGAGAGTACTGCTCTTACAAATATATTAAATCACTTGATTTGTTTGTTTAATTGTTTGTTTTACTATGTTACGACGACTATCGAATTCGTTAAAGTGGTAGTTTTAATAAATAAATTCATTTCGCAGCCAAACGGACCATCTGTTAGTCTAACGATGTTTTTACCGGTCACCCATTGAAAATGAGTAAAAATAAAGTACATAGAGTAAATAAGTGACATGCAGCATAAATAAGGTTTATGCATTTTTTGGAAACCACTCCCATTGCCCCCAAAATGAGTATTTGGAATTACAATCTCAAGTGCTTAGAAAAGTAAAAAAGATACACTCGTAGCTGCTAGCTTTATGATTTATTATGTTGGCACTAAGTATAAAGTTCAATCCGATCGGACAAACAACACAAAACTTAAAGCAGCGAACAGTACATGTGTATTTGCAATCGAACTTTGGATATTAATAGGTAGATCGACACAACGGTGAGAGGAAAATTTATCAGAGGTACATGATCAGTTAGCAACTTGCTTTTGGCGTGAAAATCACCAAGTCTTCAACGAGAAATAATAATAAAGAATTTTTTATCAGCAAGTGCGCTTGACTTAATTTAATTTCGTTGTTGTTATTATGTTCAGTTCAAATGATATGATTCAAGATGTTATGATCGCAATATCCCACAGCTGTCATAAGAACGATCGGTTGTTAAATGATTCGGCGTACATGTAAATATTGTGTTCAAACTCATTTTATCGATGTTGCCTCCTTAAGTGTTTTTACTAGTTATATCAAACCTGACAACTGCAAGGGTATGAAACCTTCGACACGCCGAAGGTAACCTTTGTTTCTCTTGTGTTACAGTTAGATAAAACTAATTTAAACGTAAAGGTGACAAGTGGCAATTAATTTAAGTGTGATTATCACCTGCCTGTTGCTTCTGCGTGCAATGCCGGGAATTTCCAAGTTTTTCATAATGCGCAGGTCACTAATCTTTTGGATCTAAAATAGAAAGGGGAGACATAAGAATGGTTAATATATCATAAGCGTGGCGGAAGTGACACCTTAATTCCCTATATTTAATCACGCATGTTAATGTAAGTATACCCTGTTTTTATTAAAAATGGTTACATTGAGTCTATTAGCTTTATAATGCGTTTTTTTATTATTAACCTTAAACAATTTCTTGAGGTACAAGACATTAATTTCGTATGCTTAGCTTGAATATGCGACATCCGACTTAGTTAAAATTTGAGCATTATAGAACAATTGGTTTTCCCATTGAAAACCTCGTTTTAAATAAGCTTTTAGTTGCAAGTCTAGTTTGTCTTAAGACGGCTTAAAATATAACAACCTACCTATTTGAACACGCTGAGAACCTTCTTCTTGTACGATTTATAAATATAAATTTGCTTTATAATGTTTTTTTTTATACTTATTGGTCTCCTTATTGGTATATTAAAACGAGCAAAGCTTGCGTTAAAGGTTTAAGTTAATTCTGTTTCCAGTTTTCCTTTTTATACCATTTACCCATTGAAAATGGGTAAAAAATGGTATATTAACTTTGTGCAAATGTATGTAACAGGCAGAAGGAGGCGTGGCAGACCATACAAAGTATATATATTCTTGATCAGCATCAATAGCCGAGTCGATTTGGTCATGTCCGTCTGTCTGTCCGTCTGTCCGTCTGTCCGTCCGTCCGTCTGTCCGTCTGTATGAACACACAGATCTCAGCTATTAAAAGAGCTAAAGGCACCAGACTTTGTGGGAGTATGCATGTATTCAATACACACAAGAAGTTTATTTCAAACTTGATGTGCCACGCCCACCGCCTCCGCAAATCGATAAATGCGTATTTCGATTTTTTCCAAATAATTCAATAACGAAAAGAGATAAACGCACCAAATTTGGTAGGGGGTTGTCTTGCAACATTATGCAGAAGTTGGATTTTAGACTTTTGGATGCCACGCCCACCGCCTCTAAAAAACACATTTTTATAGTTTAAAAGAACACTAGAAAAGATAGAAGCACCAAATTTGGAAGTAAGGTGCCTGGTAACATTACGGAGAATGCGAAATTTCAACTTTTGGATGTCACGCCTACCGCCCCCAAAAATCGATTTTGTAAATCGGTAAATCAAATTATAGAAAAAGTAGAAAAGTTTCCGAAATTTTTTTTAGGTATTATTGTAGATAATAATAATATTGACCAACCCTATAAATTTAAATCCGACAAATTTTAATGTGACAATAAACACAGAAGTTATAGGCACGAGAAGTTTCGCTCACAGCAGTAGAGGCCCGACGCCGACGCCGACGCCGACTGCGCACGCCGACTGCGCACGCACAGTCGTCGTGTAGTCAGTGTGCAGTTGGCATGTGCCATTAGCGTCAATGCATGTGAATTTGTCCTCGAAAATATGCGATGCGTTGTTATTCGCCGAATAAAAGTAATTAATATTAAGAATTAGTTTTTAACAGCGAAAGGTAAATGGTATCTTACTGTCGAGTGCACTCGACTGTAGCTTTCTTCACTTGTTTTAATATTCATTTAGGAATAATTATACCGTTCATTGTTAAAAATTTCATATTAGCTTTGTAAAGGTCGAAATGAGGTGTGAAATACAAATCTATATATTTTTGGAAAGTATTCAAATAATTCCGCCATTTTTCTCCGACTGACCGGGTGTCTGTCTACTTAGAGCCTCTAAATTCAGTATATCGCAGAATGCGGATTTCGATCTTAAGATACCATACTCACTGCCCCACAATTGGTTTTCTCTCCTGATATAATACTGATACTCTCTGCAGACTTTAATTTAATCGGCCACAAAGGTATTAAAAAAGCTAAGGGTCAAATGAGAAGCCACATGGCCACAGGGAAGGTACGAGTATCTAACAGTCGAATGCACATGGATGCTTCTTTCTTTAATTGTTTTGATTATATTCATTTCTTTTTTGAAAAATGTTTTGTTTTTGATACTGAATTGATTAGCAGCTGGTTGTGAATTGAGAAAAGATTGAAACGTGCCAATTAAAATGTACTAACCTCTGTCTTCAACCGGTCCCGCGCTGGCATCAGTGCGGCCCGTGCTCACAATCGAATCGGCGGCAAGCTCCACACGCGCCACGTGAACACCATGAAGCGTTGGCTGCGTATGTGAGTGTTGCTGTAGATCGTGGGCAGAATGTTGTTGTGGATGCTGTTGTTGGTGGTGCTGTTGCTGCAACTGTAACTGGGCCGCTGCCAGATGCTGTGACAAATGCTGGTGATGATCACCCGTCGCCGGTGGCCACTGCTGATAGGACACCGGCACAAGCGGATCGGACATCCATTCAAAACTGAAGGCAGGCCCAACTGTCTGTGCCCCAAGTCCCCCATGTTTGGGAGTGGCACTGGTGGGTGTCGGTGGCGTTGTGGTAATGCAGGGACTCAGTTCGTGTGAGGAGCCGAAGCTGTCCAGCGATGTTTTCTGGGCAGATTCAGACCAGGGCGGGCTGGGATTCCATTGTTCGATGAAATCCGCCGGATCAGGAGGCAGCGACTTGTTCAGCAATCGCGGACGCGTTTGCACAATGGTCGCATAGATGACCGAGGTGGAGGCGTCGCTGTTGCTATTAGTGGGAGCACCTGTTGCGGCCGTAGCGTAAACAGCGCTAGGATGCAGCGTATAGCAGTCTGGTTCGGGTGTTATGGCCGCCGCGGGAGAACGTCCGGCGTGCAGATAGAGCGGCTCCAGCTTATTGCGTGCTCGCTTTTTGTGTGGCGGCGGCGTCGCTGACTGCGAAGACTTTTGACTACAGCCCGCCGAAGCTCCGCCGCCGCCGCCATTTACCTGACTATAGTCAACCGGCTCCAAACCGCCGGCCGATCGAAATCCGTAGAGATGCTGCTGCTCCTCCTTCAGCTCGAGCGATCCCTCCGTATGATAGACACCCCCATAAGTGGCGCCCATATGCTGATGATGATGATGATGATAGGAGGCCGCCGCAGATGCATGATGATGGTGATGCGCGTGATGGCTGCTAAAAACACTAGTCATACCTGCCGGGCCAAGGCCAACGCTGCCGGCCACGCCTAAGTGCGGCTGCTGATGCGTACTATAGTAGCCCGCAGAGCTGCCGCCGCTGCTTGGCGGCACACGCATTGCGCTATCCAGCGGCATACCGAACTGTATTTTCGATTGTACTGTGTAATAGTGGTATAGCCAGGAGTTTGCAACCATTATGGACGCCTCACGATCGCTACGGAAGGTTTGATTTGACCCCGTTAGCCAAAATGTACCGAAACTTATTTAAAGGCGTTACTTACTTTAGCACCTGGTTGGTGCACACGATGACGGGTTGCTGCGTGGAGTCGGGACTATCTCGCACCTGGAGCACCACATGCACCCAGGTGAAGTCGCCGCAGGATCGCTGCATGCGCACAAGCAGTATGCAGCTGCGATCTTGCTCGGATTGCGTAACTGCAATGAAGAGGGAAAGGGATTGAGCACTGGTCTCATAGCGTGGCATAGCTAATTTTCTCAACTTTTCATTTATCCGATTATATCTTAAGTTAAGTAATATTCAAACGCTTTACTTACTAAGCCTGTGTTTGCTCTGCGCCTCTCGTAAGTTCTCGCTATGTATGAGATTGTACCACGATGTAGCTTGCAGCGTCGCCTTGTCATAACCCAAATGAAACTCACCGCTGTGAGGAAGAAATGGTCAATAGATTAGAATGAAGATGGCATTGTATGGAAGGCCTTTCTGGGTACTTACTTCTTATCGATGTGTACGATTTTCATGTCCATGGAGTGAATGGTGGTAAACACATTGGTGGCGCCTTGAACCACACACTCGCGAGTCTCAGGCATGGCTATGGGTGTGCAAGTGGCTAAGAAGACGGGCTCGTTGCGACTGCAGAGCGGCAGGAATGACAAATAGTGGCCCTGTACGAGAACGACCTGCCAGAGCAAGAGAATCAGAGTTAAACATTGAGACAACTGGGAAAAAATAGTTAGAGGGGACAGCGACTACCACGAAAACTGGTGCGCACGATGTCACTGGAAGTATTTGCCATTTTTGGACTGGCCTGTCCTGATTTACTGTGATTCCATATTTTAAAAAGGCAATCAATGAAATGTTTGGCCTGCACACGCAGAGCTGAGGCTCCAACCATCTCACACCAGGTAGTCTCAATGGAGTTCTTTCTGCTAGAGACGCAGCCTCGGTCGCGGCCTGCGTCTCTGCCATTGTCTCCCAATTAAAACGTGCCTGCATTTAGCTTTCCATTGCAATTGAATTTTGTAGCTTATGGCCCGTTCATCTGCTTAAATGCAAATGCAGGCCGTACCCCGACTCCGAGCTTAACTCAGACCCTGACGACGAACCCGATTCCATCGATGACGCAGACATTGTCGGCGCTCTCCTTCTGCTTTTGTAAATGAGGCGACCTTAGACTGGGGAGCAGGCGCCACTGGCGGGCGACGTTGTCGTTGTCTCCTCTTCTTGTTGTTGCTGTTGTTATACCCTTGCAGATGGTATAATTATTTTCGTCAGATGTTTGCAACGCATCTACGATCACATATGGTGAAACTTTGTTCAGCATGAACAGCTGAGTCGATGTACGAGTAGACACGTCCGTCAGTCTGTCCGTCATCTCAACGCTAACTAGTATATATCTTTTAAAGCTTTTTGATGAAACTTTACACTTGTTATAACTTAAATAACTGAGATCGATATGTCATTTATAGCCTAAGCTCTATTCGATCAATTTGTGTTAATATTCAAAATATATATATATTATATCAGAATCGGCTTAATAAAATTAATTTCTCATGGTTGTTCGAACGTATATTCAAATTTCAATAAAATGCCCCATAGCTTCCATTAGATAGATCGGACAAAAATTAATCTTTCTTAAATAATTTACATATAACACGTTATAGCTTTATTATTTATATGTACTTCATTATTTATATTATTTATAATTTACAAAAAGAGCAATCGGTTGAAACAGTTACAAGTATCTGCAAGGGTATACAACATTCGTTATGAGTAAACTAACGTTTCTTTCTAGTTTTCATTCTTTTTATTTCGGTCTCTTGTCTTGTGCTCGGTGCTGGGTTTCAGTTTTGAACTATGCTGACCTCATTCATAATTATTTATTGGTTTACTCTTATTGCATATTAACGAAAGTCGCATTTAGCTCTCAGTTCACTTGGGTTCAATTTCGCGACAACTTGGCCTTACTTTTTTGTAATAAAGTTAAATGTGAAGCCGACTTTACAATACATTTCGGAAGGATTGCTTTCGAGAGTGCATTTAATTTAAAAGTACAAGCTCTCTTTAAGTTTTTTTTATTTATTTCAACATTTTTATTGTTTTCCAACTTCAATGAAACCAATGTGCACAAGATTATATACCACTAAAAATGAAATTTTGCGCAAATTGTGAAACCAGCATCTAGCACTTTTGCTAGACATATCAAATTTGGCATGAAGGTTCCTGCAGGGAACCCGCAGATAGTTTTTTGCTTGAACTTTAAGTACCATGCTCACTACCTCCGTAATTTTATATTTTTGATTTTGAAAAAATATGGCACGCTTAACTATATAAGTAGAAGAGGCCTCTAACATATTAGAGTGAAAAGGGCCATTTAATTATAAAACCCTAAGTCCAAGTAAAAATTTCCTGTGGTTCATTAAAGTACCAGCTCGCAACTTAATTAAAAAGATTTGCGGCAACTGTCAACGCCTCGGCTTATCGCTATAACTCTCGGTGCATATCTGCGCACTTCAAGACGAAAGCACAGGCAGAAGGCATGGAGAAGAGAAAAAAATCAAAAACGAGATGAGGGTCTGCATATGCATATATGTAAGTATAAAAGAGTTGGCGACCGCCCACAAGACTATAACGGAGTGGAGTTGCTTCACACGGTAGCATCCAAGTGACTTTAACGTCTGCGTCGTCTTGCTCTTGGTCGCACCACGCTGACAGATTTGGTCTTGACGGCTGAACCAGCCTGAATAACTGCCTGGCTGACTGGCTGAGTGCTTGACTGCTTGACTGTTCGTCCGACTGACAACTTCATATTGTTGTTCATTTATATTCGCTCGCCGCACAACAACAGCACCAAAACAATGATGATGATGATGGTAATGATGATTAGGAGAGGCGACCAATCAGGGTAGGCTGAAGCCTAGTGGGGAGCACCCACCTGATCGCTTCATATCAACTGTCATCGTTTGTCAGCTTAAGCGTACGTCTGTCCGACTGGCAAGATATATGGCCAGTGTCAGAGTCGGACTTGGGGCCGGCCGTTGGCGACGACGCATGCGCCCGCCCGACTCACTGGCTCGGTCCGCCGGCTCATGCATAATGCATTGCGCTTTGTTGCAGGCTCCATCGTTTCGGTTTCCAAGTGTTACACGCAACACGATCCCCCGTGATTCATTCATCAATTTTGCTCTTTACGCGCTCACTCGCACTCACACTGCTAGTTGCAAACACATACAGCAGAAATACACTCGCATTCGCAGTCATATATACACAACCACAAACACACTTATATCACATGCACACTCACCTTCTGATCACCGAAACGCATTTGCCGTCGCGCGTTGCGGCTTACATTCATCCGACAGAGAAACATGCGATGCTCCCCCTCCAGACTTGAGCTGCCGCTGTTGCCATTGCTCGATGTGGAGTCACCGACGCCGCTGCTGCTGTTGACACCTGGTTGTGGCGGCACGTTGCGGTTCAACTCGGCCTGTATGGTTGCGTGATCCTGTTTGTCAATGATATCGTAGACAGAATCCCCATGGATAAGTAGATCCTCCTGTAAAAAATAAGATAATCGCAATAGGATAAGTAGGTGAAATGTAAATTTGCGATACTATAAACAACTGGTAGTAAAAATTAATATTTATTATAGACAGTGATGATTTCATAAAAATTGGTAGGTTAATTAAATATCATCGGGATGACGAACCCAATTTGTTAGAAAATATAGCAATGGACGGTACTCTCGTCTCAATTCATTAGGTACTTTTAAATACGTTATGTTCGACAATTATGGCCAAAGAAGCCGGACGGACGAGAAGGCTGTCAGGTACCCAGGCGATCGGTCAGTTTACAATGCCATGTTATTGCATTTGTAATTTATTTATGGCCGCTGTCGCTACATTACACATGACAGTGGCAACTTGTTATGGCAATATGCAAAAACCCAATTGGAGTTATGATGCTTGGGCAGCAACAACAAAAAGCACACTTGAAGCAACAACAACCATTGTACAGCTACAGCTACAGCTCCATTGACATTTTTGGCAGTTTGTTAATTAACTCTGCCTATTGTTGTTGCGGTAGCCGTTTCAGACGTCTGTGAACGTGGCTCGGCTGCCTTCCAGAAATTAAAAGGTTAGGCAACCCACTTTTGGTACAGTAATTATGCCAACACATGGTATATGCCATAACTCATGAGCTCGCTGACCATTTGGAGCGTATTGTTGTTTCTGCTGGTGTGGGTGTCCCCTGATAAGGTCTGGCCCGACAGCCAATAGCTGCCAAGTGTGACTGGGTACCTATGGGGCCAACCTCTTGTTGTTGTCGACCTCTGACAGGTCTTGGCATCGATTCGATGTCAAAGTTTTCCCAGATCCAGCCATTTACTTGCTGAAAAACTTATTGCAATCAAGTCTTGACTTTCTTTTTGATGCAATTCCAATTGGAAGGAACAAAATTGGAGAAAACGTAATGTGTTTTTACGTCCATTGAATATAATAGTTAAGATCTTGTTATAGTTAAGGTCTTATAATAGTTAAGATCTACTCGTTCATATAGACAGACGGACAGATGGTAACAAATAGAGTCAGGCAGATGGACAGATAGACAAAGTATACATATTCTGGATCAACGTCAATAGCTGATTCGATTTGACTTTGTCCGTATATGGGAGTATACTGATCTCAGCTATTGTAAAAGCTTGGGAACCAAAACTTTGCATACAATTTTCTGTGTATCATACGCATAGAAAGAATGTTAAAAACTTGTAGTGACACGCCTACCGCCACAGAAAATCAAAATTCAAATTTAAATATTTAACAAAATTTTGACATTTAGGTAGCGTACTGTAAAGATTTTACATTTGTTCACTCTTTTTCGGTATTTGCAGTCGAAAGATAAATTATACGTCAGAGCGCCCCTCAACTGGCAACGGTGTCCGGGAACCTATTTGGCACATCAAGCAACCACAAACATTTTCCCAACATACGTGAGCAACTGTACCTTTGTCAGAGTCTGGCAGGTTGTTGTAGATAAATGAGTGTGAGCGTTGGTACGAGTACTCGTTTTCATAGAACGGAAAGATATGTCACATGTGCATATATGTAAATACAGTAGATACATAGATATGCACATACATATGTGCAACGGGCCTAGCTTTGTACTTCAAAAGCAAAGTGAAAGGCCACTATATAACCTTGCTATTTTAGCAGCGTAGAAGTGCGATAAACCAAACTTGAAACAACTGCATAGACAACCGCCAACAACTACACAACAACAGAATAAGAACTGCAACAACGACTGTAAGTTTGCAACTGTTTGCAGGTCGCTTAAGGATTTTTTGTATACTAAAACCTTCAAATTGATGTAATTTTAACTAATTCTGTTAACTGCAGTCAATTTTGCAGTATTTTCAGCGGAAGCAGTAGGAGCGGTAAGTACAAGTAGTAGCATCACTCGACGTTTCAAATACCCATTACAAATGCCTAGTAATATAAAAAAATAAGTAATATAGGATAAAATATGTTGCTAACGTGCAAATATATGATCAATTCTTTATCAACGCCAATAATCGAGTTCCTGCGGATTGAAAAAATAGTGTTTCAACAAAATTCCTAAAAGTTAACATAATTTTGTGCTAATTGTAAATTATTCTAAGTAGCATATTGTTCAATTTTTAGATACATGTTTGATGTGAACTCCTTCTAAAACAGAATACGTGTAAAATATAAAAGCTTTGGCTGATATTGACGCTATAGCTTAACTGTTCATACCAAGATATCGACCGGCAAATGCATAGACGTGGCTATATTGGCTCAACTGCTATTACAGATTAAGAATCTACTATATATGCTTCATAGAGCCTTTATAGAGCCTGTCACTGTCTGTTAATTACAAACAATCAAACCTGTACAACACCATGTTCCAAAGGTAAAAACTTGTACGAAAATTTTGCTTTCGCAAGGTTGAAGGCCATGTCGTTGTTAGAGCCGTTGTCGTTGGCTTGGCTTGTTGGCTTGTTGCCTGCTCTCGCATGTCACAGATTTGTATCAACGGTTGCAACTGTTTTGCCAAAAACTCTCGTGTACTTCACTTTTCTAATTACTCGAATTTTGTACTAAAAAAAAGAGCATGCACTTTCGCCTTTTATATACTACTATACTAGTACTATGGTTAAAAATTAAATATTCTATATTGAAAAAAAAAATGAATGAAGTAAAAAGATTGTTAGCAATTAAAGAAAACTACAGTCAAGCACACTTTATTGTTAGATACCATTCAAAATATAAAGTACTATATATATAAGTCGAAGGATAATCATTTAACTTCTTCGTGTTAACTCACCATGGAATGTCCCAGGTACTCTGCAGCATTATCCGAAATATACAGTAACTTGCCATTTTGTGTGAGCATCATCAGAAAACCCGAAAGTGCCTGACAAATAAAAATCAATATAAAATAAATTAATTAATTAAAATAAAAGTGAATAATTAAATGAACGAAATATTATTTAAAGCAATAAAAGAAAGCGTTATTTAAATGGCATCATATAATTGTCTGACACTCTGTCGAACTCAGGGGACATAAATAAATGGACTCTGCTATTGAAACTGGTCAAGAATATTTACAAAAAGATGGTAAATAGAATAAATACTATTAATAATACTTTAATACTTTTGCATGAAGCTTAAATACCATTTTTTTCAATTCCATTGAGCAAATGGAATAAATACTATTTTCAGTTCAACGGGACTTTGCATGCATTATATGTGGATTGATCATTCGACCCGAATAGCAAATTATGGATCAAGTAGGAGAAACACCATCTTCATCGGCGGCTAAGAACTGATTGGGAAATGCAAATTCATTTTCACGTCTGCGCTCTAATAAACTGCTAGCACAAAAAAGTTAGCCAAGAGTTGACAACTGAAAACTGAAATTTGGCTTGAAAGCCTGGCTGCTGTATGCCGGCATATATATACCGGTATCTGTTTCTGTATATTTGTATTGAATTCAGTCACGAGTGCGCACAGGTATGTAGATCAATCTGAGGCCGACCATCGCGCAGTCGGCGGAAGGCAGTCTTGACTGACTGCTGACTGCTGACTGGCGAGTGCCGAGTACCGAATACCGAGTACCGGGTACCAAGTGCCGACTGCCTGCTACTGAGTACCGTCTCTGCTGACTAAAGTGGCAACCGTACTACACCCCTGTCTGTGGCCGGGAATTCAGTTGTTGTCGCTGCTGATGTCGCTGCATTTATTGTTTTCATTTTGGTTATTTGGCGCAGCAAGTGGCAGTGGCTAAACGATTTCTGGCTTATGATATGCCACTGTTGTGCCATTAATAGAGTTGTTTTCCCAGGAACTTTCTGCTCACTAGTTGAGTTGTCAACGCGCCTCACTTAAATTGAGTTGTTGCTCTTTCCTATGGCAAGCGCAATAAGTTGGGATTTGACTTGGCGACGCATTTGTGCAGTCAAGATTGCTCGAGCGATTATTGTTTGGCAGACTTAAGTCGAAGCGACACTTTCATTATATTACAAAAAATAGACATTTGAGTTAAAAACTAAATTTGCTTATGTTTTGAATCATATTTTTTACTTTGCTAATGCATTTAATTGAAGCTTACCTTGGAGAAGCCAATATTTGGTGTTGCCGTCTGATGATGTTGGTGCAGAGCGTTGTGTCGTTTGAAAACTGTAAAGATGGGTATATATTTATATAGTTAGGTATGTATATAGGTTATGCGCTTACTGCGGTATTTTGAGCTTGGACTATCGAAATTTTTCTTACAAACACGCCCTGTCGAGCATCCGCCACAGGTTGAGGATAAATTCTGTTTTCAGTTTTTCCCATGCGCTTTGTATGCATAAGTGAATTAAGCGGAGCTAATTAAAAAGTATCTGTTAATAATAGACTCGGTCTCTCTGGCGGCAATCAATGTTGTTGTTTTTTTTGCTGTTGTTCGATGCAATTGATAGTGAATTCATTGGTTCTACACAATAAGCGACGATCTTGGTGTAGAAAAACAAGTGAATCACAAAGCAATATGTGTCATTGTCACTGAGACGTCTGCGGCAACGACTGCAACGGCAGCATCAGCATCAGCAGCAGCAGCAGCAGCAGCAACAATTGCAACTACAGCAACTTAAGCTAAGACTAGATAGAGCCATAGGAAAATCTACTATAATCGGAGAGTGCAGCTGCGCCGAAGCCCCCATCAAGATCAATTATTTTTAAAACACTACGCGATACTCCCGCACCTGGCAAAAAGCTAACAGAAACAGTCACAGCAACAACTACAACTGCAATTGCAACAACAACAACAACTACAACAACAACAGCAACAGCAACAGCATCGGCAGCAACAACAATAACAGCAGCAATCAATGCAGCAGCAACCGCAACTGGTAATTTCATTGAACTTGAATGGAAAGACCGTGAATGCATTCAGATATTACAACAATACCAAGAAAACCATTTCGATAGGCAGTTGAATAAAGGGCGTGGTGTAACCTTTCCCATACAACGCTACGGAGAAATTTAGAGTCTACCAATAGTTTATTTTTACAAATGAAACGAAGCTTATTTTGTCGATCGATCGTTCTTTTTATCTAGTACTTAGTTAAGTGTACAAAATTATAGACACTTTCCACACTCACATAAATAATGCTTGTAAAATTATACGATAATTGCTCTGTAATTCAGTCGTTTGTTCTGATTTCAAATAAGACAAGCAAGAACGAATGTATTGTACCCTTACAATTCTAAATCATAAAAATATAGCTTTCAAATTGTAAATTGAAATAAAATTAAATCTTGTAAGCTCGGCTTATAAGGTTTATTTTTTGACCGACCAAAAATTTAATAAATATTTTTCGCAGACGTGTAGTGTGATTTTCCTTTTAATATAAATTGGCAAACCAGTATATTTATCTTTTTTTTTAAAATGAATACAATTTATGTGCAAATGCAGAAGGAAGCAGAACAAAGTCAATAAAATACTTATATATATTCATGATTAGTATTAATATATTGAATATATAGAATAGGATATTATTTCTTCTGTGGGTCGTAAAAACTGGCCAACATTATTCTAGCCTCCATCGCTTATCCCATTTGTTGTCTTCCTGTCATTTCTCATTTCCCTCTTAGTTATGAATCTACCTAATGTATTGAACTTATTGCTTTTCCTTTAGCTGCAGTATGTTTTATTGAACGATTTTAATTAGTTTTAAAAATATGCGAAATAAATTTATCATATTTTTCTTTTCTCGACAGTGTCTCTATATTTTATCTGAAATTCTAATGCTCCTCCTAAGCCCTAGCTAACACGCAGGAGCAACGAATGCAGGTGACAGGGTATGCAAGCTTCGGCTTTCCGTAGCTTTTGTTTGTTTCTAGTTTGCATTCTAACGAGTTTACATAACTTTACCCGTTTTTATGATACCCCCCAGTTGTATATGATATTCTTCAGATATTGGGATTACCGCAGTGCGATTCACGCCGTCGGCTAATCTAATGCATTAATAATTCCTTGTGAAAACTCAATTTGGCTTATAAATATTTCATTATTCGCGCACAGAGCGATGCTCGGTGGCCACACCCACAACACGAAATTCACTGCAATGAACTTGGGGAAAAGCTTCAGACCCGATAGCGTGCCAATATTAACACAATTTGTGATTATAAATGCCTTTAAACGGCGCAATGACAATGAGCAACAACAACAACAACAACACACAGGCACACACACACACACACACCGAGCAGCACACCCAAACGACGTTTGTCTGCTGCGTTTGCTAGCCGACAATTTCTCACACTTAGTGCACCAAAAGGATGGGGAAAGCAGGCCGAGAGGGAGAGCACAAAACAGTACTTAAGTTTAATTTTTTGCAATTTGTAGAACACATAAATCGCACATTTTGATTTATCGCAATATTTATAGCAATACCAGACAGGCGCGCTGTTGTTGTTGTTATTGCTGTTGCAGTTGCTGTTGCTGATGCTGTTGCTGTTGCTGCTGCAGTTGTTGTTGTTGTTGTTGTTGTTGTTGTTATTGTTACCATTGCAATTGTGAAATTGCCTGCACTAAAGGGGAATCGCAGCTGTAACTGGGCTCGGGTTCGCATGGCCTGGCACAAGATGCCAGACGAGTTAAGAGGTCCGGGTCTCCCAAAGGCAGGCATACTAATGCATACTAATACAGGTATGAGTGCACAGCTCTCTTTCAGTCTCTCTCTCTCTCTCTCTCTCTCTCTCTCTGTCTCGCCCGTTCGCAATCCCTCCCGCTCTCTAGTCTGTTATCTATGTACCGCACAACGCTAATTTGAAAAACAATTTTCGTAATTATCCACAAAAAAGAAGAGAAACGGAGTTGATCTCGTTCAGTTGCGCATGCGCATTGACCTGCGCGCATGCGCATTAAAGGAGGATGCAACCAAGAGCAAGCGCAAGAGCAAGAGCAGGAGGGGGTGGCGGCTAGAGGGAGTGGAATCTAGCGGAAGATAGGGAGATTGAAATACGCTGCGCAGCAATTTGCAGCCTGGGTGCGTGCCTCGACGCTTTGCCAATTACTTGGCCGAAAACAATTTCAGAGTCGGAGACACAGACATATGAATGATGTGCACCATCCACAGCGATTACCCTCCTACTCCTTCTCTGGCTCCGAGCTGAGTCGAGCATAGCGCCTAGCGGTTTTCGGTGTATACTCATAAGTACATAGCGTACATCCTTCTTGCAGTATATAACATAACTATGCTTGTGCACTGGTCGCGTGGGGTCCACGCCAAAGCTCCATGACTCATGCATATTCAATCAACGTGCAGCCAATCATCAGCATGCATATGCATCAAGTTGTCTTAGACCACCCGCTCCCGCCTCCGCACTAGCTACTTCTGCATTCCTGTGTGGCTGCCACCAAATCTTCACTCACCTTGTTGAAAGTAGTTGGCTTTGCGTACATAGACACAGACCAGCGCCATCAGCTGCAGCTGCGACAGTCGCTGCCGCGTCGACTGCGGCAACGGCAGTAAGTCTCGCAAATTGGCGATCTCAGCATTTATGAGGTCCCGTCGCATCTTCGAGGCACCTTTTGTCGACTTGTTCGCATCGAATCTGCAAGTGCAAAAAACCATACAGATTAAGTTGCGAAAGGAGAAACAATTAAAATATGCGAATCATAATATTACATACTTTTCTATAGTCCCTAATTTGTGTACCATTAAAAATGGGAAAAAATGGTTTATGAGTTGATTGCAAATATATGTAACAGTCAGCAGGAGGCGTGTCAGACCCTACAATGTATAACTATTTTCCTGAGCAGCATTAATAGCTTGGTCGATTTAGCTATGTTCGTCTGTCTGCACTTCCGTCGGTCTGTCTTTCCTTCTGTCTGTATGCACGCACACACAACAGCTACTATAAGAGCTATCATACACAGATAAGTGTATTATAAATTTTAAGTGTCTAATTTGTTTTATAGGGGCGGTAGGCATGGCATCCAAAAGTTAAAAATCCAACTTCTGCATAATGTTACAAGGAACCTTCCTACCAAATTTGATGAGTTTAGCCCTTATTATAATTGAGTTATTTTCAATAAATCGAAAAACCTCTTGTTCAATTTGCGGACATCTGATGGACACATGGACAGACAGATGGACATGACCAAATTAACTCAGTTATTGATACTGATCAATAATATATATACTTTGTATGGTCTGTCAAGCCTCCTTCTGCCTGTTAGAATATTTTCACAAAGGTTATAAACCATTTGTTACCCATTTTTTATATGTTAACTAGAATAAAACTGGGGTTTTTTATTAATTTCAAATAAATCAACTTTGTATAATGAAAGCTTGAAGCATTAAACTTGTTTAAGAAACTTCCTATTAACATTACGCAGAATTTTAATTATTGGATTCCACACCTATCGCCCCAATAAGTAGAAATTTTAATAAAAGTAAACATGGTCGTAAAAACCAGTAGGTAGTATAGAAGCAATGGTAGACACGAGTTCGTGTTTAAAATATTTCTGGATTTAGTTAGTTAGTGTAGATGTCGAATCCAAGAGAACGTAAACGTTTTACGCCTATGAACGTTTACTATGCCACTGGGTATCATACTGCCGAGTGCACACCGCAGCGAAACCTTTAGTTACAGTGATAATATAGTGTTACATATCTAATAAAGTGGCGGTCACCGGGCTAACTAAATTCAATAAGAAGAGGTGCTCGCACATGTGATACATACGACTCAGGCGAGGTGCATAAATAACTCATCGTGCATTTAAAAACCATGCAACAAGCGACTAGGTGTTGTCGTTGGTTTGTCTTGTCTTGTTGCTGTTGTTGCAGTTGTTCTTCTTCTTATTGCTGTGGAGATATTGTTGTTCTTGCTGCTGAGGCTGCTGCTGCTGCAGCTGTTACTTCTGCATCGCCGGCCGGCCGATGTGGGGCACACTTGCCACATGCCTTGTGCGGAGAACTGTGCAAGTAGGTTGGTCAGTTGGCGGGGTACTGGGTACTGGGTACGGTACTGGGTAGTGTCTGTTTGTTTGTCTGTCCGATTGCCTGCTCGCTGGCTCACCCGACTGCGCTGCTCGAGCGCTTAGCGATCTGTCCATTTTTACCTTTCCGAGTATATTATTTAGAAGGCTGAATTCATAAATCATAAATTTGTCTTTTATGCAGCGGCGTCAGCGTCGGCGTCGGCGCACGCGGCGTATGGATATTTATTCATTTTTTTTCTTCTCTGTATATTTATGATCCACGTTACTTGCCATTGTTGGCTGTTGCTGGACGGGGCATTTTGCAAGCGTCTTTGATAAATATTGGTAATATTGTTGTAATAGCAGCCAGCGTCCGCGCCTCGCTGGCTTTCTCGAGAGCGCCGCGACTCGCGCCGGGCTGCCATTTTGCCGCTGTTATTGCCTCTAAATGGTCATGTTAACATTTAAAACAATCACACACATGCATCTGATACGCGCAGATGTGTGTGTAAGTGTGCATGTATGTGTGTGAGTGTGTGTATGCTGTGCATAGCGATTGCATGCAACACAATGTTGCGACATGCAATGCAAACGAGTAGACGCCACGGCCGCAAACCGTGTGTTTTTCACGGCCTGCATTAGTTCGCCTTTGCCATAATAGAACAGAGTTTTGAGCCGAATTGAGTGCTCCGTTCGGAGGGAGAGACACACACTCACTCATACACTCGCTCACAATCACAATTAAGTCAAGGTGATGTGTACAATTAAAACGAATATTGAATCAAATGCCGCGATAGTGGCTTGAGCGCAGCGCATTCGAATCGATTGCCTTCGACTGGCAATGCCACTGAGACCGCGGCTGCGACTGGACACTGCAAGTGGGCGTGGTCGTTTAGTTTTAGTGAAGGGTTCACAGCCGCTGATTTGTTGACTGATTCTTGTCTTGCTGCTGCTTTTGCAGGCCCGAGTTATGCTACCTAACGTCGATTTCAGATTATTCTTAACAGATTAAAAAACGGTTTTTTTTTTGAAACGTACAAATCGAACAGTAACCTAATACCCATATCAATATCCTTGACGTCGACCTTCCAAAATTATTTCCAATTAATTCTAGTGTGTATATCTACGATAACGCGTGAATTTAATTAGTTGTATAAGCATAACATAATTTATTTTAAATGAATTGCAGTATCCATTATCCATTGCGAAGAGACAGAGATCTTGCATTGAAAATCGGATATCAGGTAAGTGAAATCAAAGCATGAGGCAGCGTCCAGTGAAGCTGTTGCCAATTAACTGGCAAAAAACGCTGGGCGAAGCCTATTTGTGGCATAATTAATAAGTGTATGAGGGTAAGTATATGTATGTCCTCGAGCATGGAGTGCTAATATGATAATGTATGTCATAGCCAAAAACGTGCTTATTGCGGGGATAAGAACAGAATTCACGTACGCCTCACGTACGAGGGAGACTCCTGTGCATCTTCGGGCTGCAATCTACATCAAAATTTATCTGCGTTGTAGAGTGAGCGAGACATGTCATGTCACTTCTTAATGTATCTATCGCTACCGCGAAATCTGCAGTAAGTAGCACCAACTGTTGCTGCTGCTGCTGCTGCTGCTGCGGCAGCACAAGTTGTTGTAGCTAATTAAAAGCATAAACACGACTCTTAGCGAAGGCGTCATCCAGCCCAAAAGCAACCTGTGGCAACTTGGAGGCAGCGTGAAAGCCAACTCTCGCATCTGACGGCGTCTCGCGCTCACACACATTCCACACTCCACTCTCCCGCACCCACGCTCGCCTTAATCTCAGCGGGCCGGTCAAGATCTTAATCATGTCTACTTGGCCCACAGTTGGTTTTACGCTTCACTTAAGATATCCCAGCAAACAACAATGTTAAGATGCTCGGCAGAAATTAGGCGAAGCTTGCTACTGTCAGCGGAGGAAAATACCAAATGGGTACCATTCCCTGGACACACTAGTGCTAAAGTATATAGTATTATATATTATATATTTATAAAAAAGTTTATGAGTATAATAAAATACACATAAAACATAATATGTATCATAATATAGAAGTATTATAAAACAAGAAAGCATGCCATAGACGAGTGCGTGCGACAGTAGGTTGACATTTATCCAATTCGGCAAATTATTTCAAATTCTAAATACTAAATACAACTGTTTAACGAATTATTAAATATTTCTTTCTCGCTCAAACCCATGCAGTCTAGCGCTACCCATAAAATTGTCTCTTCCATAACTTCTGTTGGGTCGGATTGTAATTTATGGTGTAGGTCAATATTATTGTTAGTTACGAGAGAAAGAAAAAAGTATTATTTGCAATAATCTTTGTGGGGGCGGTGGGCGTGGTATTCAAAATTTGGTGGTTGGTACACAGGAATCTTTATAACAAATTTGGTGTCTTTGTCCTTTGTATTAGCTGCGTTTTGTGCGTACATACAGACAAAAAACAGACATGGTAGTGATCTGTCACGTTATTATTTCAATAAGTAACTTGTATACAAATATATCTATATATATATATACATATATAGATATATTTAACTTTGTATCTGTATTTGCAGCGGGTGCTGCCTCTATCCCTGTATCTGTACTTGTATCGCTATGCGATAGCTGTAAGTCTATCAACAGGCAATTGCAGGCCAAGAAAAACACGAAATTTGCGCAAATTTTTATTGCACTTTTCCTGCGGCGACTGCTCTGCAGTTCTCAAGCTGCCTTGCTCCTTTTATCTGTGTGTGTATCCCCGAGTGTGTGTGTGTGTAATTTGGACGAGTTTTTTTTTCCATATTCCCACGGTATCTTGGGTTTAACTCATCGTTGCGGGCAGCTCTAATGATTTTCTTTGCAGAAAATAGTGCAAAACGGCGAAGCTTGAACGCTGAAACTGACTGACTGACTGACTGACTGAATATTTAAGTGACTGACTGTCGACGGATGCAGTAACCCTACCCTTGGCTGTTGAACCCACGCCCGTCGGCAGACCACCGCCAAGTTGGCTGAAAATTAATTGCCAGGCGCCGCACAATACCTTTGTTATACGGCCCTCAAATTTCTCAGAATTCCTGTGCTACACTTGTCGGGCCCGCAAGCCGTTTGTTATGCTCCCCCGAAACAAATTCAAGGCGTCTGCGTAAGCCAGTGGCAGTAATCGATACCTCGCCAGAACACCCGCTTGCTGGTCCACGCAGATTAACATCGGCGACGTTGGGCATGCAAAAAAAAAACATAACGAAAAACCGGACCCGTATCTGAAGAGATATAAAACGATCCTGGCCATGTTAGCCATCTAATAACCATGGGATACTCTTCTTGTGCTGCTCTCGGCCTTTATCCAAATTATATGGTCAGGCTCAAAAATATCTGCAGACGTAAGGCCGTCTGAAAGGTGGTAGCACTCTCTCTCAAAGTCTCCTACCGAGACTCCTGTTCGCTCGGTTCTCTGCAAGACGGAGTTTTATGGCCTTATGGTTTTTTGTGCATTGTCTGGTGCCGCGTTAAAAGCATTCATTGAAAGATAATAACAAACCAATATAATTACATTCATTTTTGAATTGTGTGAGCATGGGAGAATGATGTTCTAGAAATTGTACATAATATTGCATAAATAGATTTCTGAACCTCGTATTTCTTTGCAGTGACTTGTATAAGATTAATCTAATTGTTTTTATGTTAACTAAGTGATATACAAAGTAGTAAAAATATAATATAATAATAATGTACAAATGTTATCTGAATTGATTGTTAGGTAGACAAGAAAGAAAGGTGTCAAAGTAGGGTACCGTAAATGCCTTATCACAAAGTTTCTGACTTTTTTAATAAGTGGGTTAACCTTTTTATGGAAATTATGGAAGTAAAATGTGAAAAGTAGGTTATCGGTCGATTTTCGTAAATTTTGAAGGTCTAAAAATAACAATTATTTCACATGCGATTCTATGCAAGCTCGCCATGGTTGTATCAATCAAGTACCTCACAGGCATGTCCCATTTTCCATAAAATTGTATCCTCATCTTCAGTAGCCTCCATAAAACCGAACGAATGAAAAATAATCTTCCTTAAAATATTATTTCAATAAAAATGGATTTTGAGTCTAAACTCAAAGTAAGTATAAACATAAAAATCTTATTAAAAGTTTCACCATTATTAAAGAATATTTCTTACGCAGTCAGTAGTAGTTGAATCACAGCATTACTTATTATTTTTAGATAGACAAATAAATAGATAAATAAAAAATACATTTAAAAACAAAAAAAAAGTAAAAAACAAAACAAAACAACATGAAGCTTATATAAACTCATGCATTCAAATTATAATAATTCCATACACTCAAATTGCATTAATAAGTTGGTTACCGCAAGATAGAGTTTGGAATATACATATAAGTTATTAAAATAACTATGATATATATCTATCAAGATTTCAATATGCCGAACATTATGTAAAAGCGTATTCAAAAGATAATGTATTTTCTTTGCAATCCGAGTAAAAGCTAGTGCCATAGTTAATTCTTTCCATATGACTTAAAAATCGGTAAAAATATAATTTTTTTGTTTAAATAAATTTGGAATTGCCCTCTGCACTACTAGCAGATTTAGTTTCTTTTTAAGTGCTTATGAAATGGTAACATCAATATTTCAGTTTTCATTTTTCATTAATTTATTTTTGATCCGATCTGCAATCATTTAAACTTCTAGCTACAAATTCAGACTAAATCATTCGATAGTTCATAGCGCATTAAAAATGTCTGAAGATTACAGTTCATTAATGCGGTATCTGCAGATACGCAATTCTTTGCCGATCGGAAAGCAGAATAAATGAAGCACCAAAACAATCGCCGCTGTTGCTGTTGCTTCCATTGTAGTCTCTGTTTGTATGTGTATGTGTTTGTATGTAGGTATATCCGATTGGCATCTTAGCCACAATTTAATGATGGACTGCCAAAAGCACACTTCGACGTCATCATCAGCATAATTTTTCATATTTTTCTGATTTGTTGCTACCGGGTACTAAACCCGTTTGCAGAGCGTTAACCATGGAGCTGCTACCGTTGCTGCATTTGCTTTCGATTATCTTAATTTGCGTGCGAAACTGACTTTTTGTGCCGTAGTCGATGTGGAAGTAAAGTCGCAGCCAGGTCGAAGCTGGACCTGAAGCTGGAGCTGGAGCTGTAGCCGAGGATGGAGCCGAGGCGTAAGCCAAACCCAAATTGTGTGTGTACGGAAATTTTCCCATGACTTGAGTTCTGGCTTTCTGGCTCTCTGGCCTGTCTATATACACGTATTTTGCCCGGCGGTCACTTGGCCAGAAATTACCTCGACTCAACTCAGCAGACTTTTGAAAGTCTCTGGATTGATGGTTGGCTCTGTAGCGGGCAATTAGCACAAGGATGCCGCAGCTAAATAATTTGACGCGCCTTGGGGCAGGTTTTTGGTTAGAGCTTGCAGCTGAAAAGACACCTCCACCGAGGGCGAGGGGATTAGAAGGAGGGAGCAAGCGGCAGCTCATGGCGTACTTACATATTTGCTCTGCATTTGGTTTAGGTAGAAAAAACTGCAGGTAAATCAATTAGCTTGAATGCGCGTTATCAAATATTGATGTAAGCAATTAGATGTAGATACAGATACACTCACAGCTACAGATACAGACGTAAATACATACATTTACTGTTTGAATTTACGAATCTTTTCAGTTATTAGGGTAAATCAGATACATATACTTGTGGATAAAGCTACGGATACAAATTCAGTTTATCACACTCTTACAGATACTTTTACGATTCCCGAATCTTTTGGGTTGTAACTGGTGCAACTGCATCTTGAAATGGTGCTACAATTTGTGGTAACAACTGTTGTTGTAGGGCAAGTAACTTGCGCCGATCCGATGGCAATGCCCAAGTCAACGCCGATGCGAGATGTTAATGAAATTAGCAACATAAAATGCTGCTTGCAACGTTTCAGATACAAACGTATCTGTGCGTGCTAATTGAGAAAATTAACACCCAATGCTCGAACGGGCCAGGCCTAGTGGGGCAGCTGGGCGAAGAGACGAAGGCATGGAAGAGACACTCGGCCCCACAATACGCAGCGGTTTCGGTTAGTTTCACTCAGGAAGCATCCACATGGGCAGCGCGCCGAGCGCAGCTCGATCTTGTGTTTCCCTCCCTTTTCGAAGTAGTGCGCCGTGTGTTTGCAGTGGTTTTTGTTGCTTTGGCATGTGTTAAACATTTCTTGGTTTTAATTAGTGTTATTTATTATTTAGAGCATATTGATATAGTTTTCGTTGTTTAACGGTTGTCTGCTTGGTTGCTTCGCTGCTTCGTTGCTTGGACAGGCACCTATTTGCTATTTGTTGTTTATCTACCGTTAAGCTCACTGTCCCCCATGCCCCTAGCGCTCCTGTTTCTCGCTCTCCCTTGTCGCTGTATATAAATATCTATATATTTATTCATGGGATCTTTTTTTACACATGATGAGTCTTCATTTCGGACCTATGGTGCCAGCCTCGTGCGGAAGAGTCGCGCGCGCGCGCCTTTTCGTGCATGCACACACGCGCGCATACCCATACACAGAAACTTTTCACGCAGTATAAATTTGAAAATATTGTTTGATTTCGGTATGGGAATTCCAAATATTTCACTTGCTAAGTGGCCCCCTGAATGAAAGCGGCCCTTCGGCCAGAACTGGCGAGTTTCTGTGAATGGAATCTTCATGATTGTAAATCGAAATTTAGGCTATGATTACAGATACATATACAGATGCGATTTCGAGTCTAGATACTGTTTGTAAATTAAGAATATGCCCTTGCCGAGATGATCCTACCATGTCCGTCTGTCTGTCTGCAAATTAGTCTCTCAGCCTAGAAGCTGTTTTAATGACAAGTACAAAAACGTATTACAATAAATAATTTCCTTTCTAAACTCGCCATATCTCATTGTAACATTAATATTCTAACATTCTCTCGAATTGTAATGCAAACTGCACTACTGTAACATATAGGTGTCTATCTGTCCATCTATACACTATAGAACTTTATTTCAAACTTGATGTGCCACGCTCACCGCCTCCGCAAATCGATAAATTCGTTTTTCGATTTTTTGCTAATAATTCAATAACAAAATGAGATAAACGCACCAATATTGGTAGGAGTGTGTCTTGCAACATTATGCAGAAGTTGGATTTTAGACTTTTGGATGCCACGCCCACCGCCTCTATAAATCACATTTTTATAGTTTAAAAGAACACTAGAAAAGCTAGAAGCACCAAATTTAAAATTAAGATGCTCGGTAATATTACGCAGAATGTGGATTTTCAAATTTTGAATGCCACACCCACCGCCCCAAAAAATCGATTTTGTAAAACGGTAAATCAAATGATAGGAAAAGTAGAAAAGTTTCCAAATTTTTTTGAGGCATTATTGTGGATAAAAATAATATCGACCAACCCTATAAATTTAAATCCGATCGGACAATAAACACAAAAGTTATAGACACGAGAAGTTTCCCTTACAGCAGCAGAGGCCTGGCGTCAACGCCGACGCCGACTGAACACGCACAGTCGTCGTGTAGTCAGCGTGCAGTCGGCATGTGCCATAAGCGTCAATGCATGTGTATTTGTCTTCGAAAATATGCGATGCGTTGTTATAAGTTCGCCAAATAAAAGTAATTAATATTAAGAATTATGTTTTAACAGCCAAAGGTAAATTACCATATATCATACTGTCGAGTGCCACGACTGTAGCTTTCTTCACTTGTTTATTTTGAATTGCAGGTAATATCTTCAGTTCGAAATATATTTATATCTTTACTTTATAATATGTCAAAGAATGAAACCATAAACTATTATTCTGTTTGTATTCGGTGCACCTATGATACTACTGCTAATCGTAAAATTTTTAAAAGGTCATACTTCTTCTTCTTTTAAGAAGCTTCTCTTTTTTAAGCCGACTCTATTTGAAACTGATTATACAAGGAAGCTATAAAATTTATTTT
This sequence comes from Zaprionus bogoriensis, assembly GCA_035046045.1. Classification (NCBI taxonomy): domain Eukaryota; kingdom Metazoa; phylum Arthropoda; class Insecta; order Diptera; family Drosophilidae; genus Zaprionus; species Zaprionus bogoriensis. The sequence goes on from JAWNOI010000222.1 coordinate 1,544,929, forward strand.
AATTTAACTGAAATTGAATTTATGGAAATTATTGGAGTTTTCGAATTACAAAAACATCACATTTAAGTTATTAATATTACTGTTGGTGCCAGACGATTTGAAATTGGTTAATTTTTTCAGTTACCATTGGTACTGTGTTTGATTTGAAATTAACCTTGGCGGAACGAGCTTAAACAGTCCGTTTCCAATTAGTAAAAGTATATATATATATTTTAATTCTTTCGTACAGCTATAAATTTGTAAATATCACAATATTGCACCTAAATTCCATAATTAGGTGAATTTTATCACCTAGCAATCATCATAATATTTGAAATAAACTGAGCAAGTTTTATCTTTATCCTATAACTATAAAAGAAGTATCATTAAGTCAAGAAGCGAATCATCGTACTGGATGCCTAAAAATACATCTACTTATTTTTCTTTCCTTGAATCCACATAACTTTTTTTGTTATTATTGTTTATTGTTTGTTTTTAATATGCATTGATCTATTAGTCCCATAAATTAACTCGTCATAAATATACGAATATATATGGTAGATATGTATATCTATTATTATGGAACATTATTAATTGCGCTTTATATTTGATTAAAATGATCTTTCGCTTTTGAAAGCGATCTAAACTTGAAGAAAGAGTGTGACATTAAAGTTTCGTGTTGAAACAATATCCTAATTCCGCCAGGTTGCACCAATGGCTTCCGCTTACCAATTGGTTGCTCTGTTGACAAGCCCACGCCAAGAACAACACAAGGCGACACCCTCACAGAAGACAATGAGAAGACGCGTGCAACTCAGCCCGACACTGATCTTGGGACAGGGGCGGGGGATGGGAGTGGAGGGGTTTCCTTATAGCCATCAACAGCAGCACACGTGTGTGAGTTTTACATATTTCAGAAGCAAACCTTGGCGAACAGAACCGAATGCGCCAACGAGTTCTCGATGAGCTGCAGTCTGCTCGGCGAGTCGAGCCTGGGTCTTGACTTGGCCTTCGTCTGTCTCCTTCCCGATGGCTAACGTGGTAATGTCAATCGCACTGTGCGGGTTTAACTTATGGCAAAACATTTGAAGCACTAATTAATTGGAGCTAAATAAAATGGCACAGCAGCCGCGAAGGAGTCAGTAGTCGGTAGTCGGTATGGGATGGGGGTCGGAGCTGGAGAGCCCTGAGCTGGGAGTCAGAGCTGGGACGGGGGCGGGGGACGAGAGTCGAAGGCTGGGAAGGGCGAGGGCATTTTACGAGTTCTCTGGCTTGATTTTTTCGTTTTTCTCTCTGTTGCGAGAATTGGGCGCTGTAGTATACGCACAGACACAACAGCGACTGTTCCGGGGACCTGGGAAGATTACGAGTGCCAGATAAATGTGAACTACAAGTCGCCAATAAAAGAGGCCATTAAAACCGGCAGCGCTGGCTGAAGGAATAAAGTCGGGATTAAAAAAAGAGTTAGAAGAACAGAATCCGAGCCGAAGAAATTGAAAGCTGTACGAGAAGAAAAGCAACGCGATGCTGCAGTGTTCTCACTGCTGCACTGCTGCAGGAGCAATCGCACACACTCACACTCGCACACACACACACACACACACACACACACACTTGACAAATATCGCAGCGTGCGAAACAAATTGAAATTAAAAGTTTGCATGTTGCATGTTGCGCATTTTTGATGCGTTGTTGCCCCTGATTTGTTGGCTGCTGAAACTGAACGAGATGTGACACGATAAGTGCCAGATTGCAGTTGCAACACTGCTGGGCTTAGGTTCTGTGAGCCACAATTGGCGCTAAGACTCACCTTGTAAACATGCCGGTAGCCTGCTGCTGCTGCTGCTGCTGCTGTTGCTGTTGGCTGGCCTGTTGCTGCTGGGCGGCCTGTTGCTGCTGCTGCTGCTGTTGCTGTTGCAAGTGCTGCTGCTGGGACAAAGCGGCAGGCTCGTGTTGTTGATAGTTATGATGCGTGTGCATGTGTTGTTGTATGTGATGTTGCTGGTGTTGTAAGTGTTGCTGCTGCTGCTGTTGATGTTGGTGCAGCTGCAGCGCGTGGTGATGCTGTTGCTGTTGCTGTTGCTGCTGCTGCTGCAGGGCATGTGCATGCGTGGGCGTGGCCAAATGCGTGACTGCCACCGCTGCTGCGGCCGCTGCCGACGTCGACAGCGACGCGGTGGGCTTCTCTAGACCAAGTTTGTCCGCGTACATTTCGTGGCCGGCACGTTCGCAAATATTTGTGCAGTTGTTACTAAAATTGTAGAATGACATGGGCAGTTTTTGGATCTTGTTGCTGTGGTTAATAAACACGTTTAATATCTGGCTAAGTTCTCGAGCAAACAGCGATGACACTCGAATTATGTACACGTATCTAAATCGAACGATCGTCAGTCCTAACGAAAGTCTGCAGACTTCTTGCACCGCTAATCAAGTGGCACAACATGTGTGCTTAACCGAAAATGTGATTTCTGGCTCGATCTGCGTTTATGCTACTCACGAGTCTACGTACCTATTTACATATGCAGGGCTAAGCCGAAATCTGCGATCTCCAATGAGTCGCCAGTTTCAATGCGCGATTGCGCAAGGAAAATGATTTATGGCGTTAAATTCGACATGACGTTGGGCAAGTTGATAAAATAGACCCCAAGGCATCCATGCAGTACTTGGGATATATACGAGAAAACCCAGCGCAAAATGCGCTAATGTGCGGTATAAAAGCCTATGTTGCGACTGGATCCCTGTTAGGGCCTGTTCCGAAGTAGACCTGAACTCGCGGACTAGTTATGCTAAGTCTGTCGCTTCTTTCGGACATAAATTACAAACAATATGTTTATACGATAACGCGCTCAGATTTAAATTTAAGTCTATACAAAATACATATATGTCGTCTTTTATAGGCCTAATGGAAAATTTGTCAAGCCGAATTCGAGCTGTGCTTATTGTTTTTTTTTTTTTTTCAGTGATAAATTCCGAAACTGCGACTCTTACTGCTTTTTAAATGTCGCAATTTGATCGTGCCGAAACCAGTAAAAATAATCAATTGCTTTAAGCCAAGTTGGTCCTTGAGTGGTATACTGCAGCTCAATACTAAGAGTGGTGTACATCTCTTTTTAAGAAAGCCCAAACATACACAACCCACACACACAGACGCACACACACACACACACACACACACAAATAGTTCGAACTATCACTTTTCCTGAATGTGAAAATTGTGTATGGCACTTTAGCTGGCGCCAAGAAAAGTCTTGGAATGCTCGCAGAGCTCGTAGTATACTCGAGTCCATACTCATACTCATACTCGTACTCGTACTCATACTCGTACTCGTATTCGTAAATAAATTCTCGAAAATGCAACAATTGAAATTAGTTTTGTAAATGAATTTCAATTTTCTACTTGAATATTCACTACCGGCTGCGGTCATCTTCTGTGTGTGTTGGGGCCATTCTTTGGACAGCCTCCGTCTGGCCATATCTGTCAGTGGGTCCCTCCGACAGTGGCTTTGGCTGGTTGCCTGGTTAGCTTGTATGGTTGGTTGGCTGTTTGGCTGGTTGGCCTGGCTTAGTTGCAACTCATTGTCAAGTGAACTTATCAGAGTAGAAAAAATTCGTTCGAGTTGACGTTTCGAGTGCCATCGAGTCGCTGCTCGATTTGTTTGAAGTTGTTTGAATAGGGACCACCAAAAAGTCATTGAATGAAATGAAGAACACCGTGGATACTATTGTCTCTGGCTCAGCGTGTGTGCGAGTGTGTGTGTGTGTGTGTGTGCGAGTGTGTGTCGTGGCTACAATTGCTCTGCTGGTTTTTGAGTATTTTGTTATTTGATTTTTATCAAAGTTAATAATGAAATTTGTAAATCGCAATTTTGATTTATGAGCTTGTCTGTGTGTGTGTGTGCGTGTGTGTGTGTACGGCTGCCAGTGCGGGTGCGAGTGCGGACTCTATCCAGGGTCTTGGGGTCTTACCGTTGCTCGGAAGATTTAATTCGCGATATCCATTGGGTACAGTTTGAACAACCAAGCACTGAAGTATTTGAATAGCAAATTGTCAAGGCTTTCGCATCAATTATAATTTATTTGTGATCTTTGAAAATTATTTTGGATTTATTTTACACACTGATTGCACTTCAATTGGCATAACAATTTCTCTAGACAATATTTCTTGCCACTTTCAATTTTCCAACTTTAATTTAAATATTTCTCATTGAGATCTCAACTCTCAATTTCTTATGAATTTTGTTGCTCTTTCGGTTGATCACTGAGATTAACAGGTATGTATGTATGTGTATTTACACCCGCGTCTACTATAGCTCGATAGTTTTGAAACGCGCAAAACAATCACCAGACGATGGCAATAGCGATGACGATGACGATGACGATGACGATGACGATAACACTTTGGTTGTTCCGACGGCTCCGAGACGTCGTTTCGGTGTGTGTCTCACTTAAGGCCTATTGGGAATCCGTCGAGCCAACTCGACCATACGCTCGGCGTAGTCAACCGTGTAGAATGCGCGCGTGCACCTTTCTGTGCGGATCACCGGAGCGACACAGAAGCGGCAAACTTGATTTCCAAACAGGTAAAGTAGCTTTCGTTCAGTTCGAGCGCCAGAGCTCCCACACACGCGCACGTATAGGTGTGTGTTTGTAGCTCCGCTTCGCCCAATGAGGTTGTCGTACCTACACTGAGCGAAAGAATCGAGAGTGTGAACTGGCGATCGACCTATAGCCATGTATAGCAAGCAATACAATAACAATACAAATAAAGAGAGCGAGGCAAAGATCACGAAAGTAATGCTACAGAAAAAACAATTTTTGAATGCATTTCACCTCACATTTTTCTTCCAGTGCAGGCACTAGATCTTGCTCAGGTACTCAACGAGCCGCTCAGCGGCAGCTGACCAATGCAAAGAGCGAAGCGAGCGCGCTCGGAACGCCTCTTCCTACACCTACACACACACAAGCGCACAGCGAAGTGTCTTTGTTGTGCGGTTTCTTCCCAGAGTTGTGGTTGTTGTGGTTGTTGTAGTTGTTGTGGTTGTGTTTAACTCCAGAGCTGTTAATCTATTCAAATAAGTCATAAATCAATTATTTTGCACGGCAGCAGCCAGCAGCAGCAAGCGAGAAGTCTCCGTATTCGTTAATTACCCAATAGATGCTCTGACTGGACCGTGCATTGGTATTGGCAGCATGCACACACACACACACACTCAAACAGGCATGTATGTGTGCTGCGCCGATCCGCTTGCCAGTCACGAGATCCACACGAGTTCCGTTTTGCAGCGAGTTGGCAACTCTGCGGGCTGAGCCTGCATATACATGTACATGATGTACTTACTTACTGTGTGTGTGTGTGGTTGTGTTGTTGCTTAATGCGTCGCTCTGATTGGTCGGCACACGCCAAGCTCGGGTAACAAACTATTTATGGTTTTTATTTTCTTCGCATTGCTTTGTTTTCGCTTTGTACTGCGAATTAGTCGGCGAGCCAATGGCACATCGCATTCGAATTCGCCTCGTGCGAGTGTATGTATGTGTGTGTAAGAGAGTTACGTCGAGATTTGTCTTTTAATTGTGCCTAATTAACTTATTAAAACTAATTGCTGCTGCGAGGTGTAAACGCTGATTAAAACGGTAGACAAACACTTACAGTGGCACACAGCTTATTTCATGCAGAGGTTTAGCTGAATTTCAATGTCGAATAACTTCTTAGCTAAAAGAAATTTAAAATAAATTTAAATGCATTTTTAGCAGATATTTATTACTCTTATATGTACTTCCTTATTCTTATTTTTTTCTAAATAGCAGTTATATTGTAGCTATAGTAAACATACTGAAGTACCCTTTAGAGTAATGTCTAATGTCTACTTCATTATTTTTATTATTATGTAGATAATAGTTATAACTATACTATATAACTATACTATATAAAAAAAAAAACTGCATTTAAATTTCTTATAAATTTCTTTTAGCTTAAAAGTTATAACATACCACATTGAAATACAACTAAACTCTGCGCGAAATCAGCTTTGAGCCACTGTACGCTTTAACAGCTCCATGATTTGTTGTGCTGGGACAGTTGCTTGGTAATGCAGACTGACAAAAAGCTCGATGCTATGACACAACGTGAAATCCTGCGAGTAGAGATATAGTTGTAGCTTGAAGTGTGTGTCAATGCTGTTTTGAGTTTAAAAAAAGATCGAGCCATTGCCGAAAATATGTAGAAGGAGCAAATAGCTCATATTATTATTTGGAACTGGGCTGCACGCAGAGACTTTACCTCGCCTAACCCCGTTCAGTCCATCTGAAGTCGTTGACCCGAAAACAGGATTCGTGTTTTTCGTCCGACGGCTTTGTATTTCAGCTATCATTCTGTTTTTGTCCAATGATGGACTTCCATGAAGCGCTGAATAGCAAATTAACATATTTGGAATGATACATTAAAGAATCGTGCTTATGTCCGACTCGTCGTCGTGTGCAAAGCATGTTCAATTAACCGATCGTCCGACGAGTGGATCAAATGGCTTAGGTGTGGGACAGAATATTGAATAGCAATTGAACCTTTAATTGACCAGAAGCCAAGTCAATGCGATTGAATGTGGAACAGTTCAGAAAACGAACCGGAAGCGAGGACTAGTTACAAAATCAAGAATGTTTACGCGATTCTACAGATTACTATCACTCGTAGTAATAGAGTATGTATTATTCGTAGTTGTTTTCAGTTCAAACAAGCTTCGATATTGTCGTCTGACCAAGTTGGTGCGACTTTGTGGGAAATGCAGCTAAAGACCAACAACGAAATCCTCTATTTCTCGATCACTAAGTGATCTTAGAGGAACTTCGTATAAAAGAATGTCTGCTTATTCTAGAATAGTTAGTTTGGGCTCTCCCAAGTTCCAATGGCGATGAGTCAGTTGGCCCAACAAATCACATTCTAGACTTATCGCTCGCCCTTTGAACTCGGCGCGTGGGGAACATTCGAAGGGAACGTGGTGAGTCAAACACGTCGCTTAAGCTATCAGTTGACAGTGTGCATATTAACTAGAAATTGTTACTGCAGAGGAGGACAGAGAGGGACAAGGCTGAGAGGGAGAGAGGAAGAGATTGAATGTGAGCGGGAACCCAAAATGTCGCCGTCTGTACAGTTTTGAGGTCAATCATGAAGCGGAAGCCAGGCAGCACGCGCCAAACGCTTGTCCTCGATGGGGCCCGTTTGAAGGCACCGAAGTGGACATGCTCCAGCTGCAATCATCTTGGGCATGCGCACGCCTGCAGACGGTCGTAAAACTGGTAAGGTTTCAACGCCTCTTAGACGCACTCTAAGGCCCAGTTGTTAACATAGGTATTGGAATTGGCCAAGAGCAATCCCACGCCTATAAATGCGGTCGTACGAGTCAAATGTCGTATTTCATTAGGCCATGTTAATGTTGGCGCAGCGGTGGGCCTTCCTACAACGCCCCTTCGGGTCTTTTACTCTCACCCTTCCAAACTGCCAACATCAATGCCAATAGAATTGTAAACTGGCCAGTTCAATGCGCCCACAAAAAAGCAAAGCTTACCCGAATTGAATTACATGAAAATGCGCATTGCGTTGCGGAAATCGTACAAACTGGTCATGAAAAATGCATCACCCGCCACTTGGACCGCCACGGGACAGAAGGCGGCCAGACGGGCAGACAGCCAGACGGGCTGACGGACATACGGACAGACGGCCAGACAGCGCGAACAGACCATAAAATCTGGGCACAGACAACGGGGACAGCTGGCAGCCGGCTGACTCTGAGGATCTGCGTCTGGCTATTTCTCCTGCGCGTGTGATGAAATTGTACAACTTCTGCTCGCGGCGTTGTAGCTCTGGATGCCCCGGCAGTGGGGTACAACGCCAGCTTAGGTGCCTAGGTAACACGCTGGAAAGACCAAATATCCTAATTTCAGCAGTTCTATATGTGTGGCTAGGGATTGTTATGATTCCGATTGCAATGGGACACAGTTTTATTCTTACTTTTCGAGTGTCGAAACTGGAAATAAACGTTACCTCTAGCTTACCGAAGGTTGAATACCCTAGAATATCCTTGCATATATTTCATCCGATTGCTGTTACCATTACTATTTGTTCATATACATTTATGTATTTATGTATCTAGTTTAAGCTTAGCTTATGTGTTTATGGTTTTGAGACATTTTTTTTTAGCTCGGTCCGATTAATACTGTGATCAACTTTTATGAAAATTGGAATATGATATTGATAATATTAGTTAAGTTATAACGAGCTTTTCTATTGTTACATGAAACATCGTTTGTGTTTTCATACAAAGTTCGAACTTGGACCTACAGATTGAGTTGCATTCTTTAATTTAGCAAAAAAAAAAAAATATAAAAAATGAAATCCATAATGTAGTGCTGTAAGAAAACCTCTTAAATTTAAAATAATTAATTTATAATGTATTTATAAAATTATTTTTAATTTTCCATTACTGAAAAATATTTTAAATTGCTTTTCTGCAGCCGAAATTTCAGTATTTAAAACGATAAATAAAAACAAATACATAAAAATACATATATGTATGTATATAAATACAAATATATATATGAAAATTGTGCACAATATAGACTAGAGATATATCTGGAATTAGGCTCTGAAGATGTAGTCTGACAGCAAAACGAGCTGCAAGCTATGTGGATGAGTTCGTAAGGGAATACGTGTTTCGGCGGACCTCTACAAAGATATTAATTCTTGTATTTAGTTACAGTTTCACACACACGCACTCGGAGTGAAGGAGATGGAGCGGGGAGGAATAGAGAAGTTAAGCAAGCGATGGGAGAGGGGCAAGGCAGAGCGCTTGTTGTTGAGTTGTGACTGTCTGCTCTGTGGTCCAGAGGCGCCCGGGGCCAAGGAAACTTGACCAAGCCAATTCGATCCGAGCGGAGGATGACCGACCGTCAAGGTAGAGCGGACCAGCCGACGGTGCAGGCAGGAGGCCTAGGATGGGGCTAGGCTGGCCAGGCTGGCCAGGCTGAAATCAATCGATTCGACATTATTATTAATTTTTCATAACTTCTGCTGGCGGCCGGCGGCTGGCCGATCCACACTGGTCCACAGTGTGCAATATGGCGCCCTAAAAGCCCGGCTTCATGCCATGTGAAACTAATCTCTTTGTGCAGGCGGAGCTGCAACTGGACGGGAAAGAGGCGCAAGAAGCAAAAGGGCCGCCTTTGGTTTCGGCCTCTTTATCGATTGCGGAGCGGAGAGCGTGTTATCTGCTATCGCTGCGCTTTGATCTTTTACCGCTTCTGCTTTGCATAATAAATTCGCTATCGATGAAAACTAACTTGCAGCCTGCTCGATCCCTCCCCACTCGCCCTGTGCCATCTCTGTCTGGCGGAATTGGGATTTCCCGGCAATTTGTTTGACAGCGTTTTGCCAGCGCCTTCGGCCATTGCCTGTTTAATTCGATTGCCTGTGCGATTTCAGCCTTGGCTGCGGCTAACCATTTTATTACAATAGCATAATTTTTTACCATGCTTAATGAGTTCTGCTTTGATTAGTACTTCAGCTGTTTTTCGCGTTTTGTCGTCTCCTCCGTTCCTCCAGGATTTCTGGCGGGTTGTGTTTTGGCCTCGGCTCTGGGCATTGTTTCTTGTTTGTGGAGTGCCGCTGGTAAATGCTCAGTTGGAGGCGGAACGGGACTTTTAGTGCAGGTAGTTAGTGTAACTAAAAAGCAAAACATTAATTTTCTGTATGGGTTATAGTAGAAGATATTTTAGGTCTCGCTCTAAATGGTTCGATACGCAAAGCTCATATCAGATTATTCTCTATTCACTTAACTTTTGCATTCGAACATACTAGTGAGGATCTCTTTAACATATGCCTACAGAAGAATTATGCCTTTAGAAGAATTACACTCGATATTCCGATTATACGTTATTCAACTAATTATTCCTAATTTTGGTAATTGATTTCAAATTGATAAAATAAGTTTGATTTTTGATCAACTGGGTATGAAACTTAAATCGGTTAAAAAAGTAGTATTTAATGAAAGACGGACTGTAGAATTGGACAAGGTCAACTGAGTGTATCAATTTTGCCACAAAATTTTAATTTTCATATATAATGTGCCAAGTTTTATCAAGGTAGCTTGGCTAAATCGACTCGATTGTTGCTGCTCAATAATTTATAGTTTATCAAAGATGCTTTTCTCTGTGCGCTGCAAGCATTTGGTCAAAATTACGCCCTCTGCAAAGGTATACAATTTAATTTCAATGCGATTCATTTTCTTATACTGTCGATGCATTTTAAATTTTCGTTTGCACACAGTGCACTGCTTTACTCGTTGATCACTGCTTTTAACTTTGTTCACTGCTTTGTCAGTTGCTTGCGTTCACTGCTTTGCAGCCACTCAATAGCTAAGTGCTATGCCAGCCGAGGAACAGTTATCGTTTGTGAAGCACAAGCCTTGGAATTGAGATTGTCATCATCCAATGGCCTTGTTGCTGCAGCCAATGCTCGCACGCAAGTCTGCACTTGTTTTACGTCAGCTTTATTGTGTTAGATTTTTATATATTTATATTTATTGATTTTGTGTACAAAAATATAAATAAACCGTTCAACAAAATAAATTATAAATTAAAACTCCAGCGCAAGTAAGCCGAAAACGCAACCAAAGTAAAACTTTTATAAATATATCGCATTACAGTGAGCCAAAAGGGTATATCCAGTTTATCAAAATGTTAATGACACGCAGCAGAAGGCTTTGTAAAAAAAATGTAGGGACACTAGACTGGGGATATAATTAATTGCACGTTACGATTAATAAGTAAATTTCAACTCGATATTCTAAGTAATTTTGTGTGTAGGGTAAATAACAGTCGGGTATCATCCCTGGTTTATTTTGTTATTATTGCAAACGGTCGTTCACATGTCTAAAAATATCGACAGCGCAGCTATTGATAACAAAAAGTCATTGCCAGTCGCGCTACAAAAAAAAAAAAAAAAAAAAAAAAAAAACATTAAATCGAGGCCAGAAATCTGACATGGAGAGCACTAGCTCGACTTGAGATGATTTTGTCTCCAGTATTTTGAATTTAAGTCCTCAGTTGAACTATCGGCCGATTTCTATTATTTTTCAAGATATGCTAAGCATACTCGACTCTTCCCCGTAATTTTGCATGACACTATAGCATTTTCTAATTTCCATAAAATCGGATTACTATATCCTAGCGCCTGAGTTCGCAAAATGTAAGCCTGAAACCTGTATCATATTGGCTACTTGCCAATGTTTCTAGCCATTGCTGCTATGGAAGCTAAGGCAAATAGTGAAATAAATTTAATTTTTTTGCAGAGTATAAAGAAAAATGTCAAACTTTGACACGGGAATTAATCACGATGTCGTAAAACATATTTAGGGCCGGTTCCTAATGCCTTTAAAGGTCAAATAGTACAAGTCTAAACAACTTCTACCTAATAGTAATATACCCTCTACAATAATGTAATATGTCGAATACTTTAGCTTGGGGAAACTGCAGCATTCGCTGCATTTCCCACACATTTTGCAAGTTTGTGATGCATTGCAAACCGGAAATGGGATGAGTTGCCCGCTGAGTGTACCGTTAGTTGACCCAGCGCGGCGCGACTTCATCTGCTCGCTGATTGCCCGTTGCAAAGGGCATTGAATTGCCTTTCCGTTGTTACGCGCTTCGCACATCAAGCGGGAGAACTTCACAAAATATTCACACCCTCAAAGGCAAACAACAGCTACATACACACACATGCATATGTACGTATGTATGCACGCCATGCCACACCACAGTCAGGCGCACAAACACACTTAACAGAGGAAAAAAGCAATCGACCGTAACAAAATTTCCGACACGTGCGACAAAATTGGCTGCGAGAGACGGCAGAGTGTGAGCGGGAGAGCATGCGAGTGAGAAGAGCGAGAGTAGGGAACGAGAACTCACGCCAACAGCAAATCTTAGGTACATGTGGCTGGAAACATTTGTTGCTGGCAACATTTCTTGATTTGGCAGGCGGCAAAAATTAAACGAGTGGCATTCGTGTCAACAAATTGCATATCAAATCTTTATAAGCGGCGTATAGTTTCGAAGCATTGTCGTTAAAATATTATAAAGGTACTTTTTAGTGCATAAAATATTATATTTATACAAGGTGAAAGGTAAGGCAACATTTTGTAAATAGACTTTGTACAAAACTTATTACGGGTGAACATTTTTGGTTAGCATCAAAAGCCAAGGTGTATAGCTTAAGTTCGTGTGTGTCCGTCCGTTTGGCTGTCTGTCTTTATGAACATACAGAATTCACTTTTTTTGGTATGAAGATGCTTATGCAAATCAAACCTGTAAATATACATAGATATTTTGATTTGGAGCTCTAATATTGAACAAAAACTATCCTACATATAACTATATCCTACATAAAACTATGTAATAACAATATTCTGTGCAAATTGCAACCCAATCTGACAAAAATCATTGAATTTATTGCTGGTATTCAATAGAAAGTATTATTTTTGCGTTTGAATGTATTTGTGAGATCGGCAGGTGTGTTAGCCTACAGCCTATTATAGCTTTCTTTTGCGTAGCGATGTTTACTTGTTTGACTGTATGTATGAAAATGCGTATTTTTGTGAATTCGTTACCAGAAGTATTTAATTAATAATAAACTTCTAACGGCATAAGTCGGTCAATGACAACCCATTTAAGAGAGGACTCTGTAACTGTAGCTATCGTGACTTGTTTTCCGTTAAATTCAGGCAATTGCAAGCGAACAGCCAAAACAAATTTGACTATTGTGTGAGGTGCACAAATAGAGCTGCTGCGACGCACGCCATTTAAACGATGCGCAACCGCCAGCGCGAGTTCATTCTGCTTTGCGCTGTCGAATGAGCGCCTCGCTACGAAGTCGGTGTGGTCACGTTCGAAAGCTGCGAGCTCTGAACACGGCAATTTCACACTGCGCGTGTTGCGTATTAATGTGTGTGTGTGTGTGTGTGTGTGTGTGTGTGTACCTGTCTATCTGTGTGAGAGCGTGTGGAGTGCTCGTGGCTAAAGCGTAACGAAAGCGAAAGTTATTGTTGCGCGCGTGTTGCTGGCAGCAGCGTCGCCGTCGTCGTTGTCGCCGCCGTCGTCTGGCTTCTGGCTTCTGCGATCACACACCACACCCGTCGTCAGTGTATTTGTTGTTGCTTACCTAGAATTGATAAAAGGCATGTGGAAAGCGGCAACAACAAAAGTTCATTAGTTTCAATGAGCGTGCAATAAATTAACGAAACGTGCTTATGATTCGTGCCCCCCTTCGCCCCACCTACATCTGCATCTGTGCAAGTTCGTGCGTGTCCACGTGTGCTCTATCAGCTAAAGCCCAACCATAGCGGAGCAAACAGCTGTTAGGTGAAAACAACAGCAACAACCGCCAGCATCTACAGTTTCAGCGTTTCCAGACATCCGACCAGCGGGTAAGCTTCGCACACGTCATATTATTGGAGTATAAATCTCTTGGGATTAGCCAAGCCTCCTTTGCAGCAGCGCAGCAAGAATAGCAAATCGTCTCGGTTGAAGCATGCATTTTTTATGAAAACAGCAAGCATTTCTCACGGGCCTTAAGGGAATTATGGCGAATAACTGAGTCAACCAAAAATCTCAGAAGAATATTAAAAATTCCAAAAAATCTGTTCTATAGGATCGATCGGACGAAAATTAAGCTTCTTGAAAAAACATTATCTTAAAAAATCTATAAGAAACATGATTTTGATT